>CM033744.1:38564112-39131816 GCA_019671005.1 Hibiscus mutabilis
AATAACATTTCATTTTAAATGAGGAAACTATTATATATATAATTTGTATAAATTTTAGTTTATATGATTTTATTTATTTTAAGATTTAAGTGATAGTTTAAGGTCTAAAATTTATTATAAATGTAAGATTTAGGATTTAAATTTTACATTTTATAATTTCAATAGGAACAATTGTGTAATTTTATACCATTTGTGTATAAAAATAACTTTTAAGATCAGTATATATATATATATTTCTTTTAATTGTCTTAAAGTAATTATAATGTAGTATATATACATGTTTTTCTTAACACTTTGATAAAAACACACACCTTGCAGATAAAGCTACTCGAACTTGAATTTTTTTATAATAAAAATCATCATCTTTTCCACTAGAATCACTTGTTGGGTTCAAAAAATCAATATATTGTTGTTAGGAATTTAGTATGCGGCAAAATAGGCAAAACGATAATGACATACACCAAGACATGCACAAAAGACAAGATTTAACGTGGTTCAGCACAACCTACCTCCACGGACGAGAGAAACGAACAATCCAATAATAACGTAGAGAACCCGAAGAGTACAAATACTTAGGCACAATAGTTGTAGAGATCCTGAAAGTGGTTACATCTCTCCAGAGTAATTCTCCCTCTCTCTCATTCTCTTGTTCTCTCATAATTCAAAGGGTTACGCCTAGTCTATATTTATAGACCAAAATACTTGGTTACCAAGAAACCTTATTCAATAAGATCTCCTACATAAAATAGATATTTACTCATTAAAGTAAATTCTAATTACCAAGTAATCTTCAACCACTAAAATTACAATAAAACCCAACTTAATTACCAATTAGAATTTGACTCAAAATATAACAATTATAAATTCTCTTTCTTATAAGAA
This sequence comes from Hibiscus mutabilis, assembly GCA_019671005.1. Lineage (NCBI taxonomy): Eukaryota > Viridiplantae > Streptophyta > Magnoliopsida > Malvales > Malvaceae > Hibiscus > Hibiscus mutabilis. The sequence goes on from CM033744.1 coordinate 38,564,995, forward strand.
AACATACATTAGATGAGTTCATACTTTAGTTAATTAGTTTAACAAGGGTCACAATTTTTTTAACGAAGAACTTTAACTGAATTTCATTACTTAAATGGAAGAATTACAAAGTATAACACACTCTAAATCATGAGTATTCACGGAGATAAAAAATCCGAAAATCAAAGAGCATGAAAAATAAAATTAAATGCAATCCTTCCTAAGAAAGCTCCATGTATCAAGCATTATTTTCGCTGCGAGTTATTGGCACATCACAAACTGCCACAAGGGCATTCGAAAAAATAGCATACCGCCGATTATCTTGCGACTTGAAACGATCAATAACACTTGTTATATGGACACTAAATTGCTATAACATCAGAAAATATTGTTACAAAGACGGAAAAATTCTACAAAAAAATAGACAAACAAACTGTTATACAAGCAGAAGAAAAATAACTAAAAAATAAATGTAAAATAACTTCTGGCAAAATAAAACAAAAAAAATAATTCATCATTAAAAAAAGAATTTTATTTATATTCATCTAGCGTAAATACTAAAAATTAGTCGATGGCATAAAGACCGTCGTTTAAGAAGATTTTGATCAAGAGAAACTTAAGAAAAGTTTTAGAAAGTTAAGAAAAAATAGATGTAGTAGGAAAGTTATAATACAAAACATATCATTATTATTACAACTCACAAACATATCATTATTATTATAACTCATAAACTTATCATTATTATATTTATAATATATTGAATAAACATAAAGCTTAACCGGATCGAGTTAAAAAATTTATATCCAAAATCTGGATTGAATCCCAAATATAAACTTAAAATTTATTCGAATTTATTTATATATCTAAAATTTCCATGCAAACTCTCTTGCATCTTAAACGTTTTTTTTTTTGGTATGAATTGATCTTGGGGCGACGAAGTGAATCCTTAGAGGAGACGAAATTTACACACAGTTCATATTGTGGCTGGCAGTTGACAATAGTTCTTGATTAAAAAGGAGGGGAAGAGATTTACTATATGGGATATATACGCCAAGTAAAACCAGGTAATCATTCAATATTAGTTCGAGAATCCACTATTTGATGTATCAGTATTTTAACAAGCAGAGTGGAGATAAACATAAAGTCAATCCACTATTAATGCACATTTAATTTGCTCTAACATCATCTGAATGGTCTGCATTCCATTGGTGGATTTGTTTTTTGAAATTTCTCCCACAAAATCAAGTTGTACAGAAGAAAGGGGAATCCAATATTGGGCTGAATTTGTGGGGTTTTGAAATAAAATATTAGATCAATGCTTTAAAGAAAGTTGCAGAGGTAGGGAATAGAGGTTAATGGTGGTGTAGCTATGGAAGAATATAAAAGAGGAAAAAGAGGGGGGGTTATTGGGGTAAAAAAGGAAACACATAATAAATTAATTATAAATAAATATTTTGAAGTGTCACGTCAGTTTTTTTTAATGGTGGTAGACGGAGTGACTGTAATAAAAGCGAATTAAAAATTCAATGACTGTATTGAAAGTTTTAAAAGTTCGGTGACTATATTAAAAACGTTATAAAAGTTTAAAGACTACTAGTGTAGTTTACCCTTTACATTTTAATTTTTAGAATTGAATTATGTATGTTTGTATAAAAAATCACTAACCTATATTTAATACAAAATTTTTAAAATAAATAGTATATTTAGCCAAAGCCCATAATTTAGTAAAGGGTAAATTACACGGATTATCACTGAACTTTACTCTCTAGCCTATTTTGGTCACTGAACTTTCAAAACGATCAATTTACTCAGTGAACTTTATTTTCTGACCTATTTGAGTCACTTTAAATTATTTTATTAATATTTTGGTATAACTTGACATATCTTATTATTATTAAATAATAATTAAAAATAAAACTCCAAATCTCAAACCCCAAACCTCAAAACCCCACACCACTCTCACCATCACCGACGTCACTCACTCATACGCTGATGTCACCTTTACCGGCGCCATCCACCCATTTACCAGCATCACTCACCAACTTCTTCCACATTCAGTGTAACACCCACGACCCGGATGTCACATTCGGGCCTCACGCTTGAAACCCAACCAAACAATTTTGACCTAGTTTAACCCAATTCACAAATCCATTATGAAAATCCATTTAATTACAACCCAATAAAACATAATAAATATTCAGAAATATATATACAGTGGAGCTCCTTTTAAAATTACATTATAAACCTCTGACTCGATCGTTTGAAAATCCAAATACGGTTTACAATATACAATAGGTTCGTACGAATACATAGCCCTATGACCTAAATATTGTACTCTGATGAGACAAGGCACTGGAATCCTTCCCTGATGATGTTCCTCTAAGAGCAAGCCAAACCTACGAACGAAAACAACGATTCCGAACGCTAAGCTAACAAAGCTCAGTGGATACACGACCACTCAACCATGCTTCATGTAAATCATAAATAAAGCAATGCAACATGAATGACATCATGGCAAGATAACAATGGCGTTACCATAACCGCCTAAACACATGACATTATGAATGTATGATCACGCACACAGCTCATACAAGAACCTCATACATTTACCTAACACCACACAGATAACACCAACAACATTAAGTGAGGTCCGCGTCCACAAAGCATCGGAATCTTACACTTGAGTGAGGCCCGCGTCCACAAAGCATCGGGATCCTACACTATGAGTAAGGCTCGCGTCCACATAGCATCAGGATCCTATACTCAAGGGGATGAGGCTCGCATCCACATAGCATCGGGATCCTACATCCATGCTCGAGACCTCTCATCAAGCATCTTCGCATAAGGCTCGCGTCTACAAAGCATCGGGATCCTATATTCGGGAATCTTCAAGATGTTGCAACATACTTAGGGTATCCAAATCCCAACAACAAGGGATGACTCGACTACTTAGGCGTCTTCTCAGCACACAATAAGGACCCTAACTACCATACAGCCTCGACCGATCCACCTAGGATCCCTATAGGTTACTACTTTACATGGTTTACCCAATATTTACCAAGTCATTAGCCAATTATTTCTCATACATGGTTTACCCACAAGGCCCTTAGCCTCGAATTATAGAACCCCCAAATGTAAACCCAAATTTCTTGGGCAGAATGCCCAGCGAGTACCGATACTCCTATATGGGTATCGGTTCGACCCTATAGGTACCGGTACTCCACCATGAGTACCGATACTCAAATTAGACTCGAAAGGTCTAGTACAACAATTCGTACTGATACGCTAAACCCCCTGTATCGATACTCAATTTAGGTTCGAAGAACTGAACCCTCAAGTCGTACCAATACGCCTCACCCTATATCGATATGCATTATCGATACTAGGATCGCCACGTACCGATCCACAACCGTACCGATACTCCCACATAAGTGTATCGGTACGCTAAGCCTCTCTTAGGTAATGTAACAATGAGTACCGATATGCCCCTAGCGTACCAGTACGCAAAAAAGCTATTGAAATCCCTAATATGCAAGGGGTACCGATACGCGGGGAGGCATACCGATACTCCCCCCATAACCCTGTCCCTTTTATACTAAAGCGTACCGATACGTTGGCCTCAATACTGGTATTTTCAAAATCTGGGTGTGGGTTTCACCTAGAAACCCTGTTTAACCCATATGGTTAAACCCTAAATCGTTCTTACAAGTTATGGTGATAACATTAGGTAGATTACTACCGAAATTAAGCTATAGCAACATCAAATCCACACTTTACCATTAAAAAGGCCAACCAAAGCATATCAAACCATAAACACCCAAATCATGCACAAAGCCTAATTTTATAAGTTGCAGGAATTCAAAGGAGTTAGTAGTGTACTAACCTCGAATTAAAGCTGAGGAAGAAGTCTTCAAGACCAATTCCCGATCATCCACGCTAATCCCACCAAAACCTCAATCTTTGCCATTTTAGCTCATCTTCACCTTCGTGTGTAGACCCTTTGCTTCTCATCAAACTTTCCTCCATCGTCAAAACGTGATCCTCTATCAAACACTCAAAGATTACACCTTTAACTTCAAACTTGGGTAGGAAGATGAATATGAGAAAGAGGAGGAAAACAAGGGGACAAAGGTGACTTCACCCTCCAACTTTTATGCATAAAATAAAGTCATCATCAGCTCTCTTTGTCTTTAATTATGCTTTTACCCATTTGCCCTTCTTACTTTCACCTTAGCCCAACAACAAACCAACAACCCAAGCCCAAGGTTCTAAGACATGCCCAATAAGGCTCTCAAAGCCTAAATATCAAGGCCCAACAACGAAGCTCATACTCTAGGTTAACCCGACCTTCAGATTTCGAAATTCAGGTCGTTAAATTCAGTTTCTTCAACACTCTCCACTGCTTTCAGAAGGAAGAGAAGGGTTAAGTAGGCCATGTAAAAACACAAGATTGGGAAAGATTGAATAGCTAAGAACACGTTTATAAATTTATCTATTTTGGGACTTTTTGATTTGGTGGAGGAGATGAAAGCTTGAATGTATGATAATAGGAATGGAGATTTAAAATAGTTACAGAGTAGAATGGAGTAGTTTAAGGGTTTGGGGTTTTTATTTGAGATTATTTTTTATTTTAATAATAATAATATAAATTTTATTAAAAAAAATTAATATTTAATAATAATAAAATATTTTAAATCATACTAAAATATTAATAAAATAATTCAAAGTGACCGAAATAAGTCAAAAATAAAGTTTAATGAGTAAATTGATCGTTTTGAAAATTCAGTGATCAAAATAGGTCAGGAAACAAAATTAAGTGATAATTTGTGTAATTTACCCTTTAGTAAATTGTGGCCGACGTTCGGATCAACGGGCATTAGCTAAAGACGAGAAACTCGAACGTTCGGATGGTAAAAGCCCTACAAACAGTGTAGCCGAAACCAAGATTAGGATATCGAATTCTCATCCCCAAACGCCCCCTCCTCTGTACTGTACTACCAATACGATACGACTACCTCCTCCCTGTTATACTCAAAATTGAGCAAAAAACCCTAAACCCCTCCCTCTAAAATCCCCATTTTTATTACATTTTTCCCTTTTTCTTTTTCCCTATATATACGTTGCCTGTTCCATTTGCAACCCAAAACTGGATTATACCCAGAAATTCTGGAGTGAAGCCCACTTTTTGCAAGTCTGGCTATGGTCCTGAGGTAATTTTTTATATTCTTTATTTCTTATCTAAAGAATTGTCGATGAGAATAATTCGATTTTGGTTGGAGTAAATATCACTGTGAAACTTGGTTTTGATTATCTTTTGGCTTCTATATTTTGATACATGCCTTTGCTTCAGCTCTTGGTTGGAAAAAAATTCAAAACCTTTTGTTTTGATTTTTATGAAGTTGGATATGATTTTTGGTTTAGCATTTAAGATTTTAGGCCTGGACTCCATTGTGTTTTGAATGTTTTGGAATTACGTTGCTGAACACTTGAGCTGTATAAAATTTGGTCGGTTGGCTGTTTCTGGTGTTATTAACGTATCTGATTCAACTTGCCTTTAGTTCTAGCAATTTTTCATTTTCTTTTAGTGGGGCAATTTACTCTTGTAATGTGAGTAAGTAATTGCTTTATGTTTGAGGACTCTGTGCTATGTGCTCAAATAATGAATCCTGAAGATCACTAGATTGCTCTTGTTTGGTGAATAGTTGGTTTTTGTACGGTTTTGGTATAGTTTGAGAGAAAAGCAATGAACATAATCTTCAAATGTTAGTATTTAGTAATTGTTATCCTTTTGATATGTTTAGCTTCATTCAATATATATTTTCTTGTATTTGGGTCATGTCCAAAATTTTATATATATATATATCAAGCCTTTTCAATGTCCTATCTTGCTCTATTAGTATTTGATAAGTGGTCTAGACGTGATGCTGACTGATATGGGTGGGAGATGCTTCCTAGTTTTGCAGTGTTTTGTTTTTCTGACTTTAAGTTGAAGTGTTAAGAGTTATTGAAGAAAAGAAGTGCACATTGTTGGGATTTCATGGTTGAGTTGGAGACTTTCAATGATAAGATTTTTCATTTGTTCACTGGATGATTGATGTGATGCCGTTTTGTGAAACATTTCTCCTTTGTGAAGATATAAGTTATATTTGAGGCACCATAATTTACTAAATGGTTTTTGTTTCTTGTTTTTGGGAAACATTTCCCCTGTTGTGCAGATTTGATGCTGAATCTCATGTTGGGGAAATAGTAGATTTTAGACAGATATACATAGATGGAGATAGTTGAATCAATACTCAATCTTCCGGTGCAAGATCCAGCAGAACAGGAGTTCTCTTCTGCTGATTTGACTTGGAACAAGTTTGGCACAGCTGAACACCATGATGATGTAGCACTCATTCCTTATGCTCGAGTAGATGATTTTATAATTGGAGAATGCTCAAATGTGGAATGTCCAACACGATTTCATATTGAAAGGGGGCGGAAACGATCAATGGGCAGTTTAAAGGAATATAAGAGTGATGAATATTTGGAATATAGACTGTAAGTTCAAACCATGCTTAACAATGTTTCCCGTTCTGTGCTCTTCTAATGTCTCTTTGATTTTATCTTCTATGTAACAAAAACCTGAGAAATTCATGTTAGAAGATATTATATTCATTTTCTCATTAATATGAGTTCAGCCTGAGAATAAACATTTGTTCTTATGTTTTCCTTGTATGTGTGAAGATATTGGTGTTCCTTTGGTCCTGAAAATTATGGGGAAGGCGGAGGTGTATTACCTAGTCGTAGATATCGTCTAAACACCCGAAATCGGGCTGCTAGACCTCAATCTATGCGAGGATGCACATGCCATTTTGTAGTCAAACGTCTTTATGCTCGTCCATCACTTGCACTTATCATATTCAATGAGAGGCGCCATTTAAACAAATCTGGTTTTGTTTGTCATGGACCCCTTGACAAAGATGCCATTGGCCCTGGTGCTAAGAAAATTCCATATATCTCCAACGAGATTCAACAACAAACAATGTCCATGATCTATTTGGGTATTCCTGAAGAAAATGTGCTGGAGAAACACATAGAATATGTTCAACGATACGGTGGTTCAGATGCTACAGTTAGTACCCTTGCTTCCCAATATGTCCGCAAACTTGGGATGATCATTAAGAGGTCTACCCATGAGTTAGATCTAGATGATCAGGCTAGCATTCGGATGTGGGTTGAACGCAATAAGAAATCTATATTTTTCTATCAGGACACTTCTGAGACAGATCCTTTCATTCTTGGGATTCAAACAGAATGGCAGTTGCAACAGATGGTTCGATTTAGCCATCGCAGTCTCATAGCAGCTGATTCAACATTTGGTATTAAAAGACTCAAGGTAATAAAATGGTTGTTTTGTGTTTGTACAGAGCTTTAAAAAAGCTATTTAAGTTAGTATTACATTATGGTGTTTCTGAATGCAGTACCCTTTATGCACTCTTCTTGTCTTTGATTCAAGACAACATGCATTACCTGTTGCATGGGTCATTACCCGCAGCGTTGCAAAGCCAGACATGGCTAAATGGATGAAAGCCCTGCTTGATCGAGCTCAGAGCGTAGATCCTGGATGGAAAATCAATGGTTTTGTGATTGATGATGCATCTATGGAGGTTGATCCCATCAGGTAGGACATTTTTCTTTGAAAGTTTTGCTTGAATTGAGTGTTTCACTTACTTCTGTTTTGTCTGTTTTATCAGGGATGCTTTTTGCTGTCCTATCCTGTTTTCCATTTGGCGTGTTCGTAGATCTTGGTTGCAGAATGTTGTTAAGAAATGTTCCAACATTGAAGTTCAGCGGGAAATTTTTAAGCGCCTGGGAGAAATTGTTTACAGCATTTGGGGTCGTGTAAACACTTCTGTTGCCTTGGAAGAGTTAATTCAGGATTTTGTTGATCAATCAGCCTTCATGGAGTATTTCAAATCCACTTGGGTGCCTAAAATTGGTTAGATCTCTCACTATTGCATATGCACAAATGTGTCTATGTAGTGAAGATTCCCTTGTCTCATACTTGCGTTTATTTTGGTTTAACAGAAATGTGGCTTTCAACAATGAGAACTCTTCCACTTGCAAGCCGAGAGGCATCTGGTGCCATAGAAGCCTATCATGTGAAGCTGAAAACAAAATTGTTTGACGATTCACATCTTGGTGCACTTCAGAGAGTTGACTGGTTAGTACACAAGCTGACAACTGAGTTGCATTCAGCATATTGGCTTGACCGGTATGCAGACGAAAGTGATTCTTTTCTAAATGTCAAGGAGGAATACATTGCATCTACATCTTGGCATCGGGCGCTGCAAATTCGTGATTCGGCTGTTACATTAGATGATACGAACCACCTATTTGCGAAGGTAGCAAGTCAGAAAGACAGCAGCGGAACGCATTTAGTCTGGAACCCTGGATCAGACTTTGCTTTCTGCGACTGTGCATGGTCCATGCAAGGAAACTTTTGCAAGCATGTCATCAAGGTCAATATGATCTGTGAAAATGCCAAAGGCTACAAACCTTCCATGTCTTTTTGGTCATTCAGGGAGGTATTGATGGATCTTTGGAAGAAACCAATGGACGACTCAATTGGTTTAGATGAGTCAGTTGCCTGGACCCATCAGATGCTTGATCAAATCAAACAACTTGTTGAACTGAGTAATTCAAGTGATATTGGCGTTGTGGTAAATAATATGCCATTGAAATGGGTTTCTAAGAAGGGAAGAACATTTGTTGGTATACCAGCTACCCTTCCTACTCTTCCATCTAGTTCGAAGAGCATTGCAAAGAATCGGAAACGGAAAAGATTATCAAGACTAAAATGATCGTGGAAGCTGCTTATATATGCCAGCATTTAGCCAACTTCGGACCCTATGGCGTGGGACACCGCTATTTGAAAATATTATCCGTTTCCATGTTGGATAACATCAACGACTTCATTGCCTGCAGCATGAGAAGCCAAACTATTCTTTAAACAGAATGACTGTAGCTTCCATTTGACGGGTTTTAATGGAATTTCCCATGCTAATATATTCATTTCAGAGGAAAACTCCTAAGAGTTGCCACATATTCAACTTAACAAAGAAGGTATGAATCCATCCATGTTACGGAGGTTTGCTTTAGAATTTGGAACTCGAGTGTTGTCAGGAGGTCCTTTATGTACATTTTTTTCAGGGAAAACAGAGCAAAGCATGAGGCATCTTGCCAATGGATCCATGACTCATTATGTTTATTGATAGATAATCACACAATAATGTGTAGACTGTTCAGTTGAGCTGCATAGGAAGATTAGATTACAATATATTTGTTTGCATACCTTTATTAAATACGATAAAGATTACACAGTATCTTTATTTTCTTGCAAGTAAACAAATGATTTTTTAACATTAAGAGACGTAACATAAATGGAAATGGTTATTTGAACTGAACCAATTTTCCAAGTCAAAATAAGTCCCATGAAGATTTTTAGGACTTGAAGGGAACCCAGCTGGCCCACCGCCCTCATGGTGAGTCCCTCTATAAATGTGGACTTGGATGTAAAACAGAACGGTAAGAGCTTTATATTGGTTTTTTGCTGCAAAAATGTCCCTGATAGCAGAGCATATTAATTGTCATCCGGCTCAGACCATTGCAAATTTGATCAGAGGGGCATAATTTACAGGTACTTCGTCATACCACGACCCTCAACACTAAGTTTAGTAGCCTGCAACTGCTTCTTTTTAGGCGCTTTCAACTGCTGTAACTTCTTATTCATCTGCCATGACAAAGTTAACCTCAGATGGGAGTATAGAACAAAAATGCCCGTTTGACCAAAAAAACCATTTCCAAATAATTAAAACCAACACATTAATACCAGGAAGTAAAAACAAACCTTTACACGACGCTGATCTTGAACAACTTGTTTCGCTCGGGCTCTAATTTCATCTGGATCAATCTTAGACTGGGGACGCACAACAAAGTCCATTGGTGTTGCATCGGGCCTTGAAGCATACAGCCTTGAAGAGGATTCTGACCTTGAAGCATCTTGAGATGATGTTGATCGCCTAGACTTTTGGTCACTATAATTTTATAACCAACAATTACGGTCACAAGCATACGGAATCACAATAATGATGTCAAACCCAGCTGTAGGTTACATCTTACCGAGAAATATCCAAATCAATATCACCATCTCTAGAGTCCATTGATGCAGCTCTATTTGCAGGCCTACAATATTAAAAAAAATAAAAAGAAACAATAAGAAAATGCATGTATCGATAAGAAAATTGTAAGCAAACATGAAGGCATAATTGGCCTAAAACTGACAACAAAGAGAACCTTTTGACAGCTGGCCTTCGCAAGGGAACCCTATCGTCTTCCCCATTTCTCATATCCTCAAACCTTGTGCTCTTATTAAAGATTGGTCTACTCTGCATTATGTTTGAAATTATTTTGAAGAGTTAATAGAACTGGATAGAAAAGAACTCCTTGAAGATATAAAAGAAACCTTCTTAAGACAACTAAAGAAGTGTAAACTTGACAAACGAAATTTGATTAAGAAAGGTGAAATTTTTAATGAAATCATATGCACTGGAAATTCAGCAATCACAAATTGTACTCCAACAAGCAACATACTAATGAATTAATGATTAAAACATAGAGGAAACAAGGCACGAGAACACAAGGAAATACGGGAAACTTTAGAATATGAAGAACAGGAGCTTAAACCAGAATATTACCCACTTATCAACCAAATCTTTGGCAAGTTTCCTGTTAGACGTGGTTTCCTCATCAGATTTTGATAAAAACATAATGACCTGCCAATAAAATTTGAGAGGGAAAAAGAATCAAAAGCCGAGCGAAGATGCTTCAAAATAGAAAGCTGGATGCAGTTGTAGCCGTAAGACACTCCTAACCTTTCCCAGACCACTTCTCTTTAGCTGCTCCCTTCTATCATGCTGCTCTAGATCAATTGGAAACTGCGTGAAAAAACATGTCAGTTTTTCATGTAAGAGATTGTTGGGGCAGTGACCATTACTGCACAGGCCAAGATTGAAAGAAGGCCAGTTTATACATCAGTTAAAATCTGCAAAACAGCTGCACGGATATTTATATTGGGTAAGCTTCCATCAGGAAGAGGTTCGAGCCAATTTTTCAACAAGGTTAAAACTCCATGATCTAAGAATTCTGGCTGGAGCTGCTTCCTGCATAAGAGTAAATTTTAAAGAGGAGAGCGATTATTTCTAAATGGAGACAAGCAAGCCTTAGTAATGTGGCAAGAGGCTTACTTCGAGAGAACCTCAGTAAGAAGTGGCAACTTCTTGAGTTTATTTATTGCAGGCTTTCCTTGTCTGTTAAGCTCCGCGTCTTCCTCAGCAGTTACCTCAAGCTCAGCCATAACACTCTCAACTAGCAACGCAATTTCTGCAGGACTTTTCTCATTCTTCTTCCTCTTTTTACCCACCTTAAATAACTCCTTAATCTCCGGATCCTCATCATCTTCCTCCGCCTAAAAGATCACAAAAGTGAACAAAAGACGCTATATAGATCACAGCAAACCAATTTCCTAAAATTCTTCATTAAAACAGACACAAAACACATTAAAGATGATTGACAACCTGAGGGGCAGCACCAGGCGACCTTACTTCATTTTCACTCCCATATCTGTCTGCTGGGTCTACACCAGTGTCATCTATAAAGTCATCATCATCCATAGTCCGAAGGCCCTCTTGATCATTCTGTTTCAGTGCGGAGAGACGGTCAAATGAGAAACTTAGTTAGCCTTTCACATTCATTAATTAAATTCCAGCGTAGAAATTTTAATGTTTTCTTAATCCGTTTAACATTAAACAAACGGACAATATACAAATGGTTAACAAGGAGTTTGTCTAACATTCTGTTCACTTACAACCCTAATCATAGCATACTCGCAAAAGGTTTAACATTTCAACAAAAAAAAGTTTCTCATTTGACTAATCCCAAATTCCAATAAATAATATAGGAATTTAACTACTGTGAATCCATAAATCCAGAACCTAATTCTCCTAAACAATGAATTCAATCAAACATCCATCAATAACATATTTTTTTTAAAAAAATACCTCAGGATTAACCCACTCCCACATCTCATTCACTTCAGCAGACTTCCCCAACTTTTTAACAGTTCCCTTTTCACTACCACCCCCCAATTTTTTCTCCTTGTGCCTATTCTCCTTCTTCTTCCTCTTCTTCGCATCTGATTCCGATCCTTCCCTCTGAAAATTGGACTCGTAGTCTTCATCTAACAACCCAGGGGCATCCATACTCTCTTTTCCCGAAGAGCCTCCATTCTTTACCAGCCTCTTTCTCGGCTTCCCAACCTTATCGGTATCATAAACCGGCGTCTGCGATCGTTCTCGCGGACCCCAATTTTCCATGTCATCCTCTATGTCATCTAGAAGGTCTTGCCGCGGCTCCGGCGATCCGGGGTCTGATTGAAAGTCTTCGAAGTCCATAATTGCCTCTCCTTCCTCATCGCGATAACTATGAGAGACATAGAAGGAACAATAACCATAAACAAAACATAGGGCTTTTTTATAAGGAAAAAAAGGAATACTTTCTATCAAAGTTAAACTCTAAATTGAAGAAGAAAGAGAGAAAAGCTTACGAATCCATGGCGTTGGCGATCAATCACAGGCACAAAATTGATTTTTGTTTGTGTTTGATGAAGAAAGAAGAAACATAAACGAAGTTATAAGCGGAGCGCTGGGTAAAGGATTTTCATTTTTCAAGTTTAACCCGCGAAGTCGGTCCGGTCCACTCGGATTTTGGGTAAACTACAATCATGGTTACTAAGTTTGAGTGAGATTTTATTTTGGTCATATAAATTTCAAATATGCTATGGTACAATTACAAAAGCTAGGGGGCCGTAAAGGAACCGAACGTTTCATCGAACTGTTTGTGAATCATTTGGCAGAAATTTTGTTTATGTTTATTTATTTATTAAACGAACGAATATGAACAAGATTTTATGTTCGTTTAATTAAATGAACGAACACGAACAAAATACTTGTTTGTTCGTTTACGTTCATGAACGTTCTGCAATCCGTTCATTTGTGTTAGTTTAAATTTATTCACATGTACATTTACATTTATTATTTTTCATAAAAAAGTATTATATTAAAAAAAATTAGAACATATATCAAAAATATGAAATGAAAAAATTAAACAATACTCAATGTACGAGACTTCAGACATTTTTAGAAAAATTAACTCTGAAGTTGCAGCTTATATTAATGAATTTTATGTTCTTATTGTTATTGGGGTTTATGTTCATTTAGGTTTGTTTGTGTTCGTATACGTTCGTTTATATACGTTTATGTTCGTTACATTCTTTAATGAACAAAAAACAAAAAGTTATATTCGTTTAGTTGATCGTGTTCGTTCGTTTATTCAGTTAAAATTAAAAGAACAAACGTAAACATACCCTTGTTCATGTTCATTTACAGGCTTAACAAAAGCCGTACATCAAATGAATATGGAAAACTAATTTGTAAAAAGGTGAAAGTGTGGGTATATTTTACTATTCTTTTATAATTATCAATATCTGACTCATTGATCGATTACTCTAAACCGGATATTATAGAAATTTACTAGGAGAGGAACACTTTAAATCCAGTTTGCTCGGATTCAAACCTCTAATATTTTATTAAGAAATTTAACACTTCAATTCCCTCAAGGCCTAAATAAACTAGTAGTTGGTATATTTTGCTAGTTCTTCCACTTGCACCAACCTTGTCAAAACTCCAAAAAGCCCTTGGGCACCACCCTTGGCATGGTTTCGTTTCATTTCATGGCATGATGCATATATGGAAAGGAATTTAATTGAATCTAATCTCGGAGCAATCAACCAATCACATATATCTAACTTTCAAAGAATAGAGTATACAAATGTGCAGCCTTCCCCTCTGAAAAAACAATACAAATGGGGAGTACAAAGTCGAGTAAATCATGGGAATTGGAATGACCCTCCAATATCAGAATTTTGTGACGGGGGATTGATGGCCACCCAGAGTAGAGAAATAGATATTGCAATAAGACCCGACCAAACGTATACGATCGTCGTTGTCTTCCCTCGTCTTCCCATAAGACCCTTTGCGAAGGGGTAGAGGTGAGCCAATACCCAGAAACTGAAGAACACACCTCCTAGCAGATGACTCCATTCGGGATTGGTACTGTATACTGTATGAAGAACTCCGTAAGCAATGGCAATCAAGTTAACAAATATGATGGTGAGTGGGGGTATCATGAGAGATGTCCACTTGAAGATGTAGAGATCGGCGAAATCATCGTCCACATCGTCACCGGCTGATTTTGATGTCAGGGTGAATGATATTTCGATGCCGGCAATCACCTTTAATAGCCCCTGTAGCACTGCAGCAAGATGAGCACTGGTGCCTCCAATCAACCAAAACTGCTCATTCCTCCACCACTCTTCTAGTTCAATGCCGGACCACTTGATCTCTAGCACCGCTAGAGCGCAAAGGGTAAGAGTGATAGCCAAGAGGTAAACGAGGAACGTCACATTGAGTGTCTGGACTATGAATTGATTCGAAAAGAGGGAAAGTGCAGGAAGGAAGCAGTAGACAATGAGGAATATGGAAGTGAAAGGGTATATCCCAACGTTAAGATAAGCAATCCTCTGTAGAAACTTCAGCCTTGGGCTGCCTAGTAGAGCATTGTTGCGTGAGAAGAATATCTCAACCGAGCCAGTGGCCCAACGAAGAACTTGGTGAAGCCTATCAGTGAGATTTATCGGAGCAGTGCCACGAAAAGCATCTCTTTTGGTTACACAATAAACAGATCTCCACCCTCGATTATGCATCCTATACCTGTAACAACATCTTCTGTCACTGATCCATAAATCCACCCTACACTTTGCCCCCATTCAGTCTTGTCCTCGTACCAGCACGAGATAACATCGATTGCCTCTGCAATTGTGGATGGATCAAGGGGCTCCCGAGGTACAGTGAGAGCACCGGGAGGTCGTCCATATTCGACAGAAGGATGATCTGCAAGGGGCTGGCCTTGAATTGCTGCCACCCGGACAGACTCAATAAGTAAACTCGAGTTACCAAACTTCTTAGGAATGAGAGCGATATTCATTTCATCATCTTCCCTCAACTGAACATCTTCAGGGTCAACATCAGGGGCAGAAGCAACAGTTGCAGGCTTCTTACGACGTGGAAAGCAGCAGCTGCAGCAATCAGGGTTATCTTCTAACCGAGGTGGCTCAAAACCATAGAGGGCAGTGCGACGAAAGAGGCATCCTGTTCCAACATATACCGGACCCTGAAGTCCATCAAGAGCTCGCATGTTAACATCAAAGAAAACTGTGTTGTGATTGGCATAGCGATCAGATGGATCAATTCCTTCAAACCTCTGAGGGAACTGGACATAACAAATACGCTCCCCATCTTGGTCCATCATAAAGCAAATCCCTTCTCTCAATGCCTGAGAATTGTAAATGGTCACAATCGAGATTAAGTATGAAGGGGCCATTGGATATGATTGCAGAAGCTCGAACAAGCGCATTCATGGCCCCTGCCTTCTTGTTGTGATCATAACCAGGTCGCTTCTCACGAGTAACGTAAACCAGCATTGGAAGACGAATATCAACCTCACTCAAATCCATGGAATTTCCATCACCTTCTGTACCATTCCGAGGCTCAGCACAGGGAGGGTCCAACATCACCTGCAATCAATAGAGTTCAGTATCTTAGTTGACATAATCATACCATCATTCGAATAAGTAACAAACGTAGCCAACAAAATGCCAACAAATTTTGTAACAAAGTCTAATGATTCAAAAATCCTCTTAACCATTGGTAACATAAAATTGTTCTAATATTATATTTAAAAAAATAAAAAGGAATTAACCATGAGCAATTGAAAAACATAAAATAAATGCTCCGCTGTTGATTACAGGCATGCCAATGGTACAGAAGCTCTTCTTGAATGCTTACCTGTATGATACTGGCATGATCACCCCTAGAATGCTCGGGAGCAGGAACTGTCCAAGTACCGGGGCAATGGGTGCTATCAGCCATCCAAGTAGCTTTCGTGATCTTCAAAGTTTCCATTGGTTCATCACTATTGTCCTCTCTCCAACGCTTCAATATCTTGACCTCCTCCCTTGTATTAAAGGCATCAGAACGTCATCGAATTGAATCAGAAAGACCATTGATCCTGACCTTAAATTCATCATATTCACGTTTTATCCACCTGCGGTCTCGTACAAAATCCGGTCGCACCTTGTTCTTGTAAGGATCTCTCTTTAGATTGAAATAGGACTCTGGATTTCTAGGCTGAATATCATGTTTCCTGCAGAAAGGAACCCAAATTCTGGCAAAACTGGCGGCCTCTGCCATGGCATCAAAGGTTAATAGCGCACCTCCATCATCTGAAACATAACATGCAAGCTTCTCAACGGGGTATTCGGCTGCCAGAATGGAAAGAATGGTATTTGCAGTGACAAGAGGTGGTTCTTTCTCAGGATCTGCAGTAGAAACAAAGACATCTATGCCGGGTAGATCAGATCTTCCCGAAGGATTATTCGAACTTGGCTTTTCAAACTTTTCTTGTAAAGCATCGAGATCAACACCACGATTAACAGGACAGAACTTAGGAACCTGGTCAAGCAGCCAAGAAAAGGCAAACCATATCTCACAAATCACAGACATAAACCACAACCAGATTGCATCTTCATTCGGGTGACTGATTCTCCATTGTAAAAATAATCCAAGAACCACTACTCGAAAAAGGATTAGGAGCCTGCAAGCAAATCGACGGAGAATCGAACAGAAAAGTGAGCATTAAAATTATCATGTTACTACTAATTAACAGAGCTGTACAATTATCCAAACTCAAATCTCCAAGTTGAATCATTGTTCATGATAAGAACAAATAAAATTATACTAAAAACATAATGGCAACGAAACAAAGAATCATACCTGTATGGACTAAGGATTGCAGCACGTATGCTTGATTTCTGTGTAAGAGGCTTCCACTGCTTCTCCGGGAATAGCTTACGGTCACTGCCGAACTCATCAGTGTTTCCGCCGGCACCGTCATTCGGCCACACAGCATTCCCATACCCATAATTCCTATTCGTTTCATACAAATATTGAGTATAATCAAACTCATTACTATGACTCCTCATCAAGAGCTCTGTTGATTCCACAACCGGCAGCCTCCTGCCGGATTTAGACGACCGCAATTTGCTAGCCGGCGCCATCTCAGAGACATCCAACGCCCTGTAATGCTCTTTACATCCAGGACAAAACCCATCACCAGTTGCCATAGCATCTGTATAACAATCCTTACAAATCCTAAACCCACATTCACACGGGAACACATCTATGCCTTGACGGTTAGTCGTCATCTTGGAACCGCATCCTGGTATTTCACAAAACGACCCTTCTGCAACCACCGTCGCCGGATCGGAGTCGATGATCTTCTTGGAATGAGCACGAGTAACGCGGTTATAACCACCCGTGAACATGGAATTGGAAACGTATTGCTCCTCGGTTCCCACTGCTTGCATAGCAATCTCCATTGGCTGGTTATAGGTGTAGGAGGAAGATGAACTGTATATCTACCGGAATCCACTGTGCAAATTTCATTGTCGATATCACCGGCCGAGTTTGTTATATGGTGAATCGTGGGTGTTCTTCTAGTCATACGCGGATCACTTACCATTGTAATTTGTTTGGCCCTTCCACTAATCAGCAAAAAGAAGAAAACTTTTTCCCAGAACCTGAAATGCAGAAAATCAACTTAAAGAAGTTCATAAAAAAGTTTCTTTTTTACAAATTTTTCCAAATCAAACGATGAAACTTCTTTCAAAATACACCCTTTTCCCCGCCAAACATAAGATTGGAAATTTGAGAGAGGAAAAAAGTGTTCCAACAGATTCTAATCGCCCATAATATTATGAAAATAAATAAATAAGAGGGAAAAATA
Source organism: Hibiscus mutabilis (assembly GCA_019671005.1). NCBI lineage: Eukaryota > Viridiplantae > Streptophyta > Magnoliopsida > Malvales > Malvaceae > Hibiscus > Hibiscus mutabilis. Next base: position 38,582,977 of record CM033744.1, read on the forward strand.
TCCAAAAGCACACCTGTTTGAACAAAGGGATTGAAACCAAGAAACGAGCAAATCTAAAACATCAATATCAAGCCACCACCACCATTTTCTTTTCTTTCGAAAAATACCCAAAAGAACAAATCTGGGGTCGTTTTTTTCCTATTCAAAGGATAAGCACTAAAACCAAATAGAAGGGAAAGATAGAGAATTTGCAACGGCTTAAGTTATATAGAAGTTTTAAGAGCTAATAAATGAAGGTGGATTTGAATATCTTGTTTTGCAGTAAAAAAAGGACACTACATTCTAGTTCTGGAAAACAGGTTTGCGGAGATATTACTCGGGCATGGCATGAGAAGATATTGCGGAAACGCAGGGATTTTGTTTTAACTTATAGTTGACAAGAGAACGCGGTGTTTGGGTTTAACTCCGGTGCAGGTGGGTTATACTGTAGCCTGTCAAAGTCAAACTTGTTGATTTTAAATTTTTGGAATAATGTCAAAACAATATTTAATTGAATTAGTCACTTTAGCTTATTTTTTTTAAGTATTTTAACCATTAATGTTTTGTTTTTTGTCAAAATGATATTTTTTTTAATGAAAACTGTTAGTAAAATAACAATAAATAACTTAAATGATGTAAAACACTGACACACCAATAAAAAATATTTTATATTTTATACAATTTTATAAAATTATTTTTTGACCGATGTGTCATTCTATTTCTGTCAAGTTCCTTTATTTATATGATATTATTATATTAACGTACATTGTCATGTAGGTTTGTCATGTCATCTCAAGTTATTTATCGTTGGTTAACTAACAATTTTCATCTATCGAGTGACTATTTTGATCTTTAATAAAATTTTAAGAGATAAAATACTTGAGGAAAAAACGAATGTTAAAATAACTATCCAGTCAAAATGTTAGGACAATGTTATAGCATTATACCTAAACTTTTTATACCTAGAGGGGAAAGAAAAAAAATGCTCTTAATATGTATTGAACCCACAACCTAACGCAGAGAAAAACGTGTCAACTAAAAATTGTTAACCGCATACTCTAAAGATTGTTAATTATTTTCTTTTAATAAAAAAGTAATTACTATACATTTGCATACTAATGTTACGTATTATTTTCATTTTATCACAAAATTTTATTTAAATTATTTGAGGTTACGTAAAAATAGTAAAATAAAATGTTAATAAGAATTAGAGCTCAAAATGTTAGTAAAAATAAATATCCGTTCATCTAAAAATTCATGGTTTTAATAAATAATCATCGATATTATATTTTCAAATATTTTATTACTAAATTTATATATCTTTAAAATCTAATTTTCAAGTACTACTTGTAATATTATTTTGCTTCGCTATCTTTTTCATAAAAAATAATGGAAATTAATGAAATATTCAAAATAATGCGGAAACTATATAAAAATTTGAAGCAAATATTGCTTTCACCCACTTTTGGACTATGTTTTCCCATGGGATCGGCTGCAGCTGATCGATACCTCATCTATTGGACTCCACGTGCTGAAGCCGAAAATATGAGCTGTAAATTGCTTCTAACAGACAATTAAATTAGTAATTAAAAAACTAAAATAATTAAAAGTATAATTAATACTATATAAAACAGTATTTATCCTGAAGTCCAAAAATGGGACATTCCATGACAATAAGGTAATTTTTAATCAAGTGGATATCAATGGATTTATTCACTAAATATAATCTTTAATAATTAATTCCTCAAAAAAACCTCTAATAATTAATGATTAATTAGTCCTTATCTTATTGGAAACTTAATTGCAGTGATTCAAATGCTTTTTTCCTTTTTAGACCGACTTAACCGGGGAAATGCCATGAATATGGCAGCTCAATTTTTTTTCTATAAATATGGTACCCTTACTTTTATTTTTAAATTTATAGTATTTGTTATTATGTATTTAAAAACTTAGCATATTTGTTAAACATATATTTATTTTGACATAACAAGGACTATTTTGTAAAAAATTATAATTTTTTAAGTACTTGTTTTACTCACAAAATTGACATGCATTCGAACTTAAAATAATTTATAAGTCTAAATCTTAAACCCCAAATATTTTTTAAGTATTTTGGTACTCAAAATAGCCAATTTGGTACAGGAGAATCGATACTCCTTAGGCCGTATCGGTACAAATTTTTGTTATTGGAAATTTGTTTTACACTTAATGGCTATAGGGTACCGATACGGGCTGGGCTCGTATCGGTACGCCCTTTTAAACCTGAAAACCGAATCTGCTTATGAGTACCGATACAGCTTATAGCGTACCTATACGGAGGTTAAAGATTTGAAAAATCTTTGTATTTAGTTTTTTTACTGTTGCATTGTCAATTTATTAGAACCATAAGTTTTGAAAACGGTTACTCATACCAATACCCTCTTAGGCGTATCGATACGACTTTTTGAGCAAAACTTTCAAGGATTCCAGTGAGCAAAATTGATATCGATACGATACGGAACCTACTGATACCCTTTGTAAAATTCACACTTCGTATCGATATGGCTTATCGCGTACATCCTTTATTGCGGGATGTACCAATACCCAGTGTTGGCAGATATCGATATGGCTTATCGCGTACATCCTTTATTGCGGGATGTACCAATACCCAGTGTTGGCAGACATCATTTTATTGTGGGAAAAATGCAGCCCAACAGCTATAATCAATATCACAACTACTCAAACGGCTAGAAATCAACGAGAGGTATGCAATCAAGTCTCTAAAGCTTCTTCAACAACTATTCAACAAGTCTAAAGCATTCAAGCGCACATCCAACATCTTTGAGCTTTTATTGTCAAATTTCTTGTAAACTCACTTGAGAGTTATTCATTGTAATCTTTGTATTCAAGTGTTGGGGTTTTAGTGAGCTTATAATTGTGCAAACATTCTACCTTTTGAGGGTTTTTCTTTATTTTTTACATTTGTATTTCTCTTTGTGAGAGTTCTTAAGATTTATAACGTTTTGGGTATAAACCTTAAGGGAGTTGTAAGGTTATCTACGTGAGCCTCAAAAGGAAAGCAAATCTAGTGAATTTGAGAAATCCTTAGTGTGGATAGCTACGGTAGTGGATGTAAACCTTGTTGAGAAGAGTGAACCACTATAAATCGCGTGTTCCATTTTTTATTGCCTCTCTATTTACTTTCACCGCATTTTTTAATTGCCAATTCACCCCTTTTTTGGTCATTTGCATTGATTGTTCATCCCAACAATATTAATTTTCAAAAAAATAGTTATAAATCACTAACTCAAAACCTAAAATCACCAAAATTGGTATCGTTGTCGCTGTCGATAGCCTTGTCGGAGTCCACTACCATTAACGTTGGATGTCGTCGCCTATTTTTTTCAACCACTCATCACCAATAATCGACAATAGGTGTGCTGATCGACTTCTTTTCGCGAGTTTGACTTTTTTTGACATTAGGTATGCCTTATGTCGACTTTTGACGATAGGAAGATGTGAAAAATATTTGTGAGAGTTCGGCGACGAAAGTAGTGGACATGCCGTCGATGATTAATGACAGCAACAATTGAAATTAAGATTTGAGATTTGAGGACTATTTTAAATTTTTTTGAGAATTTTAGGTCTTCTTTTTAAAATTCCGATTTTTAATAAAATAAAACAAAACTTGTCACATGTCAAGCATTGGTTGTGCGATGATTAATGACGGACCAACCTTAAATCGATAACATAATGAAATTTCAAGCATCTAAATTGGTAATTGAGAAAAGGTTAGGAACTTGTTTTGAGCGAAAAATAGTTTAGGCATCCAACGTTAGCAACATGTATAGTTTGAACACTTATATTGCTATTAACCCAAATATTATTATAAATAAGTCATTGACAATTAAATGTTAACAAAATAATAATTAGATTCATATAATAATATTTTTAGTCCTCAAAACTCATACAAACCACTAATTTGATTATAAATTGAAACAAATTAATAAATTTAAACCTTCATAGTTAAAAATTCATCATTTTAATTTTCGTTATTTTTTAAAATTATTTGTTCTTCTCTCATAAATATCATACTAGTATTCTTATATTGTCCTAGTATAATAATGGTTTAGCAGTAACTTATGTTCTATGGCATATTGTTGTTATCTAACTACTGTGTTGATTTGGTAGACTCACTTGCTTTAACAATATTGTATAAAAATATTAAATTGATAAAAATTTTAAATATAAATAATCAAATTTATAACAATTACTCTCGAGATTATTAGCAATTTTATTATTTTTTCAGATAAGTAACATTCAGTATGCAGCTTATAACAATTATTTTGTGAATAAGGATAATCAATTTTGGCAAATTTGCCAATATAACAAACAAGGCCAACTTGGTCATTTAATTATTTGATTAATTTTTTTGTGATGAAATTATTTGATTAATTGATCATATATAATAGGATCACGTCACGTGTATATATATTTTAGAACTTTATATTGCATATTTTTATTATTAAATAAGGGTAAAGTATACAAATGGTCACTAAAATATCTCTATAAATACAAAATGGTCATCAAACTTTCAAAAATTACATAATAGTCATTAAACTTCAGTTTTTGTTACAAAATAGTCACTGGGCCGTTAACTATCATTAACTGGAAGACGTGGCAGTTACGACAATTCGTATAATAACATATTTAATACTCAATATTATTCATTCAATCAATTTAGACATCAATAATGAGGGTTAAATTAAAAATAAATTAATTAAATGTGTCAATATGAAAAATTAAATGTTATATTATTCAAATTTCTATAATTGTCATGTCACCCAAATTTGTCATATAGTGTTGTCTATATACAAGATCACATGTGCTGGAATGTCTCTATATCTGATTTTATGCCTAAACTAATATACTAAAACAATACTCATTTTATTTGATTTATTTTTTTGGAAGCTTTTGTTTGTTTATGGTAAGGTTGTTTGTGAGTGTAAAATCTTAAATATACGTAAAATGTTTTTTATTCAGCTAAAATTAAATTAATTGTTTGAATTGAATTTTTTCGATTAATCTGATGTTCAATCTTTTAAGGATTAAAGTTTTTTAAGAAAATTAATTATTGGTAAATTCGATTTTGAAACTGGTTAATCATTTGGAGTAACCAAAAATATTTAATATTTTTTTGAAAAAATATTAAATATTTAATCATTTATATATGTTACATATATATTTTAAGTATAGACTCGTTAAAGTGTCTAGAAACTCAATTAATTTTTAACCCCAGAATTATTAAGATTTTAAGGCCCGGTCAATCTGTAACTCTATGAAAAAAAGCACTCAAATTAATATAATATAACCAAAGAAAAAGCACAACTAGTAAAACTTATAACAAATTTTAGTTAATTTAAAAATGATAAATTAACTGAACTTTGTTCAGTTCAATTAATAATTTTCAAACAAAGTCAGTTCGGTTAATAGTTAAAGAAAATTTTCAACTAATTAGATTTTGCTTAATTCGATTCGATTAGTGATCAAATTAACCGAATAAAAACCCCTAAATATAGAAAAAAATAATATTATTATTAACACGTGATATAATTTTATACTGTTGTATTATCGAAAATTCACACCGTTAAAAATCAAAATAATAAAAAGACTTAAAATTTAAATATAACTTGAAAAGAAAAAATACTTTCCACAAGAGAACATATCAAATTCAGTTATTGAATGTATATATTTAGGGCAAGAAAATTAAAATATTAGTGATCTAATAGACTCGTCATGCTTGCTTACAATGGGGAATGGACAAACATTAAGATTTTGAGGTTTGGCCGCTTTGCCCTATTATTCTATTCCGAACGTGTCCACAATTAATACAACGAAACGAACAAGACATTAGAGTTTTGGAATAGAAATCATTTTTTGTGTTTTTTTAAAACCTCATAAGTACTAAAAAAATAGATATACGGTTTATAATTTAAGTTTAAGGTTAAAGTTTAAGAAACTATAGGTAAGGCATATTTTTTAGGGTTTAAAATATATAGTTTAAAATTTAAAAATTAAAATTAAATTTTAAAATTTAATTTATTAAAGTTAAACATAAAATAAGTATAAAAAAAGAGCATATGATTTTTATCCGAATTTCTGACCAGTTTAGAAGAATAATTGACCCATCCAAGCAATGATTGCACTTACATGAGTTGGAAAAATGCACATTCTTAATTTTGTGCCTGGATGTTTTGTTAAGTTGGAGATTTGCCGACTGACAAGTGGATTATTTATGGTACGTCCGGACGAAAAATTATATTATAGGTTATTTTTGTCACGTTATTTATGAGATTAACAAATAAAATTATTTATCTTATTATTTTTTTCATGTCATGCTTTTTATCAATTAAATCTTCACTCATATTTACTGTAAATCAATTTTAAAAATAATTTTTACTAAGTAAAGATTTACTTGATAAAAATATGACATAAAAAAATAATAAAATGTGTGATTTTTATTTGTTAGTTTCATAGATGACGTGACATGAATAACTCATGATATAATTTCTCGTCAATAACATGGATAAATTGGATAAATGAAAAATTAGTAGGGTTGTGACCAAAGGGTTAGGTGGGTGAATTAAACAAAGAAGAATGGGTGGGAGTGGAACATTTAAGACGTGTCAACTTCGCATTGAAAGAGAAGACGGAACGATTTTAATCTCTTTTGAATTAATTAAATCGGATAAAAAAAATTGAAATATTTATTATGATGACGATCTTTTTAAATTAATTTAAATTAAATTTTATAAAAATTTATTATCATGATGATCTTTTTAAATTAATTTTTTTTATTTACAACGTTAAAATTTATATCTCTAACTTAATTTAATGAATTTAACACTCATAGACTAAATTAAGTGATTGTTGGTAATTTTTTTGTTTTTAAATATATAAATATAATTATGAAGCTGAATTAACGGAAAGTTTCGTTGGTGGGGCCCAATCATCCCACATGATATCAACTCAATTCCAAAAGTTGTGCTCTTTAACTTCACCTTCATAATGTGTCCCATTCTTTTTCTTCCCTTATTATTTTTTATTCATTCCATCGTATTTTTTTATGTTACATGTATTTTCCTCTTCTAAATTTGAAATCAATAAGCGGTTTTAGTGGCATAGATAATTCATTTTGATTAAAAAAATATTAAAACTTCTATTTTGGTCTTCTAAATTCAAAAACTTGCAAAAGACCATTAAAATTATATTACCTTTTCATTTTAGTCATGCAAGTTAAATACAATAACATGTATAGTCATATGATTGATCTAATAATTAAATAAAAAAATAATGTTAGAATTAAGATTTCAACTCAAGTCTTCCAACATAACATACCATACCATACCTATCCACTATACAAACTTGAACAATTTATTTCTTGTTGATAATATTTATGCTTTAGGTTTAAATTGAAATATAAAAAATTTAGGTTCAACTAGACTTTAAATATTTAAAATTGTATAATAACAAGTTTAGTCTCCTATTAAAATTTATGCATTTTGTCAATTTAGTTTTAATTTGAGGTAATTCAGTAAATTTAACCATTAATATTTTAAAATCATACAATTTGGTCCTCGTTTAATTCGAAATAACTCAATAAATTTAACTGTGTCACCATCTTATTGGTGAAAATTAACGAAAACATAGATTGAGTTTGAGGGATTGAACCTAGGATCTAAGCATAAGTCAATAGCGGTGTTCAATCGGTTAATTCGGTTAACCGACCGAACCGAACTAGCCAAATATTATTAACCGAAATTTTTAACCCTTTAACCGTTAACCGAGCCTAACTTGAAAAAAATTAACCGAATCGAACTTTGTTCGGTTAATTTTTGAATTAACCGAAACAACTATTGAACATCTAAATTTTTGGTTTATATATATATATATATTCAGTTAATTTTTACTTAATTCGGTTAATTTCCACATAGTTTAATGTATGTTTAACATATATAATTCGGTTAATTCGGGTAATTTGGTTAATTAAACTGTTTTGAACCGAATTAACCGAAAACCGAACTTTAAAAAAAATTAACCGTTAGCCGATCTAACATAAAATTAACAGACTGATTAACTGACCGAAATTTTGGTTCGGTCAATTAATTCGATTTTAACCGAATTTTGAACACCCCTATAAGTCAACACTTAACTATTACACCAAGATAAAAATTTATTATATATTAAACAAAAATAATTTTTAGGTTAAATTATAGTTGTCCAAGATTTTTATATTTTTAAACTAAATTAATATTTTTTCTTTGCCACTTTTTATTTTTATAATTACATACATGATCATTGAACTAAGTTTTCTAACCTAATTAGTCTTTTTATAATTTTATATTTGCATATAAACATACTTCTAAATATGCGATTGAAGTATATTTTATCAAAAAAATATTAAAATTAATCTATAATATTTATAATCGTGTTTAAAATATGCTAAAATAACAATGTAAAAAGTTTCGCATTATAAATTATATTAATCAGTTAATAAGCAGCGACTTGATTGATATCAAAATAAAACATTAGTAATCTAATTGATATTTTTTGTTCAGGTATAATTTAATGACCAAATAGGTAATTTACTTATCGTTAAATAAAATTACTAAAATCCATTAGTTAAGAATTAAGATTCGAACACATAACCAAAAGCTTTTAAATACAAACCTTTTACTACTTCACCAATAATCACCTAATAATTTAAGTTTTCACAAATAAAATTATTGACGTGAAATATTTTTTTCTTTGTTTAATTCCTAAATTACTCTTATTTAAGAATACAATCATAATAGTTTCATAGTGTTTTATCTTTAGCATTCAGCTATATAATCTTAAAATAAAGTAAATAATAGTCATTACTTAAGAATCGAACATAAAATTAATACATTATTAATATAAAATATTAATATAATTAATATAAAATATGTTCTTTCTCAATTATATTATAATTAATAGTTCTAAAATCAAATATTAATTAAAACTGATGCTTTTGCTATGCCCTTCTCTTTCTGTAGTATGAAACCTTCCTACCATCAGATTACATCAATATTTTCTTTCACGTCTCTTCGTACATAACTCTTTTTTTTTTCTTTGCATTCATATATATATATATAAAAGATAAATCTTAAATTATGTATAAATTATAATTTAATGAGTAATATCGTACGTAAATTTTAATTTAGTATTTTTATATAATATTTTTTAGTATTATATAGTAGTATCTGTTTATATTTTTTCTTAATATTTTAACAAAGCACACATAAATGCTCAAATTTGAATCTCTTAAGATGAGCATTATTCTTTTTTTTTATTGAAATTACAATATATATAATTTTGATTTTAATTATTAATTATAAAATCCATTAACAAGATTCAGCTCAAACAGGATGATATACAAATACTATCTTTCACGTTTCATTGTTTTCGATAAGGATTATTATCTCATACACATACGATGATTTTTTTTTGTTTCTAAAAACATCTTAATTTTAAGGTTTAAGGTTTTAGTTTATAGTTTAGAGTTTAGGGGTCTTAGTGTAGAGGTTTAAAATTTAGGTTTCATGGCTAGAATTTAAGATTTATAGTTAAGGTTTAAGTTTTAGGATAACATAATAAAAAATTTAAATTTTAACATATAAACTCTAAATTTTAATTTTAAACACGAAATTCTATCAATAATCATTAAATTTAAAATTACTACACTTGACCCTTAAATCTTAAATAAAATATCTAAACATTAAACTTAAATCGTTTGTACAAACAAAAATTTTACGTACACTTGTGCATGTAATAATTAGCGTTCCAATAATTGCTAGTAGGACCACACAAAGAGTCCATGATTTCATCATTGGCTAGAAGATCAGTCGCTCTTTAAGAAGCTGATGGCAGTGAATCGTGGCAGAAAATGCTACAAACTTACTTTGTGCCGTTTTACTATTTCCTTTCATCACTCATTATATAATTGAAGTATGTTAATGAGCGGCTAATCAATTCAAAATCTTCCGCTTAAAAATACCACACAATCAACAGAGTAAGTGTTTAAATGTTTTCAGTTGCCGTATCTTTTTTAAATTATAAATTTTAGATTTATTAAAGTAAAATTTTCCCTTTTTCTCTCTGAACATAAATTATTCAAAATAAATAAATAAGACATAATAAATTATATAACGTTTGACTGAATCGTTATTTTAATCTCAATTATTTTTTTAAATTATTTTAACCTTTAACAATTTATTTTGAAAATGATGTGATGAACTGAGTTTATCTAAAAAAAATTCTTACGAATGAATGACCTAGTATTATGACTTTGATTTTTATTTTTTTTATTAACCGTCAAATACTTGAGTTCGTTTAATTTTTGATTCCAAAATTTTAATTTTTTGTGAATTGCAAGTGGGTGGGGGGGGGGGGGACTTCTCTTTGGTCTTATGAATCCCAGACCCACAAATTCATATTTTTAAGTTTGAAAAATTGTAATCATTTAGAGTTTATTACATGGCTAACGTTAATTTTTAGTTTTGGATTCAAATGCAACGAAACAGTAATTACTGTAATTATTTAAAATGTATACATGTATGTAACTAATGTCGTCAGACAAAATACAAAGGCGTGAAGAAGACATGGCCCATGTCATGTTTCCTATTGCTTCATCATTTAGGTGTCCTAATTTCAAGTTACATGATGTGTAAAATCATACTATATCAGATTAATTAATTTTAATTACGTTGATGGACTGCTCAAGCTTAATATATTCATTTTAATTAATTAACACCAAATAAATGCTCTCAATAAAAATAATCATATACTCATTTCCGGTCATTTTTATGCCCAATACTAAAAAATTAAACTTTAATTATAATTTTAATTTTTAAATCACAATTTTTAACCTCTAAATTATTTTTAATACAGGGACATATATAGGAGCAAAAAAAGACAGAAAATTTATATTTCTCAGTCAATTAGGACCTAAAAACAATGTTGTGATTGAATCATAACTTGACAATGTTTGTTTTCCCATGAACATGTCAAAATACATCACCTACTCTTCACCGCTGTCCTGCAACATTTCACCTAAACTTTTCGGTGTCCAGCAGCAGTTGCTTGGTTTCCGACAACATACGCACTTCGGCCACCAGCAACATTTGCACTTTGGTTTAGGACATTTGGGGCATTTAAGTTGGCATAATTTAATCTTACAGCACCCGTCACTGGTAACTGAGGAGTTGGCCTTTGACCTTGTCGGTAAACCAAGACTTTGCCGAATCCTTTGAAGGCGAATCGCTGTTGTCGTGTTCTCCATTTCATAAACGAACTTGCAGAGATGGCAAATATAATCAGAGTATAGCTCCAAGTTGCAGCGACCGCCTCCTTTGATCCACAAAGGCTCGTATGGTTCCCTTGCCATTTCCCAAAGTCCATTTCCATGCAGCCAATTCACAACATCATCTTCCGTACCCTGATTAAAATGTTCGATCCGACCAACATTAAAATATGATACTAACAGAAAGTTTTGATGAATAAATGACATAAAGACAGAAAGTTTTGATGAATAAATGACATAAAGACAGAAAGTTTTGAACCAGCTAACTTCAAAAGTGAGATTTGATCTATAATGTTCGGGAAATTTGAAATGTACTTACATGTATTACAAGGACAGGGCACTTCACCTTCTGAATCTTTTTGATGTTCTGCATTTACGAAGATCGTAATTAGCTCGAGCATAACAGATATATAGAGTACAAACATATCAATGCTGCTCGAATTCGGTTCACAGGCTATTAACATTCCCAACAGTGTCAACCAACAAACTATCGGTTCTTACATCTATAATATAACACACCAATTATCAGACTGTTCCTATAACCAATAATGTTGGCATCTACCACAGAATACAGACATATATAGATTATTATTACCTGGTCAATGTCGAAGCAGAACGAGAACTTAACATGGCAGAGCACACGAAGGCCGGAAAGAATGCCGCTATGCAAAACTACACCTCTTAGACTCGGAAGTTTAGCCGCCAAATGCAACGTCTGTCCACTTCCGACCGACTGTCTATATAAAATCAACTCTTGGCTGGGACACTGATACACCACCTCTATATCAGCATAAGTGTTTGATTCACTTGGCTGGGAAACCATAAAACAAAAACATTAGCAAAGACACCACCAGCACGATAGCTCGAGAAGCCAAAATACAGAATCCGAGTCCATTCGAATGATCATCCCTGCGTATGCATGACCGAAACAGATATAATGAGCAATGCAGCATTATAAAAACAATGAGCTACCTTCCCAGTTGATGTTCCATAGCCAGCATAGTCATACCAGGACCAATTGATAACATGGTAGTAAATAGCAGGGTAAAAGAACAGCAAAAGTGATAAAGTAACATTTCCTTAAGATCTGATTGTACACAAATTGAAACTAAAAGTGATGAACAATCATGGATCTCTCCGAAGGAAAATGAACAAACTCATAAGGCACTAAAGTCTAAGAGTGAAAAATCAATTACTTTCTGTAGGTGAAAACTAAAAAGTAACTGCAGAAGATAAGATTTACATCTGGAAAAGTATCAACCTAGAAAAATACACAACATTTTTTTTAACAATTTCTATCTAGGGAAGAGGTAGGAAAATTTTGCTCCTACTTGATATGTAGGTGAAATTTTTGTCTGAGAGCTTTACCCACTTGGAAATACACAACATTTAAAGAAAAAGCACTTGAAAAAAACAGAGGAAAGCTTACAAGATGCAAACAAGAATGACAAAAACCACCAACTTCAACAAGCAAAATATGAATGAGTTGTATAAGTGCAGGTGACCATAGTTTAACCAGAAAATAGCTGGAAAAAAAGAAATACTGACCCCATAAGATTGACTCTTAGGTTGACCTTGAGTTGGACAAATAGGTCATAGAGTTGGCCAAGGTCAGCAGCATTGCCATGAGAGTATAGCACAGTAAGTCGTGCATGTCGGTTTTTCAAGTAAAAACCAGCAATCTTGTTCCCATGTTTGGTGTCGATGAAAAGCACATCCAAAGAAGGATCATTGGCACCGGGAGTAGGCATCGGACAAGACGAAACCACTGTTAGTTTCCCATTGTCGCCCTTCTTAAGCTGATAAGTTGGTGGAGATGGTGGGAAAAAAGCAAACTTGGCAGCCAACTGAGAAAACAGACACCCCATTCACCCACAAGAAGAGGAGCTAAGACAACCCCAACACATTGAAAAAGGAACAAGCTTGAGTGCATGACAGAAAAGTAAAGGGAAATGAGGGGAAAAGTGGGGTCTTTGAGTGCTGATTAGGTAAGGAAACACTGAGGGAAAAGTTCGTATAGCAGTAAGATGAACTTTAATGGGGTGTCTTTACTTGTGATGCTGAAGCAGTGGGGGGGGGGGGGGAGCACGTAGGAGGTACAAAGAAGATGGGATTTTGGCTAGCTAGATTGGTGAAAAAAATCATTCATTTTTTTCTCTTTTAACTTTTATTAATGGGGGTTAGATTCTGCAGGATGATTAGATCGAAAGTGTTTCGAATGGAGAAGAAGAGAGAGATTCTGTTTAACATGAGAGTGGAAACTATACTTTTCCAATTAAAGTTTTTTAATTGTCAGGTTCAGAGGTAAAAAGAGAGTGAAAGAGAAATGGGTTTAGTTTTTGCTTAACTTGAAAGTTGAAAAATGAAAATGGAAAAACTTGAAAGAAAGAAAAAAAACAGTCTGAAATTGATATGTGTAAGTCACTTCATTGCGTGGCAGTGGAACAGTACAGAGGAGGGAAGGGGTCAATACTCAAATCTCTATCTACACTTCCTATTACTACATGACACCAAGCTGCTGACTGATAAGAGCTTCAAAACTGTGATTTTTGAATCCGACGATAAAAGGTTGGTTAATCGACTGCAGGGGAGATGCCACTTTACGTGAGTATATGTAGGGTGTGTATTCCGTTAATTTGGTCGATGACAGAACCAAATTAATCATAACTGAATTAATTGAAATTTTTAAAATTTTAACCGTTAATCGAATTGAATTAGCCTTAATCGAATTAACCGAACCGAAATTATTTCAGTTAATTCGGTCGGTTTTCGAATTAATCAAAATTTATTATAAAATTTTAGATAAATTACACAATTGGTCACTAAATTATGGTAAAATAACTTTTTTAGTCACTGAATTTTCATTTTATACTAATTTGATAAAAGTTTAATGAACATTTTATAATATATCAAAATATTTAATGATCATTTTATAATTTTTAAAAGTTCAATGACCAAAAATAAATATATGTAATATATATAATAATTTTGGTTAATTCGGTTAATTAACCGATTTAGAACTAAATAAACCGATAACCGAATTTCCAAAAAAAAAATAACCGTTAATCGAACTTACATAAAATTAACAGACCGAATTAACCGAAAAAATTCGGTTCGGTCGGTTAATTTGGTTAAAACCGAATAATGCACACCCCTAAGAATCTGCACCGATTTAAAAGAATATTATTTCATCTTGTAATCTTTTTGACATTTTTATTGGGTAAAACTTTGATACACAGGCTGTGTAAAACTAATTTTGCACAAGCCTATGTATTTATACTATAAAAACCTAAATCCTAAATTCCTAACATTAACCCTAAAAAACTAAACCCTAAACCTTAAACTCTATACACTAAATTCTAAATACTAACCTTAAATTATAAACCACACAACTTAGATCCCTAAACTTTAAACCTTAAACTAAAACATTAACCCTTAAAACTAAAGGTGTATTAAAGCTTTTTCTTTTGTTATTTTCCTATTTTAAGCGTTCATGTAATCAAGTAATGGATTGAGTAGCGAAATCAACGAAGATAAATTCTTGTCCTCGAACTAGTTTTCAAACCCTACTGATCTGCTTAAACTTCTATAATTTTGCTTGAATTAACTTTATTCTTCGCCAAAAAAATTGACAAATTTCTGTCTTTTGTCTTTTGTCATTTTTCTTTTTCTCTTTTAGCAAAACTTTTTAATAGACTGGATTCTCTTTTTTTACATGTAAATTTTTACATTTTTCTACATCTAAATAAATTTAGAAGTTACTTTGAGATAAATAAACTTTATTAACTAAAATTATAGATAACATAATTAATCGTGTTCATCTAATATTTTCTCCTCTTTTACTATGATTCTTCATTTTTTTTCAAACAATAAATAGCTCTTGAATTTCGTAAATTTAATAAATTTGGTTAATTTTATATTTGAAAATTTTAAAATTAGTTAGTATTAAACTTATGAGTTGTGATAGGTTAAGAAGTCACCGACTTCTCCTTCATTTTCTCTAATGTTCTAGAAGTAGTCAACATTATACTATAAAAAAATCCTATGATCTAGGGAGCTCCATTACTATAGAATATAATAATTTTATTATATAGGAAATATCCCATGGTTAACCGACATAGCATGACTATATATAGGCCATGCCATTTTGTGAGTGTTGAGTGCAAGTGTGAGTGAGGTGGAGTGCAAGTGTGAGTGACGTGAGAGCGCAGGTGTGCGAGTGAAGCTAGTGTGAGTTTTGTAGTGTTGACAGAAATAATCTAGTGAGGTATGTGTGTAATTTATTTATATTAATAAAAAGTATTATTTATCTTGTAATTAAAAATTTTCTGGTTTAACCTTGGAGCATATATTTTTTAGTGTACTTAAATTGGTTATTATATGGTCGGCTATGTCGCCTAAATAATATATGGTCGGTACTGCCGCCTTAATAGCATATGGTCAGTTTTACCGCCTAAATAGTATATGGTCAGCACTGCCGCCTAAGATATTGTGCACTAAGAAATTAAAAGATAAAAAGGCTAATCAACCCAGGGAGTTGATGTTGTACTAATGATTAGTCGCAAGTCTTCCATAGTGGATGTGTTGGGTCCGTCGGGTTTTCAACAATTGGTTTCAGAGCGGGCGGTCTGGGATCGTTACCCGTGGAGAAAGCTTCGGTAAGCATTAAACGCTTACATTGGTCGACGTTGCATCAAGGTGCTAAGGGGAGACTCTGCTGGAATACAACTAAGGACTGAAAAGCTATTGGTTTGGAACTAAACTTAGTGGACGCCGGGCGTTGGTCATCATGACAGACTTTAGAAGCACAAGCAACGGGGTTAGGAAGCTCAATGACCATAACTACGGTTATTGGGAGACATGCATAGAGTCCTACCAACAAGGTCAGGATTTGTGGGACATAGTTGCAGGCACCAGCACAACTCCTCCACCGCGGGAGAATGCCGAAGCCTTGAGAAAATGAAAGATCAAGGATGGGAAGGCTTTATATATATTGAAGACCGCAATCGATGAGGACCTATTAGAGCATATTCGTGATGACAAGACACCAAAGGCAGCCTGGGAAACATTGACAAAGTTATTTTCAAAGAAGAATGAAGCACGACTTCAACTCTTGAAAAATGAGCTCGCGAGCATCTCATAAGGAAACCTATTTGTTGCTCAGTATTTCACCAAGGTGAAATCTATTTGTCGTGAGATATCTCAACTTGCACCAGAGGAAAAGGTGAGCGAGGCAAGGATGAAGAGAATTCTCATCCATGGCTTAAGACTCGAGTATAAAGCATTTATTGCCGCCGTAAAGGAATGACCTACTCAACCTTCCTTAGTGGAACTGGAGAACTGTCGGCTAATCAGGAAGCATTAGCCAAACAGATGAGTGGCGTAACCATAAAAGATAAAGATGAAGCACTCTTCACCAGCAAGAGAAAAGGCACGTCATGCAGACAAGGCATAGCAAAGGAAATGAAGACGCAATGAGACAAGTTTCATTTGAGAGATAAAAGTAACACTTCAAGGGGAGCTCGACGTGGAAAATAAGACTATCACCAACAGTACGAGGACAACGATAGAAGACAAAGAGGTGAATGCTTCAATTGTGGAAGGAATGTCCATTTTGCTCGAGAATGCAGATTACTCAAGAGACGAACCTTCCAAGGAAACATGACCACCACAAAAGAGGATGAGAATGAGTTAATGTTGGAAGCTTCCATCAGCGAGAAGAATGAGATGTAGAAGATGAACTTTTTGTTGAAGAATATTTGATAGAAGACACAGAGGAATCATCCCTTGTAGCAACCACAGACTCAAAGACGAACTACGAGGATGAAGAAGAGTTGGAAGAAGACATGGAGGCACCAACTCTCGTTGCAACTACAAATCCAAATATAGACTACAAAGATGAAGAAAAGTTGGAAGAAGACATGGAGGAACCATCTTTTACAACAACCATGGAGCCAAAATTGATTATGACGAGGATTGGATCGTCGATTTTGGGTGCTCCATTGATGAGAGATTCATTTCAAGGAATGTGATGTTTGATAAAGCTTATTCTTGGTGGTCACCTCAGGAGATCGAACTTCCAGAATCTCATAACATAGAAGAAGTTTCAAAAGATGAGAAAGAGAGTGAAGAACAAGTATCATATCCAAGTGAAGAAAGAGAAAGCTCACCCTCGAAAGATAAAAGTATATGGAAGGCGGTTGTGCATCAACCTACATCTGAAGAGCTTCTTCCAAGCCAAATAGAAGTCGACTAGCTTCGCGAAGAAATGTTGGGAGCCATAAACGAGGCTACTGGTAAGTGTTCATAACAATGTGAAGCTTCTTCAAATTCTATTTCTAGTGAAATCCTTATCCTCAAAGAAGGGAACAAAGATATAAGGAAAGAGCTTAAGGTAGTACATGGGGAATTGGAAAACATGAGGAATGAGATGATGTTTCTTAAGGCACTAGCTCATAATGGGAGAGCTACCTCATCCATTCAAATGCTAACTTCTTTAAGGGTGAAGGTTTCTAAACCCGAGTCGTATAAAAAGGCCAGGAACGTGGAGAATGAAGATAACTTCTGGTGGAGCTTGCAACAATACATCCAAGCCAAAAATACTGTGGAGGTTGCTAGGACAATCAATAATGCCTTACTTTATTGGGAAAATACCACGCTACTATGGTTGTGGCGCAAACATGGTAAAATAAAAGGGGATTGTTGTTCGAAAAAGTGGAGATTGAATAACAACTAGTACATGCCTTGGTCGATACTAGGGCAACAAAGAACTTCATCAAGAGGGTCCTTGAAGGAGAGATCAAGATGATGTCAACAAAGACATATGAACAAGTTGCAAATATTTTTATAAAGAGTCTAAGTAAACCAAAGCTTGAGAAGTTCAAAGAAGCACTCAGAATGATTTGCAAATCATCTGAATAGAGAAGTCGTTGAGGGGGAGTGTTAAGAAGTCATCGACTTCTCCTTCATTTTCTGTTGCCCCCTAGGTTGGGCTCATAAATTGTGTGTTGGTTCATGGCAGTTCATTACTATTATTATTTTGGATTAGGTGTAGTTTTGCAGACTGTGGTAAAGGATGTGAGAGTTTGACTCGGTAATGAAGGATGGACCTTGGCAAAGAATGCCCCTGGACTGGGACCTTGTTAGAGGCATAATGTTTGTAAAAGATGTGATGGGTGATTTTGGACATGCCCCAAGATCAGGCTCTTGTAGAGGTTCTGTAAGGTGATAGATCGACCAACTTCGTTGTATTTAATGGTGCAACCCGAGGACCAGTTTTATTATTCTGAAAATGAATGCATGCAAAATGTGTCATAAATTAATGCAATGCAAAATTAAGATTATGATGATGTTGTGCAATGATGCAGATGAAATCAATGCGATGAGAATAAAATGAAACGAGTTAGTAGCAAATAAAATGATTAAATAAAACAAATGATAAATATAACAAAAATAGAGTAATAAAAACTGTACATAAACAAGAAATAAGGCACCAGAGCCTAAATAGGGTGACCACTAATTGGGCAGAATTTCACATGGCTCTAAAGGGTTGGCTCCTACGGCTCACTATATACAGTTTTGGTGCTAAGAGGTACCCGAATTGTCCTTGCTATCCTCTACTAAGAGTAGCAAGGCCCTCGATCATCACCCATTATAGGCTCCTTTCAACCGGGTTCAATTCAGGGGGACCCATTCGCTTATGTCTGCACGAATGAACGATATCCTTACGAAAGCATAAGGTACTTGAGCCCCGAAGGTACTTGCTAGGCCTACACGGGAGAACGATATCTCCACGAAAGCATTAGCATTTTCTCCCCACTTAAAATGAGTTTATATGCCATATTTTAAATGCGTTAAAATAAACGCGCAATTATAACCGAATGTTAGTTTAATAGTCACTTTAATCCAGAATTTTCGATATTAATAAAGCGATAATTATTTAAAAAGCTCGACTCTCTTTTATTTTTGAAAACCAAAAAATGTCCCCAGCGGAGTCGCCATCTATAGCGATGTCCCTCTCGCTAAAAAAAATGTGTGGTGTTTTTTGTTTTGAAAATATTGTCTTGGTGTCTTCCTTGGGATTTTAGAAAACCCGTATTTTGTTTTGAAAATAGAGTCGCCACCGGCCACTCAAGGTGGATAGGACACCATGAAAACCAAAGATTTAAAGTTGATGGGTTCGGGAGTCGGTTACGGATGGGGAAGGATTAGCACCCCCCACGCCGCCCAAAATTGGTACTTTAATAATTATCGCTTTATTAATATTAGATTTTTCGGATTAAAGTGACAATTAAATTAAAATCTGGTTATATGTGCGAGTAAATTTTAAAAGCCCCGTTATTCGAGAGTAAACGCCCAACCACTATCACTACGCCTGATACTGGCCCTGTTTACGCTCGAACAAAAGGGCACCGCATTGACAATTTATATCCGAAATGCAAACTTAAAAAAATGGCAAATATAAATAAATACATTGTGATAAAAATATAAATAAATACTAACATAATAAAATACTAATATGACATAAATAAAATGCTAATCTAAAATATACATACATAACTATTAATTTAACACATAAATAAAAATAAAATACTAATCTAAAACATGCCTACATAAATATTAATCTAACTCATAAATAAAACCAAATCTAACATAAATAAAATATAAAACATAAATTTAAAACATAATAAATACTAATCTAAAACATGAATAAACATACAAACTAAAAACACAATTTTAAAGTAACTACTACTTCATTAAATCATAAAAATTACAACATAAATAAAAAAGGAAATAAAATATATCTAACTAGGAGTTCCAATGACGAACCCCGACTGAACCCCACCGAGATCTACCACGACCTCTCCAAAAAATAACTAGATCATATCCAAAATAAGACTCCGATCGAACCGGTTAAGACCGAGGACACTGTCCCGGTCCTGGGCTAGCCGGGAGCCTAAGCTCCCTTATTTGGCCTGCCCACCGCCGATTCCATTCTCTAATTGCCCCCCAATTAAATGCCTTTTTATAGGCAATGTGAGGGGTGAGATGGGTGACGTGGAGCCTTGTGCTCCACTCCCCTCCCCCTTTTTATTATTTTTTTGTTTTTTTTTACCTTTTTTATTAATTATATTTTTTAAATTTTTTTAAGATTAATAATATTATTATTACAATAATAATAAAAGTACTAAAACCCGGACAAAAATGAGTGATTACAAATATTTGAACTTTAAATTCTACAAGAGCCAACATAAAAAAAGAATGGACCCTAGGGATGGGCCACTTGGGCTAGGCCCCCTCCAATCCCCCTTTTAGCTTCCCCATGGTATTAATTCTAGTAAATTTAAATAATTAGATGTTTGAATGTCATTAGCTGCAAAAACTACCGAGTACAAGCAACACAAAGCAGTACAATTCGAAGTCTATACAAAGTAACATGCTTAAGCAAACACGGCACTATTTATACTCCCAACACCAAATCTCTATTAACAGGAAAACTGGGAAATCGGACCACGTCGGCAAGATTTCGTATATTGGCCATACATTCTAGTGTTCCTTTCTCACCATACCCAATAAATGCAGGGATGCCATGCAAGGTGTAGGATGACTAAAATCAGGGACCTCTCGCCTCGTAACAACTCTCTTACATTGCATAATAAGGATGCATATCACTGCCTTTCCTTGGCGATACTCTGCTCCACAACGTACCTGCATATCCATGTTAAACTTCCATGATTAGAGAGCTCAACACAACTCCATCATTTGATTCGATATACGCGTTTAAACTTTAAAGGCATATGCAAACATTTTCATTGATAGCATAAGTTAACAAAAATACTGTTGCATCAGAGTAGAGCATTGTAATGGCAGTACCCAACGAAAGAAATAGTCAAAACATCCAACAGCCTAATTTAATAAATTTTGTTAAGAGATTACATTGGACTGGATACCTGATTCTTAATGAATTATACTTTTAACATTTAAACAAATTTCTCACAACCATGTGTATGTATCCCGGGAGACGTATATTTATTAATTTCTGATGCTTCATGCTTGTGTCTAGCTCATTCACCATAATCATTAGAAGAAGAAAAATGAATTCAAGTTTCTAACAATGAGAAAAGTGGCACTGTTGAATTACTTACTTTCCTGTGTAGAAGCCAGCAGAATACCAGGCATTCAAAAGTACAGTGAGATCGGTTTCACAATTGTCATGATTCATTTCCTCTTCACCATCTTTCTTCTCCTTGTTCTATGTGCATTTAATGCAAATATAAGTCTATGAGAAATTGAATAAGCACATTATAATTTTGCTGAACAAAAACTTCACATTATCAGACAACAATAAGGGCAAAGTGCGCTAATCAATGTGGGCTAAATTTATGAGCATAACATTTCATTTCTAATAACATGTTACAAATATGCTTGACAGAAGAAACAAAAAGCCTGGTGAACTTTTTAGGACACTTGGGAAAGCCATACTTACCTTCATTTACATTCGGATTAATAGAAGCTTTTTTCGTCAAAGATGAAATTGCTCTTACTGCAGCACCCATAGCCGTATTAACAATGTCAGAGTTCACGATCTTAGATGAGTTTCCATGACTCATTGAACCATTTGGATCAGTGCCAGTTTTTCCAACAGATGGCCCAGCTAAAGAACAGCAAGGATATGATGTGCACTGAGTCACCAAAGATTGACACACATACAGGCAACACGAACACATGGCAGTGGACTGTGAAGCTTGACTGTTAGGAACGGTGTATTCTTGAGAAACACAGGAGGTACCCCATTGTGCAGCCGTGCTAGAACCCTCAGCCGAATATTGGTAATCCCAACTACCATATTGCTGAAGCTGCTGCAGAATAGCCTGCCTCTTCTCCTCAACCTCGTAATATTGACCGAGTAATCGGTTATAGTCCTGCGAACCTTGCCAATCCGAATAGCCATTATTCCCATCTTGCTTATCCTGCATTGGCAGACTAGATGATGAATCTGTGTAAGGCTCCGGAGTCTGCAACTTAACAGTACAATTTTCTTTAACCGGTTCAAGATTCTTCGCCTCCTCCGTTTCTGTTCCAGTAATTACACCGGCATTGCTGTTCTCTCCTGCATCCCTGGGTCTTAATAAACCAGCAAGAAAACAAAATTACCGATGAAACCCTAATAAAATTGAAGGTAAAGAAGAGGGAGGGAAACCTTGTATTTGGACATGGCGTTGTCGAAGGCGTCAATGAGGGCGGAGTCGTCCCAAAGCTCACTTTCTTTGCCCATGTTTTCGTTTTTTTTTTTTTTTTTCCTTTTCTTTATCATTCGAAAGGTTTTCTGGAGCAGTAGAAGGTAGGGTGAGCGCTCGATCGAGTCGAGTCAAAAAATTTCGAGTTATTTGAGTTGAGGAGTAATATTTTATAACACAAACTTTTTTGAATTTTTTTGATTCGAGTCTAGTTTAAGAAATTCGAGTTGAGTCGAGTTTTTGAGTTCCTATAAAAATTTAATTGTAATTATTTATCATGTTATAGTACGGTTTGATTCCAATTTAAATCACTTTCTCTAAACATATAAGATATGCATAAATATATATTTCTTCATATTTTTTATATGTTGCAATATTTTTTTCATATTTTTATATATCGGTATATATATAATAAAAAAATGAGGGGCTCGTCTCGAACTTAAAAATAAATCCATTAATTACTAAAAAAATTCGAGTTATTCGAGTTTCTATTTTATAACTCAAACTTTAATTGAAATTTTTTTGAGTCGAGCCGAGTTTATAAAATTTCGAGTCGAATCAAGACGAGTCAAGTATTTTCTCCTCAAATCGAGTCGAATTATTCGATTTTTTTAGTTGAGTCGAGTTTTACTCATCCAGTGGAATAAAGGACTAAAATATTTCTCCAATTCATTGTTTCTTTTGGGCCTAAAGCCCTAAACCCTCGGTGTTTTTCTTCTCCACTACTTTATACAATGAACTCCCTGTACATATGTACTAAAATAATGTTTATGCTTATTTTGAATTTATTATAACAATATATTAATATAAAAATAATTGTTCACCATTCATCAACAAGTATTAGATACATTGGTAAGGCGCATTATACTCTTAAGAAGAAGACGTGAGTTCGAACCTTAAAAATAATATTATTAGAAGAGATAGTCTCGCACTCAGAACATGGGCCATAAACAAACATGCATATATATATATATATAAACAATTGTTCAATTAACCATGTATGGATTCATTTAAAATTTAGAGATTTTTTTTACAAAAACTACATTATCAAATAAAACCCTTTCACCATTAAATTTGACATATTTTTCTTTAGATATTATTGACACATGCTATTGTCACGGCCCAAATCTTTTGGTCCGAGACAGTTGCGCAAGGATCCGCCCAAGAGGTTCAAAGCGGATCATCGGACTTGCCAAGACCACCAGACTTGGCCCAACACTTGGAGAATGCTAGAGAGCCCGATCACACTAGCTCTTCGGAAAAGGCAAGAGACAAGAAGTCAAACGAGGAATCTTGCCATATCGGGTGTGATCAACTATCTTAGGAAAGAAACCTACTAATTGATGTAATTAGGTAGGATTTGATATTCTTTCCTAGTTTAGAGATTCTTGTAAGGATTTGGGCTAATCCTGGCCATCCATGTAAATCGATCCGGACCATTGATTGAGTGGGAGCTCAACTATAAATAGAGAGCTTCCCACTCTCATTTGTATCATCCATCATCTAACTCATTCCATTCATTCTCTCATTTGAGAAGAGTAATAAGACTCTGAGGCATTTACTCTACTTTTCCTCTTGTTCCTTTCAATTGTCTTCGTTTCCAAAGCTCTTCGAGCTAGTTGCCTCTCGAGTGGCCAAGAGTAGCCACCTTAGTGCTTAAAGCGCTTCCGCATCCATCGAAGCCTGGAGGGCTTGTCCGAGCCGTTGCCGAGCAGGAGTACTCGCAAGGCTGGTTGAAGGCTTACTTAGGCGCGGGAATCGACCGATTAGCGTCAAGGGCGTCTAAGGCCGCACGGATCACTAGGGTTGAGCCCTAGCCCCGTGACACTATACTACAGTTTTATCATGTTGTAATTATATAATTTTTTTAAAAAATATTTTTATATAAATCTTTTAAGTAATTTAGAATTTTTAGAATTTTTAAATAATTTTTAAATAAAAAATTATCCAACATATCCAAAAAACTGTTAAAATTTAATTTTTAAAATTGGTTAAATGGCTTCATTGATTCAATTTCTTGGTTCGATATTTTAATTGAGTGTAAAAATACTTTAAAGACTTAATTGATTTTTTTCCAAAAATTCAAAGCTTTTGCTCTATTAAAATAAAGGGTAAACTATGCCTAATATCATTAAACTATATGCAATATTTTATATTAAGCACCGGACAATAAAATTTGTCAATTAGGTCATGAAATTATTAATTTAGTTTCAATCAAACCACTTGCCAACATCTGTTAATAGAATGTTGACATGACAATTAAATAAATTTATATAATAATACATTTGATTCTTATTACTTATATATTCTATCAAATTAATTTTAAATATAAATAATTCAATAAATTTACCCTTTTAAATTTATAAAGTACATCATATTGAACCATAAATACATTATCATCATCTAGGATTCTGTGAGTTCACACACACTACATATATCCCTAACCACCTTGACCTTGGACTCAGTTCAAATTAGCACGGCGCTTTCAAATTTAGGCTCAGAGTGATTTCACAAGTGGAATCCCCTTGTTTTTGTTTTTAAAATTGGCTAAACTATAAAATAAGTGCCTAAACTATGCTTATTTTTTATAATAAGTATTTAAAGTATTTTTTATTTGAAATAGGCGCTTAAACTTTTATTTTGGCTGAAATATGTGCTTAAACGATTTTTTAGCTGAAATAGATACCTAAATTTTTATTTTGACTTGTTTTAAAGTCAACTTTGGCACCTTCTTGGGCACCTATTTCAACCAAAAATGAAAGTTTAGGCACCTATTTCAGTCAAAAAATACTTTAGGCACCTATTTTCAGCCAAAAATAAAACTTTAGGCACCTATTTCATCAAGAAAAATACTTTAGATACCTATTGCGAAAAAGAAGCATAGTTTGGGCACTTATTTTGTAGTTAAGCCTTTAAAATTGAAAGGTAAAAAAGCGACCACTTTCCTTTTATTGAATTATGTATTAATAACAAGAAAATATTTTGATACATAAATTTATTTAGTTTATATAAGTTTTTTAATTTTAAGGTTTACAGATTTAGGTTGTGGTTTAGGGTTTATAGTTTATGTTTTAAGGTATAAAATTTAAGGTTTACTGTTAGAATTTAGAGTTTAGGGTTTAAGTTTCAGGGAGTGTTACGGATATAGGTTTTAAATTTTATAAAATAGTTGTATAAATTTTTTTACACAACTTATATATCAAAATATAACCCGTTATAAAGAATTTTGAGCAACTTGTTGGTTATATCATCGAATATTTTTATATACATATCTTGAAAAACAAATTACACAAATCTTTATATTTAATTTTTTAAAAAAATAAATATTCAAATTTAAAACTTAAATTCTAAGTCTTACAAAATAAAACTTAAACTTTAAACTTAGATTATTTTTCTAATCCCTAAGCTAAAAAAATAGATAACATATATGCCAATTTTGAACCATTATGGGCAAGAGGAGAGGAAATTTACTCTTAATAGGTATTGAACTCATAATTTATGAAAGAGAAGAATAAGGACAGAGTCAGGATTGAACTACAAGGGGACAAATAGATTAACTTTAAAACGAATAGGGTATTAAAAAGTAATTAAATCGTAAAAATTAAAAGAGTTTAGGTTTAATTTTATAAAATTTAAAATTAAAAGATCTTAAAAATAATTAAACCAAAAAATAAGGGGTCAAAATTTAATTTTACTAATTTAGGTTAAAGGGTCCTAAAAATAATAAACCATAAAATTGGAGAGTGTCAAAGAAGGAAAAAGCTTAATTGTAATAGTTTCAAAATGATTAAGACATAAAATATAATTAACTCATAAAATTTGGAGGCAATTACCCCTTTCATAATGTATATATATATTTCTCCGGATAAAAATTATTTAACTGAAAGTTTTTTAATTATATCACCGAAATTTTTTTTAATCATTTATTTTAAAGATTGTTGATCATAACGCATAAATCAATAAAATTTTCTATATTATATAATTGATAATAGGCATCACCCGCCACACACAAAGAAAGAAATTGATGCTCCGTGGAATATGTTTATTTTTTTGCAATACTTGGTCGACAAGTTGATGACATCATGGCCGATAATTATTGTCCATACATTCCCACCTAACCAAACAAAAATATTTTCCTACTCAAAATTATTTTATTCTTCATTTTCTACAGATTTTAAAGTTCATTTAAATCAACAATAATTGAATTAATAAGGGATTTTAAAATATTAATATATCGATATGAAATTTGGTAATGAAAAAAATAAATGATAAGACTACTCATTTTAATTTAAAAGTATATATATATCAATTAAATTTTCAAAAAATAATAACAAATTAAATTAATAAATCGGTCACTCAACCAACGAGATCAATTCAAATGATAGCTAGTTTGGTATCGTTTAAGTATGTCTTAAATTCGAGACCTTGTATATGCTAAAAAAATTATTAAAAGACTTACTAAAATTAGATGTGCGACGCATGTCAACCTACTCAGATTATGTTGTAAAATTAACTCGACACCTCGTCAATCACCTAAATCATTTCATAGAGCTAACTAGACATCAAAGACACTAACCATACTTGGTTTGTTTTTAGGCTTAAATGAAAAATAAGTACTCAAATTATATTACTTTTAAATTTTAGGTGTTTAAAATATTTTTTATAAAAATAAATGTCTAAAGTTTTAACATTATAATTTTAGGTGCCCGAAAGTTAACTACTATTAAAAAATTATTAACTAATAAAATTTTGACATGTGTCATATTTTAATTTATAATTTCTTTTAATTCGTTTTCTTGTTTTTAATAATTTGAATTTTTTTTAAAAAAGCTTGAATTTCTAAAAACTTCTAAAATAGCCTCCAAATCCCTAAATCCTAAAATCCCAAATTTCACCGCTGTCACCGACTTCATCGTTCGGTCGTCGGATCCAGCCGACCATTTCTCTCAACTCGCTGTTGTCAAAAATCAGAGAACAGTGTGCCAGCCGAACATTCTGTGAAATAGCCATTCGATCGGCACACCGTTCGCCGATTTTCAGCAACGAAGAGTTAGAAAAAATAGCCGGTTGAGTTCGACGACCGAATGGGTGGGGTCGACGCCGGCAACAGCAACAACGAAGATATGGGGCTTTGTTATTTTTAGAGATTTAGGGATTTGTTTGAATATTTTTTAAAAAATCGATATTTTTAAAAAAAATAAATTTTAAATTTTTTTCAAAAATAATTTTAAAAAACAATATTTCTGACATATGTTACATTTTGATTGAAAAACATATTTTTTTTAACTTCGAGTATCTAAAATTATAACTGTTGAAATTTTAAATATTTATTTGTATAAAAAATAATTTAAACTTTTAAAAAATATATTTTAAGTAATTTTTTTATTTAAACTTTTTTTTATCTATATATAGCACAGAATCGCGCATAGCAGGACAGCTTCTGCAGCAAAACGTCATAACTATAGCTGGTTTATAGGTAGGTACAGATATACTCACCTTACTCAACAAGTCATTCTCATTAAACTAGGAGTCAAGATATTAATTTTATATTAATTTAAATATACATTTGATATTTGGATAAGACGTTTTCGGTTAAATCAATATCTAAAAGTGTTTTTAAATTGGTATTTAAATTATGTACAAATAACATAATTTTACATTGCGGCTAAATTAATTAATAAGATAATATAATATTGTCAAAATCCTATTACGACCCGTTAAAATTAACAAATATTTGGTACAATAATAAAGTATATTACATTTTTAAATAAAGATTTTAAATTTAAACTTTAAAAATTATATTATCGATAGAGAACAACGAATTTCAAATATAAACTAAAAAATAAACACGAACTATATAAAAATCATTTTGAGAACAAAACGATGGCGAGGAATACCGATACGACACCGACAACCAGTCCCAATACGGCACTCGATGATATACGAACACGTTTGGATGTATCAGGTGGAGGAAGGTTCTCATTGGTACCAATGCTAATTGGGACACGCCAGAAAACTCCGTGCTTGGGGCTGTGGTTTCCATACAAGCATCTTCACTTCTCAAAACTTAGGATAATATAAAATAAATGTTTATATTATATTATATTTTAAGTGTTTAAAGTTTTTTAGTCAAAATAATGTTTAATGTTTTATTCCGTTATATTTTAGATGCTTAATCTGTTAATTGCAATTTTTTTCTTAATTTCATTTATATTTTAAAAATAATAAATTCTTTACTTTTTTAAATGGCTTAAAGGAAAATAGGTGCCCAAAGTTTACAAAATTATAATTTTATGTGTCTGGCAGTTAATGGGTTTTAAAAATTTTAACGAATAAAAGAGTGACACGTGGCATATTTAATTAATTTTTTTTTTCAAAATAAAAAAATATAAAAAAACTTCTAGTTTTTCAAAAAATCCCAAAAACTTTAAAATTTTTACAAAACACTCTCAAAATCCCTAAAAATTAACGTTCGACTGGCACGCCGTTCGCCGTTTTCGGCGACGTCGCGTTAGGGAAAATGACCGGCTTGGTCCGACGACCAAATCGGTGTGCTCAGTGGCGGCGATTGGGGGATTTGGGTATTTTTAGGGATTTCGAGACTGTTTTGTAAAATTTTTAAAGTTTTTGGGATTTTTTGAAAACCTAAAATTTTTGGGTATTTTTCTTTAAAAAATTTAAAAAATAAATTAAATACGCCACGTGTCAAGCATTAATTGGTTAAATTTTTTTAACACCATTAACCGTTAGGCATCTAAAATTATAACTTTGAAAACTTTGGTCACCTATTTTTATAAAAAAAATATTCTAGGCACCTAAAATTACAAAAAGATATATTTTAGACACCTATTTTTTATTTAAGCCTTTTTAAATATCCAAAAGTTTCATTTATTTCATAATCCTAAATTCCTAAATGTGTAAATCCCTCCTTTACCATCGATGAATCAACCTCGCTTCCTTCCTCTATTATCGGACCCACTACTGAATATTTCACTTTATCGTCATCACAAGTCGATGAACTGAGCGTTAATTAAACACTGAACGCCAAACACGGAAAGATGTCGCGAACCACGGACTAAAACATTATGTCGAGAGGAAGAAACTTTATTACCAAGACGATGGTGAAGTAGTGTTCAATAATTATTTGATGTATTGTCTTTAAAAAAGTTTTTATCACAAGCGAATTTTTAAAATTATCATATATATTTTTTTAAGGACCTTAAATTCTGATCCATAAATTTTAAATTATAAATTATAATAGTTAAATCATAAAATATATCTCTAGACTGTAAAACATAACAATAAACACTAAAACATAACCCTATGCCCTAAATACTAACCACTTGGGAAAAATAAATTTTGCATAGCCAGCATATAATATTTTTACATTATTAAATAAATTATTTTTTAAAAAATATGAATTTGGAGTTTTTTTTTAAAATTATGGGTTTTTAGTAATTAGATTTTGTTGTTTTAAAATAAAAATTAAAAATATCAAACAATAATTACATAATTTTTTAATAAATGGACTTTAAAATATAACAAAGTAAAAATATATACTTATTTTTGACAAAAAAATTAAACATTTAAAATAAAAATTGTCATTTAAACATTTATTTTATAATAAGATGAAATGAAAAATAAGTGTCCAAAGTATATCAGTTAAACCATTTTTTTGTAAAAATAAGTGCCTAAAGTTTCAAAAGTTATAATTTTAGGTGCATGGCTGTTAAAAAAAATCTTTATCCATTTAAAACGTGACCCATGGCATGAATATTATTTTTTAAAATTATTTTTGAAAAAACTTTAAAATTTATTTTTTTTTAAATCCAAAAATTTACAAAAATATTCAAATCATTCCTTAAATCCCTAAAAATTTCTAAGTACTAAATTCCCAAATCTTCACCGCTACTGCCGTCGGCCGCCGTCGCAGACCACACTCATTCGGCCGCTGGGCCTAATCGGCCTTTTTTCCCTAACACCGTTGCTGTAAAACGATGAACGGTGTGTCAATCGAACAGTTATTTCACGTTCGACGTTTAATGTTCAATTGGCACACTATTGGCCGGTTTCCGGCGACGACGATTGGAAAAAAATAGTCGACTAGGTCCGACGATCAAAAGAGTGGGGCTGAAGATGGCGTTCGACAGTGACAACGATGAAAATTTGGAGACTATTTTAGAAAGTTTTAGAATTTCAAAATTTTTGTAAAATTTTAAATTATTAAAAAATAATTTAAAAAAATTAAAAATGACACTTATTAATTTTGTATTAGTTAACAAATTTTTTTAAAAATAATTAATAGCCGACACAATTATAATTTTTAAAACTATAATTACTTATTTTTATAAAAAAATACTTTACCTACCTAAAATTTAAAATTAATATAATAAAGCAAACTTTAGAAGATTGCCACGAACCTCACGAAGTTTATCTTCTTCTCAATGGGCCCACCCTTCACAATTATTTTTCTTTCTTTTTTTTATCGATTTCAAGATTCGAGAACTATGCTGAAAGACTTTATAGAAAAAAATTGTGCTGAAAGAGTCGTTAACCGTATGCTTTTACAATTTTACCCCGACACAAAATTTTAATTTCCCAAATAATCCCTCGCAACAACCGCCTTTGAAATTGAATGATTTTTAAATACCGAAACCGATCAAAATGTTTTTTCTTTTTCCTACCGTGAAACTACGTAGTCAACTAAATCACGGATCCAATCAAAACCGACACGGTGGCAGAAGTTGTATGATAGCCGGTAACTTTATCACCTCCCCCCCAGTTCGAACCGTTGATTCCCCTGACTTCTCGTCCAAGCAACGCAGATTGAAGGGCAAAAAGAAAAAATGGAATACACGCGAAAGATCAAAAGAAAATGAGAGCGGAGAGGTACAAAGACCTCCGACTCTGAAAACTACGTCAACGCTGAGCGATATAAGAGAAGGCTTCGTTTTCTACACGGCGTCGTATATCATTCCTAGCTGTGTTTTGTTCTCTCCTCTCCTCTCCCCTCCCCTCCCCTCCGCCCTTCTCCAAAGAACAGAGAAAAGAGAGATTAAGAATAAATGAAAAATCATCTCTTATGAAAAGTGAATCACTACGAAATTTATGTTTTCGCAGGTAATATCTTTCATTTTCTTTTAATTCAGGCTTATTTTTCTTTTCTTTTTACTGGATTTTGATTCTTGAGAGCGGATTCGTTATAGATCGGGCCAGATCTTGAGATCTGCATGTCGCGGAGTTGATTTTGTTGAACGGTTAATTTTTTGATGGCTGATTTCTGTGAATTTTGGCTTTTTTAGGGGGATAAATAAAGATATTCTAGTATGTTGTTTTGGGGAAAACATGCTCTAGGATTTTCATTTTAGTTTTTCGATCTAGCAGTATTTGCAAGAAAAATATTTTTCTGAAATCCATTTTTGATGGATCTTATTTTTCTCCTCGATGTTCTTGAGCAGAATCATCCTAGGAATTAGATTTCTGAGATATTTTTGTTTGTTTTAGATTTGCGTTTTGAGGTCAACGGCGTTTTTTATTTACAAAATTCTCAGGTTTTCTAGAAAACCTTAATTTTCTAAGGAACGCTGTTTTGGTTACAAGGTTCATGTAATCAGTGATACTGTTACTAACTGTGACCCGAGTAAACGTTTATAATTTATTTAAGATCTCCTTGATGTCCGATCTGTAAATTTTATTGCTCGAAAAAGGAGATTAAATTTTCCGCCACTATTCTTAGGTGCTCTTCTTTGATGCAATAGGAGGCAGAGCTTCTTAATGCTGTAGACTAGATAAGGAAGTCGTTTCTCCTTTTTCTGAATTGCTTGTAAAGTAAAAAAATGAAGAGGAACATGTACATGACGAACACGGGCAACATGGATATGTACAGCTTCAACACTAACTGCAGTTTTAGGTATGTTTCTCTTGCTGTATGGTGATTCAAATAAGTTTGGTTTAATATGCTTCCTGCCACCATGTTTGATGAATAGCTTGTGCAGAGTCTGGAATTTCTTATTTGGTGTGAATTGAAATACATGTCATTTAATGACCTAACCTTTATTTTTATTTTATTTCAGGATTTGCCTAACAACTTTTAGGAGGCAGTTTCCTTTGGTTTTGTAGAAGATTATCCTTCATAGTTGTTTGCTCGTTAGTACCTTTGGTTTTAAGCTTGTTGATAGGGATTGATCTAGGTAGAAATGGAACCACCGAACGCCAAGGTATTGGATAGTAAGCTGGGGTTTCTGCATAGCAGGAAGAGGAAGCGGGCTGCGCAGCATACAACATATTTTCCTGGAGCTTCGCATGCGAAATTACCATCCCAGAAATATGGCAAACTGAGGAGATTAGAGGATCACAAAGGCAAAGTTGTTAGATGTGGTCATCCTTCGAAAAGATCTTTGCTGCTTTGCTATTCGAATTTTAAGAAAACAGGCATTCCAAAGCGCATAATGTTCTTTGAGAAAGGTGAATGGACTGATTTTCCCCAGAATCTCATTGCTTCGATTAGGAAAGATCTCTGCACAAAGAAGCCATTTATTGAGCTGGAGAAAGATGGTCAATCTTTTGTGCTAGATTTCTTGCATATGTTTCGGTTGGATCAGAAAACTGGCTTGAAACAACCAATTGCTTGGATTGATGAGGCAGATTGCTGTTTCTTCCCAGAGACTTTCTCTGAAGAGGATGGGTCATATCAGGGCTATGAACATGATAGTGATAATGAATCCATGTTTGCAGGATCATATACCCCCCCACCTGAGATCAAACTACATCTTCAAATTGACATTAATGGTGTTGATCAATCAGAGTTGAAAGAATGTAGTGGCGAGTCAAGTTCTTTTGTCAGAAATGTTCAAATTGCTCAGAAACCTGCGTCCAGTCCTTGTGCTGTAGACGCCGAGGATAATTGCAACAGGGATGTTGATGTGAAACACAGCAAACTTGTTGTGGATAATCAACATACAAGGTTAAACTTAGTCCCTGAAAAGGAGTTTGTGGATATAGAGTTGAGCGAACAGTTAGATTCTTCTACTGTTGAGCAGATGTTCCTTGTGGGTATGAGCCCTTCTGGTGGTGTGGATATCATTGATATAAAACCCTGCTCCAGTTTATCTGAATATAGATTAGAGCGTTTCCTAAAGCAGGTACAAATTGTGAAGAAGTACCGGGGGAATGCTAATGTTCGATATGCCTGGCTTGCTTGCTCCAAGGCAGCATTGCCCATGATTAGGATGCATGGGCTTGGGGATTGTGGTCTTTCCACAATACCACAAGTGTATGGCTCTGGCGTTCATCTTGCTGCAGCAGAATTTACTAATACAAGGTTGGGGTTCTTTTTTATTTTTATTGTTTTGCTATAAATACTTTTGAATATGCAAGTCTTCTATTGTTTTAATTTCCTTTCACGAAAAGGCTGATTTAATGACCAATATTTGTGAATCAAGACTGTTGAACTGTCTCCTTGTTGTCGACTTCTACTTTTTTTTTTCAAGTGTCCTGAAAAGTAACATTATCATCTTCCACATTAATGGTTTCGTGGATTCAACTCTACTGAAGTTGGGGTAAAATGCTCTGTTGAGGTTTTGCGAGTGATTCTTATCAGGTTATTTTGAACTTGTATTGTCTTGCTGCTATGACGATAGTGCCATTTTTTTTAATCTTTGATCTCTTAAACATTTTAGGTTCTAACGGCCCACTGTCTAGTGGCTGTGTTTTCCTTCTGTACTTGTTCTACTTATTTCATGTATTATTTTTCAACCTCAATTTTCATTCCCTTGTGATGTTGATTGAAGTTTATCTTTTATCTGTGCAGTGCAAACTATTGTGATGTTGACGAAAATGGAATAAATTACATAGTATTATGTCGTGTAATAATGGGAAAGATGGAGCTTCTTCGGCCCGGAAGTGGACAATGTTTTCCGAGCAATGAGGATGTTGATAGCGGAGTGGATGATCTTCAGCATCCAAAGTACTATATCACCTGGAACATGAATATCAACACTCACATTTATCCGGAGTTTGTTGTTAGTTTCAAACTCCCCAATGCTGAAGGTGATATATTTCTCCTTTAGAATGCTGTTTATTTGATGAATATATTCATTCTTCCTTTATTTCATCTAACATCAAATTGGGAACTCTATGCAACTCATGGAACATGGCGATTAAATTTTGATGGTTCCTCAACCGTTCAATCTCCATTTCAAACTTGGATGGCAAAAGTTTAAGTTTGTTAATTTAAGAAGCAAGGCTTCTTCCATGATGTGTTTATATCTCCTCTTGGTGGGGCTCTTATTGTTTTCCATTCCAGAGATCACAGATCACTCCAACTACTGGTTCAATGAGTTAGTTGGCTGTGTTTTCTGTCAATTCTGTTTGGCTATCATATGTTTCCTTTTCTGAAATATTTCCGGTTCTTAAGCTCTTGAGGCTTATGTTGTTCCCACAGGGCATTTGATTGGAAGTGAGACTAATCATATGCTGTTTCAGGCGTCACTGCATCTACTCATGGACTTCAAGGTCGTTTACCAGTGTTGTCATCAGCTGGTGAATTGGTGAGTAATTAATCTGTATTATCCCCCCCCCCCCAAAAAAAAATAAAAAAAAATACAGTTTCACATTATGATGGTCTAATGATAAGTGGGATAATTTAAAAGACTTGATCCTACTCTTTGGTGGACCCATGCTGGTGCCTGAGAATGTTTTGGTCTGCAAGCAGTTACTTGATCCCCATACTCACACCCACTTAAAATTTTGATATTCACCACCTACCCACAACCCAACCCACGGTGAGTATAATTTTTAAATCTACACCCGTCTACACGTGTACATTCTCAAATCCATCTTCATATCCACTACTCAACTGGATATCTACAATCGAACTTGTACTCGCCCGCACCTGCCTACAAACAATTACTAATATCGAATTATGTAAAAATAAACTATAGACCTTTGTAGAAGAGTAAAAATTCACATATTTTATTGATTGATCAAGTTTATATATAATACATCTATACTCGAATAAATTTTACTTGACTACAACTAACTAATTAATTATAGCTAATCTAACTAAACCATATTATATCTGTATAAATTTTATTTAATCACACATATTATAAAGTTATAATTTGATTAATTCAAGTTTGATCATGAACTATAAATTCAAGGTCGATCATAAATCATTATTTTTTTCAAGCTAAATTAATTGAGTTAAGAGAGTTTATAAACTTAAAGATTAATATAGATTTTAAAACAAATTATTATCTTAGTACATAAAATACTATAATAAAGGCATAATTAAAGTTTATAAACATAAATGGTCTGGAATTTATATGGTTGGTAGTTAGTGGGCGGGCGGATACGGTACGGGTAAGATCTTAAACCTATCACTTACTACTACCCATGACGGATATGACTTTTTACATCTATACCCGACCGCTATCCACCAAACTTATATCCATCCCTACCTCAACTGGGGCGGATACTGTAAGGAATTTGCGAAACTGTACCGTCTGCTATCCTTAGTCCTTGTACCTATGTTTTATCATACGGCAATTCAAACAACCTTTGTACCAATGATAGTTCTCAGGTTGAATACATGGGTTTTGATAACACTATGTATTGAGGTTAACTAGTGTTTTACTGTGATATTATTTTATCTTTAGGTGAGTATGACTCGCCAAAACTCTGGTCCTAGCCTGTTTTCAAGCACTTCAAAGACCCCTAAATCCCCTTGGATGCCTTTCCCAATGTTGTTTGCTGCCATCTCAAACAAAATTCCTCGTACAGATATGGAACAAGTGACTAACCATTACGAGTCATTCAGGGTATGCCGAATAGTACGTTTTATTGATAGTTTCCTATGTTTTTAAATAAGGTTTCTGATTCTTTTACATTATTTATTTTTGGGCACTTTATCAGTCAAAGAAGATAACTCGTGATGATTTTGTCAAAAAGTTAAGATTGATAGTTGGAGATGATTTGTTGAGATCGACAATAACTGCTCTGCAATGCAAGGTATGATTTAAACTTCACGCAAGGGTTTATTAGCTGTATAAAGCAATGGCAATACGACAATTTGATTTTTGACATTGAAACTAATGAAGTTTTCTGGCGATTTGCAGATACCAAACAGGCAGAACATGTATTAGGATTAGTGAGCTGTTAATTAAGCTGCTTAATTATCAACTGACTAATCCTTAATAACATGAAGAATCCTGGAAGCCTGAGTTTGGTAAGCTTGGAGTCTTTTGGTTTGTTGCTTGTTGCATAATGTGTCGACTTGATTTGGTTGAAGGTAATGCAGGGCTTTAGATTCGCCTTTTGCACTGGTAGTATTTGGATTTGCATAAAAATAAACCTGAAGACTTATTCTGAACTGAAGTGGCGGCTTAGTGCCCCTATCGTTGTTTTCTGTTGTTTTTATATTCGGACGCTGTTATCACAATATAAAAATTGTTGTTCCCTGGGTTTCAAACCAAATCTTCCGGTCTTCCAAGGAAAACTGTTTGGTTTTTGGAGCAAAGATGTGGTGTTTTTAACTATAGATGCAAGTGAAGCTGAAGTCGTCAAAATTCTAGACGATGTGAAATTCCACTATGTTCGGACAAAGACAAAGCTAAACTTGAAAGTGAAGCTGAAGTCATCAAAACTTGAAAGTTTTTGAACTCATAATGAACTATACGTGATTCAAAATTCAAGACGACGTGAAATACACTTTATTCGGGCAAAGCTAAGCCAATCTATCTGAAAGTTATCCCGAAGTGTCGGTAAACATTAAGAATTACTTGACCTGAGGTCATGGAAACTCGCAACATCACCTGATCTGAGAATTTTAATTTTCTGATTTGAATGACTTGGATTTGAAACTGACTCGAACAGAAATGATTTGAAAATTTTAAAGCTTGACCCGGTATGATCTCGATCGAACTAATTGATTTAGTCTGTTCCAATGAGAGATGATTGAGAAGGAAAAAAAAACACTTTCTGATCATAAATATTCGGAACTCCGTGGAATCAGATCGACACATATATGGTAAGCCGAGGAAATCAAAAGGGAAAATGGAAATGAAGGCATATTGGTGTGTTGAGAAATAATCAGTTGGGCAATGTAGCAGTTCCTAGCCTTATGTAAAGGCTCTTCTTAGCTTGAATTCAATCCAAAATAGAAAATCAATGTTTCTACATCTCTCCTGTAGCAAAAGAAGGATGTTCTCCTTTCATTTGCTTTTGGCATGGTCAGCATTGGAGTAGCCGACACTACCGTCTTCAATGTGCTTTCTGGCTTCCTCCTCTGCCGAATCTTCATTCAAAATCTTCTTTTCAGTATCAGGGGACTCATTACAATTAAATAAGCCAAAATGAGATACATTGTATGTACTTTAAAGCACCTAAAGCTTATATAACGTGATAGTTTACTGTAAAACCTCAGTTGATTTTTAAAGAAACGATTTGCTAAAATAGAGGGTTCAATGGTCCTAATTTTCTTTCGTGACTATATGACTAAATTGAGCAGGCAAATGCAAAGTTGCCTAAAGCTTCGGTCTGTGACAACCAGATGTTAAACCCTGAATAAAGATGCCTCCATTTATGGTCTTTCCGGCAGCCCCATGAGACCCTCCTAAGGCCCGGACATGACTGCCAGAACAATCAGGTGAAAGTGATGCCTTTTTATGTGTACTTGATTACCGAAAAGAAAGAATAGGAAATAGAGACATACTTCTTACCTACTTAAGCTTTCTAGTATTGCGCTTTCTGCTTCAGAGCCTTCAGCAAGCACCCCCTGCAATAGATCAAGCTAATTGATAGCTGCAGGCTGCTTGAGAAATTGCAACCCGAGCTCGAAGTAAACTGGATCTTGAAGTCATTTAACATCAAGAAGATATAATGCAGATACCGGAAAAAGGACTGTAACATATATGTAACACGACAAGTGGGACGCAGAGCAAATACCCGAGAGCAACCGTGAGTTCTCGAGCCACTTTTTGGTTAATTTTAATGGAATCCCAACAATGTACATTGATGTTCCTTTAAGGAGATACATATAGAACCAGCTGACAAAGACTTCCATGATTCCATAAAATCCGGCCATTTCCGATCCGGATCCTGCTTCTTGAAGCTAATAACAAGCTGATCATCGTCTATATACCTGTTCAAGATAAAAAAGTAAACCTATATGTGTAATGATCTTATAATAACAAAGTTCATTCATACTCAGTGCTACTAACAACATTGTTTCAGCAGGAAATCAAAGGAAAACATTCCCAAATTTCAGACACTAATTTATTTCACTGAGGGGTTGAATCCAACAGATTGAAGTTGGTTCGGCCTACTAAAAATGGGCTCAATTTTCAACCCAAACATGTCTTGGATGCTTATGGACTTGTAGTCCCTGAGGTTGACATAACTTGTTCAAGATTTCAATCGGGTTTAGTTTTCTTGCCAAAGTTGCAGCCATTTAGACATAAAAGAACAGCTCCAAAGTTCGTTTTTTGGAGAAGAGAATCTGACAAGTACTTCCACAGATATATACCTCTGTTGTTGGTTCAGAGGAAACTGCAAAAAAAAAAAAAAAAAAAACTGGCAAATATCAGTTGCCATGCTTAACATGCATGGCAAATATTATCAATATCATATCACAATGAATGTACATAATTAGTATTGGTCCCATCACAAGAAATGTTTCTCTTGTTTACATTGAACTATATCCGGAACTGAATTGAATTGGCATCGAATAAAATTTATGTTTTCATTCATAAAACTAGAAATTAATACCGTATTGAAAGTATCAAACTCCTTAGGTTCCGTTTAGGAACGAGGATGGAATCAAGTTTTGGTTGCCAAAGGAAAAGCTTGCCCAAATGATCCAAAAATCTAGTTGTTTTAATCAGCTTTTGCAGCTCATTTGGTCTCCAAACCAAGCTTTTAAAAATGTTGAAAATTTTAACTTTTCTCCAAATCACCGTTCTTTCCGCTTTTACCTTAAAATCTCATTCCAACCTCGTTCCTGAACATAACCTTATTACTTGATGGTAAGAAAGATAAAGAATGTTGTTGGGATCGTAAATTGTAATTATTCTATAAATTTAGTTTCTTTTGTACATTAGAGCCCATATTAAGTGCCGGGCAGATAAAGACAGGACTGCCCTTAACAAGGGCGGAGTAAGGGACTGCCCGTATGGTCGCCATCACATTGCCCGTATTGCCCGTTTTTATGTATTAGTCCAACGAAACGACAGACCTTTTTTCGCTGCCCGAGCCTTCTGTTTTCTGTTTTTTTTTTCTTTAATTTTCTTTGCTTTTGTTGCAGCTGCTGCTACGCTGACAGCACTGTCATCGAGGCATCAATCATAAAGAATAGATTGCCAAATGATTTCTTTTGCCTTAATTCTCGCGCCTTTTTTCTCCCCGATCTCTCGCTCTTCTTCCTATTGGTCCTGACAGTGACGGTATTGTCATTTGACCACATCCCTTCACTTCAGCCGTTAGCTCTCGCGAGATTCTTGCCATAGTATCCGTTGTCTTGTTACCAAAATTTAAACTCTCGATCCAAAGAAGAATGAGAATTAGGATGTCAGAGATTATTTATAACTGCCCAAATTCATCTAATTTAATTCGACCCGATTCTATAAATATTATACGGATAATTCGTTTGGGATCTATGTATATTTTTGATTAAGTAAATAGATAATTATATTCTTAAATCAAATATCGAGATTTGAACAAATATAAGATAAG
Source organism: Hibiscus mutabilis (assembly GCA_019671005.1). Lineage (NCBI taxonomy): Eukaryota > Viridiplantae > Streptophyta > Magnoliopsida > Malvales > Malvaceae > Hibiscus > Hibiscus mutabilis. The sequence continues at coordinate 38,623,285 of CM033744.1, forward strand.
ATGTATTCGTTGACCACATAGTTGTCATCACTCATTTTTATTTATATTGTAAATATTATAATTATTTAAATATAGTAACTATTATATACATATGTTAGTATGTATGTATTAATGCCTATATATATGTGTATCCGTATGGTAACATGTATGTATACTATGGTATTATTGTTAAATGTGCATTTATGTCGCATATAAGTATATATGTTTAAATGTATATGTGAATGTATAATTATTGTACGAACATGAACGTATGTATTTGTTATGTGTATGAATATTTGTGTATGTATGATATGTATATGGTGTGGTTATCGTATGTATGTATATATATATATACATCATATTCGTATATGTATGTTAATTTCTGTGTATGTGTGCATGTAAGCATGTATTTTATTATTAGTAGTAGTATTAATATTAGCAATATATTATTATTAAAAAAATCAAACCCATAAATAGTCCAATTAAATAAAAATGTCCAGTCCATAAATATTACAAATCCAATGTCTACCGTTGGCCCGTTTGACCCAAAATAAACCTAAAAACCCTAAGTATTTGAACCCTACTCTAATATCCTTTCTTTGATTTGCGTAGCTGGTTGAGAACCGTTGGATCAGATGATGATCCAACGACCATGATCGAGCCCATATAACCCTTCATCTGCTGCGTGAGATACACGCTCGAGGCTGTTGGAATCCTATGCGCGCTGACCATCTGGATATTTCCAAGCCACGTGTCGTCATCTCGCGCCTCCCCATAAGTGATTTCGACCGTCCAATCCATGCAAGATCTGATCCAACGGCTCAGATCGAATTTGGCCGATTGCTCATCACCTTCTCCGTCCACGTGTCCGCTCTGCCGGATCCCCGCGCCGTCGTACACCGGCTCTCAACCACCAGACATGCAAAACAAAAAAAAAACAACAAGCAAAGTCAGATTAGTATGGGCAAACTCAAATCGAACAGTCAGATTAGGTTTTTTTATTATTTCACATGTACAAAAGTTTGATATATATTTGCGCCAAAGGAAGTGTAAGAGACCAGTTATTATCAGCAATAAAAAGAACAAAAAAACCTTTAAACTTTGAAGGTAATTTTTATTTCCAGTTCATATTCGAAACACAAAAGCTCAAAATAAAAAAAATAAAAGCAAAAGAGGGATTAGGGTTATACCTTTGAGTCTCGGGCCGCCGTTGCCTTCACCGGCCGAGGGCGGTGCGCTGATGACCGGCACCTTTTCATTTTTCTTTTTTGTTTTCAATTTTTTTGGTTTTAAACCGATTTAAAGAGATCTAAGTTAAAAAGTTTTCAAATTTGGGTTTTATAAAAAAAACAGTGTAAAAGAACAAGGAGAAAATGAAGTTAAAAGAAAATATGTGTTTCGACTTTGTTTTTAAAAAATAAATATTATTTTTTGGTTTTTTCCCAGATTCGGTCTTTTTTAGAGGATATTAAAAGGGTTTTTTTTGTTTTTTTTTGTTTTGGGATGAAATGATTTTTTTTTAAAAAAAGTGTTTATTTATACTGACCCAATTTAAACAAATGGGTTATTTACCTTTTTTAAATCCCTCCGACCCTAAAATCTTCGCGTCACATTCCCTTCAGTTTTTATTTCTTTCGTTTCAGTCACTGGTTTCAAGCAAGTGTTGTTTATTTTTTAATTTCATCCCGAATTTTGTTTTTGTTTTAGTTTAGTCCCGAGATCCTTGGGTAAATTATCCCTTTGGTCCCTCGTCCCTTTTCGTTTATTTATTTTGCAGTCCTTATTTTACTGTTTTTTTATTTTTTTACAACTAATAGTTTATTTTGTTTTATTTTGATCCGATGCTTATATATTATGTATACATTAGTATATATCATACATTACATTCTAGACATCTATATAGGTATCGTATTATATATTTAGTATTACATATTACATTTATGTTTTACATTATATATTTATTCTCATGTAATGATATGCATTATACGTGTTAGATTTTATAATGTTATTCATATGAAATATACGTAATAAATATTAATATTTATCATATATACGTATGTATATATTATATAATATATGATTTTAAGGACCTTTTTTAGAATCTATGTTACACATTTATTATTACATTTTTAATCGCATCCATGGTATATTTAAAATACAATATTATACTTTGTATGCACTAATGAATAATGTTATACATTTAAGTTTCCTTTAAGTTTTCTTTATGAATACATATATTGTTTTAATATATATATATATATATATATAGTATTATGTCTTATTACGTTATTTTCTTTTAACGTGTGTATATATATATGTTTATAGTTGTATTGTTAATGCGTATTTGTTTATTAATGTTCTTTTGCGTTCATTTACATTTGTATTCATTCGTTTTTTTTGTTGGCACATCGGATATATTAATTGTTCAATGTGGTGCTCCCTTTTTCGAGGATAAACTTGGCTACCAGTCTAAGACGTAGATGGTAGTTTTCGTTTACTCTTCGAACACCAGAGCCCTTAAAATTTACTTGCACGTACAACCAAATCTTAATTTAAATGTCATTTTAATTCGTAAAATTTAATATTAATAAAGCGGAAATATATTTTTACGGTACCAATTTTTGGGCGGTGTGAGGGTGCTTATCCTTCCCCATCCGTAACCGACTCCCGTACCCAAGTTTTTGAATCTCTGGTTTTATTTATGGTGTTCGGTCTACCCCTTTTAAAATGATCGATGGCGACTCCCTGTTTAATATTTTTAACATCCCTATTTATCTATCCCTCTAATCTTATTTTTAAACTTTTTCAAAAAATTTTAACATTTCCCAAATATTTTTTAAACAAAAAGAAACTATAAAATTTTAATTTTTAAAAAAGGTCGCTACATCTTGGCGACTCCATTGGGGACCAATTTTTCACAAAAAGAGAGTCAGGCCTTTTTAAAAAAATGTATCACTGCTTTATTAATATTGGAAATTATGAATTAAAGTGACGATTAAACTAATATTTGTTTATAAGTGCGAGTATATTTTAACGCATTTAAAATTTGGTATATAAACCCATTTGTCTAAGAGAGGGGAAAATGCTATTGCTTTCGAGGGGATATTGTTTCCCCGTATGGGCCTAGCAAGTACCTTCAGGGCTCTACTACTCTATGCTTTCGAGGGAATATCGTTTCTCCGTATGGGCATAGAGGAATGGGTCCCCCCTGAATTGAACCTGATTGAAAGTAGCCTATAATGGGCGATGATCGGGGGCCTTGCTACCCTTAGTAGGGGACAATTAGGACAATTCAGGTACCTTTTAGCACCAAAACTGCATGTAGAGAATATAGAAAACCCACCCCTTTAGAGCCATGCGGATAACCTAAATGTTTTAGACAGTGTAAAATAGGGTCATTGCTCATTTTTCTTTCTTCATTTTATTTGGCACTAACTTATTTCTTTTTATGTCTTATTTTTGTTTTTTTATTTGCATATGCATTATACAATAAATGGTTGATATTGAAGTTGATCATTCAAATTAGAAAATTTTCATCATGAATGAGAATCATTTCAAGGCGAAGATAAAACATGTGGGACCAACGCTGATACCTGAAAGTGATCACACCAAATGAAGATGTCAGCCGCGACCCTTCGTCCATGTACCAGCGTAGAGACCGAAGAGAGTTCGAGATGGTTTTTGACGTCGGTACCTAAAAGCAATCGAGCCAAATAATGATGTCAGCCGTAGCTATTTGTCCATTTGTCAACTTAAAGGCGAAAAAAGGATCGAGGTCTTTTCATCTGCTTGAAGCAACCGAGGAGCTAGAAGAGTCAGAGCCCGCCTATAGAAGAACATGTTTTATCTTCCGTAAACATTCCTATATTCGATGAAAGTTGTCTAGAATGATCACCAATGGAATTAATACCTTTATTTGCATTCATTTTGCATTTATCGTAATATTAATTCATGTTCTTAGTTCATGTTTTTATGACAAATATCATGCATTAATTATTAAAATAATGAATTAATTATTGGAAACCCTCATTTTTCTGAGTAATTCTAAAACGCAACCATTCCGCACTCATATAATACGTGTTCTCATACAACAGTTATGGAGGATAGACTAGCCAGTGTCAAAAAGTCACAAAAAGATATTGAAGACCACTTGGGTACTATCGAGCAGAGAATCGAGCGATCTCAGGATGAAATCATAAATCGCATTACCGCACTGTTGGGAATGAGAGGGACTGAAAATACCCCATCTGCTGATGGGAACATCAATATAGAAGATTTAGGTGGGAACTCATCTCACACCAAGGCCCCGTCGGAATGATCAATTTTGAAAAATCCCTAAGTAGCCAGGGCATCAGTCAATAACCCGGTCAATATCACACCTAGTTTTTGAAAACGAGGATGATGTTGAAGTTCCAGATTTAAATTTGATCAATGAAATTGAAACAAGATTGAGGGCAGAGTTCGAGAAGAAATTTGAGGAGCAACGCCTACAAATAAAAGAAAAAATCAGAATGTTGCAGGCAACCAACAACTACGGGGTCGATCCCGTGGATTTAAGCTTGCTAACTCATCTAGTCATCCCACATAAATTCAAAGTACCTGACTTTGAAAAATATGATGGGACCACTTGTCCTTCAGCTTATTTGACCATGTACTGCCGTAAGATGACGACACACTTAAAAAATGAAAAGCTGTTAGTTCATTGCTTCCAGGATAGTTTGAGTCGAGCAGTCGCCCGATGGTACTCACAGCTCAGCCGAGCCAATGTAAAATTATGGAATGATTTATCGAAGGTCTTTATCGAACAATACTAGCATGTTAAAGATATGGTCCCAAACAGGACAATGCTACAAGGGATGACGCAGGGCAAAACGAGAATATTGACAATATGCCCAGAGGTGAAGGGATATTGCAGCGCAAGTGCAACCTCCCATCCTATAAAGCAAAATTACTCGTATTTTCGTGGATACCCTGCAAGGACCATTATATGAGAAAATGATCCCCAATGTATCTCTAAGTTTTGCCGAGTTTGTAAATACGATAGAATCAATTGTGGCCGCATTCAGAAGTGGCAAGCTCAAAACTGGTGAAAGTTCGTAGAGATTTCAAAAGAAAAAAAAGACTATTAAAGTCAGCAACGTAAGTACCTACAGCCCTAACAATGTCATGATCACACCAAACCCGGCAGCAACAACTTCCCAAGGACCCAGCAGAAAGGATACCAAAGGAAAGAAAGAGGAGACCTTTACTCCCATATCGATGACTTATGGTGAATTGTACTCTAAGCTGGTGGAGGCTGATTTGGTTCGCCCTTATCATATCACTCCAATGCAACCCCCGTACCCTTCATGGTATGACCCCAAGGCTCAATGCGAATACTATGCATAAATCACTGGACACTACATCAATAATTGTAAGGCATTTAAGAGGGTGGTTCAAAACTTAATTAACAAGGGAGTGTTAAAAATCGATTCCCATAGTGTAGCAGCTAACCCTGTGCTGGGTTATGGTGAACAATAGGTCAATACCATCGAACCAGAGTACTATAGGAGGGCGTAGGAAAAAGTGAATGAACTCAAGTCTCCTTTGAGCTGGGTATACAAACAACTTAGGGAGCCGGGCTGATCACACAAAGTGAGAAGACTGGCAGTAAGGAAGGAAACGAATTTTGTGAATATCATCAGAAAGAAGGACACATGATACAACTCTGTATGAAATTTAGACAGTTAGTTCAGAAAATGATGGATAATGATGAGATTGAGTTCTTTCAAGAAGGATTGAAGAATTGAAGAATTTGGGAAAAGGAAAATTGGAACCCGATGGCAGGATTTTGTGGTGCATCAAAACTCCATCTCATTGTTCATCATTTTCCATGTCTTTTTGTTGATATCATCTACTTTTTGTGAAATCTTGAGAATTAATTCCCACACTTTTGGCTCAAAAATGATAATATTTTGTAAAAGCCTATGTAATATTTACTCAAGACAATGAAATGATGATTATTTTGTGTAATTTTTGTTCTAGGTAGTTAATTTACTTTCTTTGTACGTTCATTATCTTGGGATACTTTTTGTTTCCCATACATATCTGTACATAAATTTTCTAGAAACTCAAATATTGATTACAAGAATGATTTAGATTCGAGTCAAACTTTAATTCTGAGTAGCTTATGTTTAAAGGAAGGTAAATGTTACGAGGATACTGCAAATGTGAACACATTATGTTTTATTTAGGCAGACGAGAGGGACAAAATGAGTGTTCAGATAATGGGCAGATCCCATTGAGTGAATCAACCTCTCAAGTATTTGTTGTTTAAGATCCTTGAATCAAATCTTGACCCTAAAACTTCTACCCCCTGAAGACTATTTTAATATCCATGTATGGGATGACGAGTGACATTCCTTCACTTCTCTTCACAAATAAAAATATCCATTTTCTGTCCCCCTTCGAGCCTGATCGTTTCTTTTCGTTAGAACCCAAACCAAGGATCGCCTCCACATTGGGGGCAAAGAGGATGAAGATTTTGTACGCAACTTGAAGTTGTCCAGTTTTGACCACATTACAAAGATAATGATTCATGAATCAGAGCAAGAAATTAGAATCAATGTAATGGACAAGAAGATTGAGAGAAATATCAAAATAAGCCGATACAAGAAATTTTTGCTCTAAAGAATTGGATCAACCGAATTGAAAGTTCGCCAATAAGAAGGATGACATAGTCGATAATTTAAGCACTAAGTGCAATAAGAGATATTAAAAATCTTGAAGATTTAATCACATTTGAATAAGAAGCGTATCGACATTCATTCAAGATGCGAGCTACATGAGGAGAGAAAATGAACTCTAGGGTGAAAACCCAAAAATGGGCAGTCTAGAGCTATTCGATGAATACATCACTCTATGTGAATATACCCCTCAATTCAAGCAATACATGAGTAAGGTTAATTGGAAATTTACCCAAACTTTGGGGAATCGATCACCTTTTAAATGAATGTCCATGCTGAGCTAAGACGTAAATCAGCCCAAAGCTACACATTCTAAAGCTACCAGAGAATGAAATGAACTTTAGGGTGAAAACCCAGAAATGGGCAGTCTAAAGTGATCCAGGAAATAAATCAAATAAGTTTTTCATTTGAGCACATTTTTATCAACAATTGCGGAGAATATATTTCACCAGGAAGAAATGATCCTTGGTTTCATCACCCTTAAACACTTATTTGGGCCTTTATATCTGTTTCTTTCATAAACGTGAGCCATAACCTACAATACAAGCCTACAAAAACCATGTAGATCATATATGGATATCTGAGTTAGATAATTTTGTCTTTAAATCATATCCCACCTAAGGGTTAACCTTTCTTCAAGGAACATCAAGCTTCAAGTTCCTGATCGACACCTAAATGAGGGAAGGATTGGGCATGGTGAGTTAGTAAGGTAAATAGAGCCACTTAAATAGGATAGAAATTATATATGGGAAAAGTTCATCTCAGAAGCCTAATAGCCCAGAAGAGACTTCACACGTGCATCTATCACTACAACCCTTGCAGTCCTTTAAACATAAGCTTCACTTGGGTTGATCTTTGCTAATTTGAAACAAAAGCACCCTTACACTTAATATTTGAGTGTCTAATTTTGATCTCATTTTTAAAGTTCTTTTCAATTATTATTTTTCTAGCTCATCTTCATAATTTTTGCATTGAAATGAGTTTAAAACCCTTTTTACCCTAAATTTTGAAAATAGGGCTAACTTTACACGATTTTTTTGTATTAAAATAAGATTTTTAAAAACTTATTTTCCTAGTTTTTGCATTAAATGAGTTTAAAGCATTTTAACCTAAAAGTTAAACGTGGGGCAACATTTGCATCACAGATTCAAGGACGAGAACAATTAATGTGACGTCGTTGGCCCACATGACGAGATCATTTGTACATTGGAGTCCAAATCCCTATGGACCGAGAAAGGTACATAGTCTAAATTTTTTTACAATTGAACGAGCTGAAAATCAGTTCAAATAGAGTAAGTGTAAACAACAAAATTTTGGGGCAAATTTTGTTGCGGCATGAATATGGCCAATCCATTCAATGGCAGAGACATTTCAGAACCAAAAACTCAAAACATTAAGTTGAGCAAGATATGAAGAATGATCCAAAGGGAGAATTTGAAAAGGCTTTGGAGATAAGATCGTGAAGATTTGAACCTGACTTTAAAATGGATTACATTAGCTGTAGAAAGAACCTTAATACAAGAAACCCTGAGCTTCCTAGATGATTAGCTCACCCTAAGTGGTCCTTAATTTGCATCATTCATGCATCATGAGTAATTAGACATCCTCAAGTTAGGGGGCATTCTAACCCACATCATTAATTGATTTTGACCATTTTCAAAAAGATCATTAAAAACATCAATTGAGGAATAAAGAATTTCAAATGAGAAGAACAACTTCAAACTCTAAACTTTAGTAGAATATTGAATAATTTCAAATGAGAAGAACAGCTTCAAGCCTCTAACGACCAGTAAGAACTTCAGTGCATGGATTTAATATCGTTCGAGCATTTGTAAGACCTCAAGTGCAGGGTGATTCGAGCAACCAGTAAGACCTTCAATGCATGGCTTTAATATAGTTTGAACATCTGTAAGACCTCCAGTGCAGGGTAATTCGAGCAACCAGTAAAACCTTCAGTGCGTGGTGTTATGATCTTCAGACCATCAGTAAGACCTCTAGTGCTTGGTGATTTGGAGAAATTAGTGTTGTCCGGGCATCAGTAAGACCCTAGTGCGTGGTGATTTGGGCAATTATCAATACTTCTGGTGCATAACTCCGAGATTTTTGAGCCATCAGTGGGACCTTCAGTGCGTGGTGATTCGGGATCAAAACAGGGAAGTAGGACAAAAATGTGTGCATTTGGTCTTTGCTTTGCTCTTGTTGCACAAGAAAAAGCAAAGATGGGCACCTGTCATCACTCATTTTTGTCTATATTATAAATATTATAATTATTTAAATATAGTAACTATTATATACATATGTTACTATGTATGTAATAATGCCTATATATATGTGTATACGTATGGTAACATGTATGTATACTATGGTATTATTGTTAAATGTGCATTTATGTCCCATGTAAGTATATTTGTTTAAATGTATAGGTGAATGTATAATTATTTTATGAACATGAACGTATGTATTTATTATGTGTATGAATGTTTGTGTATGTATGATATGTATATGGTGTGGTTATCGTATGTATGTATATATATACAACATATTCGTATATATATGTTAATTTGTCTGTATGTGTGCATGTAAGCATGTATTTTATTATTATTATTATTATTATTATTATTATTATTATTATTATTAGCAATATATTATTATTAAAAAAATCAAACCCATAAATAATCCAATTAAATAAAAATGTTCATTCCATAAATATTACAAATCCAATGTGTAGAGTTGGCCCGTTTGGCCCAAAATAAACCTAAAAACCCTAAGTATTTGAACCCTACTCTAATATTTTTTTCTTTGATTTGTGCAGCTGTCTGAGAACCGTTGGATCAGATGGTGATCCAACGGCCATGATCGAGGCCAGATGACCCTCCATATGCCGCGTGAGATACACACTCAGGGTTGTTGGACTGCCACACACTTTGACCATTTGGATATTTCCAAGCCACGTGTCGTCATCTCGCGCTTCCCCATAAGTGATTTTGACCGTCTAATCTATGCAAGATCTTAGCTGTTTGATCAGATCTGATCCAACGGCTCAGATTGAATATGGCCGATTGCTCACCACCTTCTCCGTCCACGTGGCCGCTCTGTCGGATCTCTCGCGCCGCCGTACACCGGCTCTCAACCACCAGGCATACAAAATAAAAAAACAAGAAGCAAAGTCAGATCAGTATGGGCAAACTCAAATCGAATAGTCAGATTAGGTTTTTTATTATTTCACATGTACAAAAGTCGGATATATATTCGCGCCAAAGGGAGTGTAAGAGACCAGTTATTATCAACAATAGAAAGAAAAAAAAACCTTTAAACTTTGAAGGTAATTTTTATTTCCAGTTCATATTCGAAACACAAAAGCTCAAAATAAAAAATAAAAGCAAAAGAGATATTAGGATTATATATTTGAGTCTCGGGCCGCCGTTGCCTTCACAGGCCGAGGGTGGTGCGCCGATGACCGACACTTTTTATTTTCCTTTTTTGTTTTCAATTTTTTTGGTTTTAAACTGATTTAAAGAGATCTAAGTTAAGAAGTTTTCAAATATGGGTTTTATAATAAAAAACAATGTAAAAAGAGAGGAGAAAATGAAGTTAAAAGAAAATATGTTTTCCGACTTTGTTTTAAAAAAAATAAATATTATTTTCTTGTTTTTTCTCAGATTTCGACGTCGGTAAACAGCGGCGCGCGGCGGCGCTTGGCCAAAATCTGGAAAATGCAAGACAGAGTGGGGTGGCTGTGATGAACACCGGCCACGGTGTTCATCGTCTTTTTCAAAGTATATTAAAAGGGTTTTTTTTTGTTTTTTTTTTTGAGTTTTGAGGCTGAAATGATTTTTTAAAAAAGTGTTATTTATATTGACCCGGTTTAAACAAATGGGTTATTTACCTTTTTTAAATCCCTCCGCCCCTAAAATCTTCGCGCCGCATTCCCTTCAGTTTTTATTTCTTTCATTTCCGTCACTGGTTTCAAGCAAGTGTTGTTTATTTTTTAATTTCATCCCGAATTTTGTTTTTGTTTCAGTTTATTCCCGAGATCCTTGGGTAAATTACCCCTTTGGTCCCTTGTCCCTTTTCGTTTATTTATTTTGCAGTCCTTATTTTACTATTTTTTTATTTTTTACAACTAATTGTTTATTTTGTTTTATTTTGATCCGATGCTTATATATATTATGTATACATTAGTATATATCATACATTACATTATAGACATCTATATAGGTATCATATTATATATTTAGTATTATATATTACATTTATGTTTTACATTATATATTTATTCTCATGTAATGATATGCATTATACGTGTTAGATTTTATAATGTTATTCATATGAAATATACGCAATAAATATTAATATTTATTATATATTCGTATGTATATATTATATAATATATGATTTTAAGGACCTTTTTTACAATCTATGTTACATATTTATTATTACATTTTTTAATCGCATCCATGGTAAATTTAAAATACAATATTATACTTTGTATGCACTAATATGAGATTCGTGTCTTAATTAATATGAGATTCGTGTCTTAATTAACTATAAAATTTAAATTTTTAAAAAAGGTCGCTACAATAGGCAATTAATATGAGATTCGTGTCTTAATTAACTTGAACTCTGGCTCGAATGATTAATAAAGCATTCTATTTTTATAGTAGGCTTAATCGTCAAATAGGTGCCCAAACTATGCCTTTTTTTTCTAATTAGGTGCCCAAGCTATTTTTTGGGTCAAATAAGTGCCTAACGTTTCATTCCATGACCCATTTAAGGTTCTCTGTTAATTCACACCGTTAAAGGACGCGTGTCATCTCCTGAAAATTCTAAACTTATATTAATAAATAAATAAAATTACTTAATTTTCAGAAAATCTCTAAGTTTTCCAGATTTCACAAAATAGCCCTAAAATTCCTAACTCCCCAAAACCTAAATCTCGATTTGGGCCAATTTTGCCGTCGATTTCCACCCCGCCGCCCACCACATCGATCGCGGACCATCACGATCATTTCCCCCACCACCCTTCGCTGAAAATCGATCGACGCCATGCGAAACGCCGAAATTGTCGAATATTTCTTTCGAACGATTCGCGACAGGACGAACTACGAACGACGTGTGGGCTGTTCGGCGAGGGGAGGATGCTTCATTTTGTCGCTGGCAATGGTGCCAACGCTGGCGGGAGTGGTTAGATTTGGGGATTTAGGGAATTGGGGCTATTTTGGGAATATTTGAAAATTTCTGGATATATTTTTATTTTGTTTTATTAATTTTATTTATTTATCATATAATTTTGAAATTTTCAAGAGATGACACGTGTCCTTTAATGGTGAGAATTGATGGAGAACCTTAAATGAGCCACAGAATGAATCGTTAGGCACCTATTTGGCCCAAAAAATAGTTTGGGCACCTAACTGGAAAAAGGGGCATAGTTTGAGCACCTATTTGCATATTAAGACTTCAAAGTAATATAAGTTTGGACAGTTGGACTTTAAAAAATCATTTAATAATATGAGTAAAGTAATTCTCAAAACTATTAAACAAACATCATATAGTCTAGCGAAATGAGATGCTTCAAAGATTCAAATTATAACATTGTGAATTGAGTGAGTTGGGTTGGAAGTTTGGTCTGATAATGAACTTCTGGAGTATTTGATCTGAATTAATCTATCAATGAGTAAGATTGAGTGATTAAATTGAATGAATAGCTCAAAATGGGCATACAACACTAAAAAAATAGGGTTTCCCCAAAATGTTTAGACTAGCGTCTGAATTTCTGTGGAATAATAAAAAGCTAAGATGATATCTAACCATTGTCTTTAGGTAGGGTTGGAGAAACACCAAAAACATTGCATATATTTGCTGGCACCCAATGGAAAAAGTCAAAATTATTTAATGCTTGAAAAAAATATGAAAATTTCAACACATAAAGTTGTTGGTGGACCTGTATGCTTTTGCATTGTACGTAATAGTATAAAGTATAGTATGGTTGAGTATAACTCTTTTAGTTGTTTTAGGTAAAGATTATATAAATTTATGAAAAAATAAAAAAGTTCATAATAATATTGATCATTTTAAAAGAGAACAACTTAGTAATTCTCCAGCTGAATTGGTATTTGGTTAACCGTAACGCCAAACATAATTAGACTTTTAATAACGAGTATAGACAAGGACAAAGCTCCCTTGGAGCCGAAAGGGGCTTAGGCCCTGTTAAAAATTTTAAATACTTGATAGTTTTTTGTCTAATAGCAATTTGATCCATGTAAAAAGGTATTTAAATTAAAAAACACAAGAACTTGTTAAACATTTAATCAAGTACAGGCTGGCCTAAAGAAGGATGAGATTGCGGCCTCAAATTTTCGGTCTAATAACAATTTAGGTCCTTATTAAATTTAAATATTAGACAAATGATGCATTATCCCCTGAATTTTGAGTTTAAATACTCAGTAATCCATTATAACTTTGAAATTCAATATTCCAGCCCCTCCCTTCAATCCTGACTCCGTCCTTGGGCATAGACAGTGAATTTATTCAATCTCTAGTATTAGGTTTTGACAAATTGAAACAAAACACTTGATTTTGCTGGGCTTTTTCTTTAATAATGGTTGAAGATGGTGGGTGAGAATAATAATGAATAAGTTGTAAATGGCAACTGGTACAAAACGCTAGGAAAGGAGTTAAATTGCATGAATATACCATGCATCCTGCTGTGACAATATGACTTAACAATGGACCCTCTTTCCTTCCCACATTTCCATGCAAAAAAGTTCTCGAGCTACTCAATCACTGCAAAACTTTTAATTTCATGAAACAAAAGATAATGCTTTCTTCATAGGCAGCAGCAGAAGGGGGGAGAGAGAGAGAGAGAGAGAGAGAGAGATGAAAACAATGAATCCGACGGCTGACAGCGTCTCCGGTGGTCCACATCAACCCAACATGACGTTGACACGTGTAGAGAAAGAATAATGAATGATAGTGTAATGATGATAAAATTATTATTTTGACATTCTGTAGACTGTGCTGCTTCCTGAATATAACATGACAGTACTGGGCGCAGTGATTTGCAGGCTTTGGTTTTATGAACGAATGAGTGAATAAGTTCACTCTGATCACTGATTTCTGACTCGGTCTCTGACCCTAAAAACCCCACAAATACAAAACCAAAGGAAAAAAAGAAGAGGGTTTGAGTAGCTCAAGGCTTGTAGCATCAGTCTCTGTCTGTTGTTTGTTTACTTGTCCCACTTTGCTTAGTTTTATCTGTTTGTACAATTCCTACTGAATAAGCAATTCGATTTAGGAACATCATTTCTATATGTTTCGATTTGTATTGGGTATATACTAGTCTTCGTTTAGGGCATGGGTAATGCTTGTCTACTGTCCTAAATGCATTTGTAGGCCAAAAGGTGTGGTGGCTGTCTTTGGTCAATTTGACACGTTTAATGTTGCGGTACTCTCTCCCTATGGTTGTAGTTGAGTCCATTGAAGTGGGGAAGCGTTTAAAGTATACGATACGTTTTTTAGATGTTGTAGCATCTAAACAAGAGAGAATTATTCTAAAATACGAGATCTGTTAGTACAATTGTTATTGTAGTATATGTCACGTATCATTCGGGCGGAGACATTAATTTCACATCAAAAAGAAAATTAAAGATCTTGAGATATTAAAATGGTAGCAGTGCATATCTTATCACATATGTTTTTGGGAAAGAGGGTAATGGTCTCATGACAAGTGGTATCAGAGTGACCCATTGACTGTCTAATTTCACGTCGAACACCCCAGCAGTAGGTAGGCAAAGTAAACAACCATAACAGTGGTCTATCACAAAGGTGGATGACTCGTGTCGTTGACGTCACGAGGTTAAGTGGGGGAGAATGAGAGCACATCATATCAAACATGTATTATCTTCCCATTTATGGGTGGAATGAGGGTAAGCAAAACTCAATTTAACTTGAAGTAACCGGATTTTTCGACTATACTCAGCACAAAAACAATCAAATAAAGTTTAAGTTATAAAATGAGACTTCACATAACTCAAAAGTTTTAGTAATTAGTTGATCAATTTCCAAGATTGAGTCTAGCCCCTCAGTTTTTCCCGATACATGTATATCACATATGAAGAAATATATATGTATATTGAATATGTAGAGAGAGAAATTCATTTAAATTTGAACCAATTGGTACCATAACATTATAAATATTTACAGTTAAATTTGAAGAGAAACTCAAACAACTCGACTCAACTCGAAAAATTTTCAAATAAATTTTGAGTTATAAAATAAGACTTGTCAACTCAACTAACTCAAATTTTTTGACTCGACTCGACTCAATTGAATGTTGACTCAGAGGTGAAATGGGATTGAATAGTTTAGACCTTATCTACATAATTTAATCTACTTTTACATCAGGTCGAAACTACTTATTAAGATCCAACTGAAGTTAGTTAGGGTTTATTAGCTGTTTATTATTATGAGGTTAGTTAGAGTTAGCTAGGGTTTATTTTATCTTATATAAAGAACGTTGGTATTAGCCTTTGTATTCAGTTTTTACATTTTCCAGTTTTACATAATAAAGAAAAACTTCTTTTTCAGTTTTAATACTACTCATAATACCTAAAGAGTAAACTGCACGTTTAGACACATATACACCAATAATTTAGACCGTAAGAACAACGACGTCAACTGATTTAAGATACAATCTACGAAAATAATTTAAATTCTTTTTTAATAGTCTTGAGGCGATTACATGGTAATATATGTTTATTCTTTTTCTTAACCCATTGAGAACGTACACACACATGCAAGCTGTGAATTTGAGTTTCTTAGAATAAACATTATCATCTTTTTCACTGAAACTGCTTGTTGGGTTCAATCTAATTTCTTTTTTAATACAAAATAATTTAATTTATGTATGAGCTTAAAGTTGTTAAAATTGATTAATCATCATGATAAGTGATGGCTTGATGAAATGTTTGATAATTCAAGTAAAGTTAAGTTGCCAATTTCCCCTCATAATCGCCCGTCTCTTTCTGCATTAGATTCTTCCAATTTTGCTAATTCTATGGCCTAAACAATGCATGTATTCACATTTCATAAAAACGGCAAATTAATGCTGAAATATCTTAATCACGTTATACAAACTTTTAGAACCATGCCCTCCCTATTAGGGATGAGCATGGGTCGGGTTTATGGCTAATTTGTACCCGACCCAAAAATTTAACACCTCCACTCAAACCTGAACTCGACTAGAATTCTAGATTGAAAACTCGAATTCAACCCGACCCGACATAAATACAAATTATCATTTATTATTATTATTTGATAAAATAGGGAGCTAATTGAAAAATATAAATAGAGATGGAGCATTGTAATAATTATTCCATTTTTATTAGACAAAATAGGGAGATAATTGAAATATATATATATATAAAGAGAGGGGTATTGTAGTAATTATACCTAAATATTTAAAATAAAATTAAACTATTATTTCGGGTTGGGTAGGGTACTTTTCACCCTAAACTCAAACCGACCTGACCCGACTTCATCCTAAAAAATTAGACTCGAACCTAAAATTTTCTTAAAAAACCGACCTTATATAATTGGGTTGGGTCAGAACCCATCGAATCTGGATTGGTTATCCATACTCCCTATCCCATTTTTAATTTCAAAATCTTTCCAAATTCTCCATTACTTTAACATAAAAGGAAGAATGATCTCTCTAGCACCCCAACTTCATATAGTTTAATTATTTTAGTCCTTCATTTTCTTATTATGTTTTTTATTTTTGATTTAGTAGAGAGGCATTTACATTCTTCAGGTAAATATTGGGATTCAAACTCACACAAGGTGAGACAATATTAATGAATCTATTACTACATTATTTTTAACTCACAAACTTTTTTTTGACAAAGTGATATAACGACGATTTTAGATGGCATCGATTATTTTATCTTTTTCTGTCACATCAACTAAAATTAATAAAATATTTAATTTGTTCTAGTAAAATACTAATATCAACATTTTAACAGTTGACATACAAATTTTGATTTTTTATGACGGGACGGAAAAAGAAAATAGTTGACATCAATATTTTAATAAGAAAAAATACATTATTTTTTTTTAAAATTTAAATATGTTATACCCGAATTTTGACAGGGCTTAATAATAATAAATAAATAAATAATAAATACTAAATAAATATGATAAAACCCAATAAATGTCCATTTTACACATAAATGTCCATATTACATACAAAAACACTCAAAGCCCAAATGAAACACACAAAGCCCATTTACATAATCCCATTTCTTTCTCTTTTCGGTTACAACCCACCAAACAAACACAAATTACATCCCAAAACCATTTTCTCACCTAAACATTGCCACGTGGCAGTCCCTGGTTGGCCCGTTCCAATATCACACGGATAATAGTTTTTCTCCCTCTGATCTGTTTCCAATTGGCGCCTGATGACATCATCACCTGACATCCCTATAAATAGGAGAAAAAAATTTCAGAGTAATAATTAGTCATTATTAAGATATTAAATAAAGTAATAATAAATAAATACAATAATAATGAGGAGAGAGGTCTTACCTTGGAAACAGCAAAAGATGCCGGTAGTTGGAGGGACGCTGGAGGCAGTCGGCCGTTGTACAACCACGCCAAAGTCACCGCCGAGAAGGTAATTTCCTTCACCTTTTCGATTACCTGCAAAGTAAACCCGAAATAGGTTAGATCGAGAACAAAAAATAGTGGAAAATGATAAATAAAAATGAGATCTGACACTCATCTGGTGGCCGAAATCTGGTGATAAATGGTGGAGTCGAAGAGGGAGGGGGTTTTGGGTAGCTTCTAGGTGGTTGAAGAGGGTTGATTCAATCGAATTAGGGTTTGGTTTAGGTTTTTCGATGAAAAAAAGGTTTTTTAGGGTTTTATAAGTTCGGCAACGGTGGAGGCACGGCGGCCGAAAATCACATTGCGACAGCTGGTCGGAGAGAGGCGGTTACCAGAAGAGATCGGTGGTCGGAGATTACGAACGGTGGTCGAAAAACATATCGAAGTGAACTAGCGGCGGTGGTTGAAGATTGAACGACTGGGGGAGCGACGGTGTTTCGCCGGTATTCATCAAGTTCATCATATTCTTGATGAACTCTTGATGAACACCATGCAAAATGGTGAAATGGGGGGTTTATTTCAGAGAGAATTGAGGGAGTGAGAGAGAAGAGAGAGAGGGGGAGAACGGGTGAAATGGCTGAGCCAACTCAGTTCAGGCCCTTTTATAGCCTGACCAAAACGGTGCCGTTTAGCACCGGGTATGAAGGATCCGCAAAGGCAAGTCAGGTCGGGCAGAGGGGATCCGCGCCCTTCTTTCCAAGTCTTATAGTTTGGGCTTTGAACTTTACATTCCTCTCAATTTAGTCCCATTTTCCGCTTAATTTGTCCCATAGGTTTTGTTTTTCTTTCAATTAGGTCTTCATTCCCCTTAATTGTACCCCTTAGGTTTACATTCTTTCAATTTGGTCACCTTTGGGTTTTATAATTGGGCTTTAGATTCTGTAATTCTTCGATTTAGTCCCCATATTAATAAAAATCAGTTTTAGTGTTTAATTTGTTTTATTTTAATTAATTATTTAATTGTTTTATTAAATGCAATTAATTTAATTGTATGTTGCATGTTTTAAAATTATGCATATAGAAGTATGTTAGATAATTAAATAACTTAGTTTAATTACTTAATTAGAGCCTTTAGCCTAGGTTTCTCTAATTAGGATTCAATAATTAAATATGATAGATAATTGTAGAAATTAAATGCATATTAAATATAATTTTAAAATTCCAAATTGGATGATGTTTCATTGTTTACAACGGGGTGTTATCTCAAAGTGAATTTTAACAAATTATATTTAATATACATTCCATGTATAATTGGAAATTAATTTAGTTCTTTAATTAAAATTAAACAATTAATTAAGACACATTGTAGTTAATTAAATGTATATCGAATAGAATCTTGAGGTTCAAATCTGGATGGTGTTCCATTGTTTACAATGGGGTGTTATCTTAGCCTTGGTCACAATGATGTATATTCGATATACATTTTCACTTATAATTCAATAATAAATTGTTAGAGCCCTAATTAGTACTAGAACTTTAATTAATTAGAATAATTAATTAAATAGGAAAATGATTAATTTAAAGGCTTTAATTATATGGAAGGTGTTCAAAAAATTGGCATTTTCTCATAAAAGCCATTAAATTAATTAATATTCATAGTTTTAAGTAATTAATTAAATAGAGCCTTTTAGGATGGTACTTAAAATCAACAAGACAATAATTGGTCATTCATAAAAACCTTTTATGTTGGAAATTCATTTTTAAATACGAATAGGGGTGCCATTTAACGGGGTGCTTTTAACCTCGTATTCGAACAAAATGAATTTCCTTATAAAATGATATCTGCATTCAGAATTTAAATTCAATTAATAATTATGGGATAAATTAAATTCAAATAATTATTCTAAATGCCAAAATTCCACGTAAAATTAAAGGTATCGATAATGGGCGTTCGTAGGGGTGCTAATCCTTCCCTACACGTAATCGACTCCCGAACCCAATTTTTCAAGACAGAATCTCTGGTTTGTTTTTCAGTGTCCGGTCTACCACGAAGTGACCGGTGACGACTCCAAAATGTTTTTAAAAGATAAATAAGAAAAATTAAATTTAATACGAAAAAACCTAAATTTTCAAGCTTTAATTAAAAATGGCCAGAAAACCCTAATTTTCTAAAAGATCGATCGTCAGGCTATTTTTTTACACATCCTGATTTTCAAAAAAATGGTCGCGACAGAATCAATTTGAAAAAAAAGATAACAAAAATTTAAGGGCTAAATTGCTAAAGTTCAAGGGCTGCAAAGGTCATTCTACCTAAAACGATCATGTGAGTTGCACGTGGGTGAAGCCAACCAACGATACGGCTTGTGAAAGGGATCAGCTCGAGCCAAGTGTTTAATAGTAAAAACATATCAATTGATCAATAATTCTTTTAACTAATAATAATTTCCATTTAAGAAAAAGGAAACCCAAAGGTGAAGGAGAAATGCTGAATGCAATAATTGCTAAAAAGCTACCATGCAGAGAGGAGAGTCCATTAAATTGTCGACGTGGCAGCATCACAATCATCATGTTCCAAATGAAGACAGCTGGCTCTTCCTTCGTTTAATCCTGTCCTGTCCTGTCCATTTCTAATGTTTTAAGTACCCTTCACGCGCCTCCGTGAGTGGGTGACTGGGGCCGGGGGTCCAGTTCTCTGGTTTATATATTGTCCCTTATGACTTTGAAAAAGAAAAACCGACAAATTTGTTATTTTTAAGTAAAATTATTTCCCCCATGAAATGAAATATTCACTTGTCCATGCAAAAAGCAAGAGTTGAACTTAAATTCCATGCAACGCCTGCATGCAAAAACAAAAACAAAAACACAACTTTATTTTTCTTGCTTTGATCAAAATCAAATCATTGTTTCAAATTTATTTCCCAACAAGCACTTTAGTTAGGGTTGGTAAGAATGATTACATGTTAAAACTTGTTCATGTTCGATTAGGAATTCTAACCAACAAATTACTAGTAATGCTTAAGTATATGTCTTGGATCAAAAACATGATTAAGTATATGTCTTTTTAATTAAGTTTAAGTTAAAAGACAGGTTTTGAACCATAATTTGAGTTTCATCATCTTTAACATGCCACAGTTTTCATTTTGGTTTAACCACGATTTTTCGATCCGCTGGCAGAATAATCCAGATCGAGTTTTCAGAGACTTATTATGGAGGCGGCCCTCCCAATTCAATTTTTTTCATTCACAACGTCAAGATTTGAACCCATGACCTTGCTTGAGAGATCTAGTGTTTCATCCCACTAGACCAACTTATTGTTGGTATGCCACAGTTTCCATTGATCCTTGACGAACAAAAATCATTTGTCCATTTTTGGTGTCTTTTTTCATGCTCTAACATTAAAAATATTAAATTCCTTAAATTCTAAACTCTAAACACCAAACTTTAAACCTAAAAATACACTCTACTTCTAATTCTTTAAATTTTAATCTTAAACTATAAATCTAATTTTTTAAAGTGTAACATAAATAGGGGTACATTCGAATGCAGACGACTTGGTACTTTAAAAAAAATTAAATTGAAATAATAATAAAATTACATATTAATTTTTTAAAAAACATATCACCAGCTTGTTTCAATTCCCAATAACATACGCGTCTCGTACGTGCGTCAATGGGGCCTGTAAGCTTTAAGCCAAACCTCGCTTTGTGTAAGACCTCAGCAAAGCAAATAAAAGATGAGAAAAAGAAAATAAAGGAAAAGTTATTCCATCTTTTATTCCCATGGATTATTTTCAAAATCAACACCCTTTATTTTGCTTTTTTACCTAATCACCCATATAAAGTCTTCAATTAATCCCATTTCCCACAACCATGATTCCTTCTCTCTCTTTTGCCTTCTAAAAAAGAAAGTCACAAAAATGTATTAAGAAATCAAACTATGTAACGAATAAACGTCTTATTTAATTAATGTTTAAATTTAAAAAATAACATTTAATTATACCCAGAAAATTAGGAGACCACAACCTCTCTCAATCTCTTAGTGGTTCCATCCCTGACTATAAAGGATAATGCATTGCCAAGAAATATAAAGGCCTTAATTTTGTGTCATATATGCAGTGACTGAGTTAAGAATTAAAATTAGGGGACAAAATATAATGGCTTAAATAAAAAACACGTGCCTAAAGTATACATCTTTTGAACTTTAGGTGTCTAAAGTATTTTTTTTGTAAAAACAGGTGCCCAAAGTTTCAACCGTTGTAATTTTAGGTGCATGGTCGTTAAAGGGTGTTAAAAAAGTTTTTAACTAATCAATGCTTCACACGTGACACTAGTTTAATTTTTAAAAAAATTAAGAAAAAACCCAATTTTTAGTTTTTTCATAAAATCTCAAAATTTTGCAATTTTTACAAAACGTCGATTTCGCGTTCGGCTGACACATCGTTCGCCATTTCCGGTGACGTCGTGTTGGGGGAAATGACCGCCTAGGTCCGGCGACCAAAGGTGTGTGCGCAGGCGCGGCGATCAACGACGGAAGCGGCGGCAATTTTGAGGTTTGTGTTTGAGAATTTTAGGGATTTGGGGACTATTTTGTAAAAATTGCAAAATTTCGGGATTTTATAAAAAACTGATTTTTTATAAAAAAAATGTTTTAAGTTTTTAATTTTGAAAAAAATAAAATAAACATGCCACGAGTCAAGCATTGATTGGTTAAGATTTTTTTTAAACACATTTTAACGGCCAGACACCTAAAATTGCAACATTGTAAACTTTAGGCACCGAAAATTATAACGGTTAAAAACTTTGGCACCTATTTTTATAAAAAAATACTTTAGGCACCTAAATTTCAAAATAGGTATACCTTGGGCACCTAATTTTCATTTAAGCCAAATATAATTAATCATAAAAAATAAATGGACAACATTCGAATGAATTGAAAATTAATGGTCCAAATAGATAAAATTTCCATTATACTTTTTAGTATACAAACACTTGGGGGCACATCCCCATGCCCTGCTGTAGGTTCGTCCCTGCATAGATGGACAGAGTTAGTGAGCTCGGTTTTTACTCCTCCATTAAAAATGGTAAAATTTTAATTCTAGTCCCTTTAGATTTTAAAATTTAAAGTTTAGACAATGATAAAATTATAATCTACCCATAAATGATAAAGTTTTAATTTAAAATTATTTTAAAAATGATAAAGTTATAAATTTAAGAAATATAAAAAAATATTTTAACCCTTTGAAATTTTATAAATTACTTTAGGCTTCTAAATAAAATTCCTAATTTTGTCCCTACTCGCGTGGCAAAGTTGCTACTCATGAAGCACTCATGGTTTTAGTAAGGGATTAGGGTTCCTATTGGACCTTACATATTTCTCTTATCAAAGTGTGGGTATCTATTACCTAAAATTTCCACCATGGTTTTTTTTCTTCAAGTGGTTGCATAAGGCATTACTAGCTTTAGGGTTTGCCAAATCTCGGAGGAGATTGAAGATTACCATATTTATGTTGGGGCATCTCAGTTTTGTTTTTTTTTTCTTCCAAAGAGAGGAGAAAAAAAAAAGAAAATCCTTACTTCCTCACCACAAAACTAGCTTAATAAAAAATGAATAAGGGTATTTTAGTCTTTTCAAATGTTTCGAATTCAGGGTCCTTATCCAAGATTATGACCAAACAACAAATATTTGGACCCCATTTATCTGCTACCTGGTAATCATAACTTGATAAAAGTTAGCTAACATTAGAAACATGAACCGTGCAAATGCAACCTTCACAAATTGAAAATTATAATATAAGCCTACTAGCTAAGAATAATATATATGCAAGCCAAGACCATAAAATTTTGTGCTTATGGAAGGAAATGTTATTTTTTTACCCCTTGAATAAAATCATACTTACTGATAAAATAAATATTTTTAGTATGAGTCTTTTTGTACATAAAGAACCCTAGTAGGGAAATAATTAAAACCAATTCTAAAAATTTCACTTTGATCGGTCCGCCGTTGTCCGACAACATCTCTATGTTAAACCCGACGTGTCTCCGAGCGTTGAAGATAAAACCATCCCGATAACGACACTCGATAATGTCTTAGTTTATCTATTTTCTTTGTATCTAAGAGAACATTACCATTTAGAGTATCTTAGACAATGGCAGATAACATAATTCCCTTCTTTCATGGAGATCATATGGAAGCTAACATAAACCAAATTAAAGAGGGTTAGGCACTCCTATCATGTGATATAAAAGAACTAATTAAAAATTGATTTCTTTAGTTTTTTTTTACCTTTTGCTTTTGACTACAACTTTTTATAAGCTTTGATGGATATGTGAATTTTGAGAAAGGGAATTGAAAGCTTTAACTTTTGAAACACTATCTTCTTTTTGTATTTAACCCCAAATAATTTTTAATGTAATAATTATACCTTTATATATACAAAAAGAAATCATAGGTCATATTCTTCAAAGCTTTCTAGTATCTTTGTTTTTTTTTCCCCTTTTAACACCAAAGTGTAAAGCATGTCAGAATGCCTAGGAATTATGAAAATATTAATATATTTTTTATAGAATGCAAAGTTCTCCATTACAATTACCAAGGGATCACTTAATACTTCAAAATCAATACATGCAAAATCAATTAGGTTGATCATATTTACTTGCAGGGATGAACGTAAAATTTTATAATAAGGGACGGACTTATAAAATTTTAGAGAAAAAAATAAATTTTTAATAAAAAATACATAATTTTTTAAATTCTAAATTATATACGAATTTTAAATTTTTAGGCCAATCCTCCTCGGTCATCCCTGTTTACTTGGTAACATGATATGTTGAGTTGAATTTCTCAGCCTCAGAGGCTTTCTCTCTTTCTTTCTTTTGGGGTTAATTTTTTCTCCAGTCCCCCATTTTTTCTTTTGTTTGCTTTCTGTCATTCTCTTGTCTCCTCTGTCTTTAGCTCTCTCTTTTTCTTTTTTCACCTCTGATTTTTTTTTCCTTTCAAAAAGGGTACCAGATTCTGTTCTGCACCTAAGTTCACTTCCTTCTTCAGAGATTATAATCATTTCAAAACAAGTAGTAGTATACACACACAAAAATATAAAAAATAATCTTTTTTATATAAATATCCATTTTATACCCCCAAGGTGAATTCCAAATTAGGCTTCGTGGGGCTTGTCCTTGAGCTTACATATAGTCTGTCATGGCTTAAGCACTTCGGATCCACATCCTTCTGCAACAACAAAAAAAGTAAACAAATAAAGCAAACCAATAAATATTACTAGCTAGCTACCCTAGCCAGTACCACCATTCATTAAGCAGACATCACAAGGACACTTTGACTCGGGGATATATATATGTATATATGAAAAACAGTAGCTTGTTGAAATTATGCATGGCTGAATGAAGAAAGGAGAGCAGAAAAGGTTGTTTGGTTCATTGCTATATATAAAAAAGAAAGAAGAAAGGGTTCGAAATTAGTACCTGGAGACACGGTACGTTTCCTGCAGAATCCTTAGGTTTCCCATGCAGCCAAGCTTTCCTGTAGAGAGAGAGAGAGAGAGAAAAGAAAGCTCACAACTTTTGCACTGTGTTCTTATGGTGATTGATTGGCCATTGCCCTTAACAACAGACCACACGCATAAAGAAGGTTCAAAGGGCATGCTTATGTAATGAGTATAGCTTTAGTTTAATACCAACAAGATTTCCACTAATGGGGCCATTTTAGAGTTTAGCTTTGTAACTAAGTTTTCCATTTGTAGGCCTCATTGTTTTCGTGATTTTTTTGACAAGTTTCGAAACTTAAAAACTAAGTTTATAACATTTTAGGTTCTTGTACAAAGTTTCAAAACTTGAAATAATCACGAAAAACCCAACCTAAAATGTTTGTATTAAGATGTCTATCATTTTAAGTTTTTGGTAAGTCTTTCACAAGTTCAAACTTCACCGTTTTTTAGTCGAACCCTAAACTTGCTGTATACCAGACTCACCCATGAGATATATCTCCATTTCAGCAATCTCTAGTTTTGGTAGTTACTTGCACTTAGTGGTAGTATAATAACAATCCGTAGTTTTTTCCTTCTTGTTTTGTGATTTCTTGCATGCAATGTGACCATGTCTGTATCTGCGTGCATGTGATAGTGGAGAAATAGAGAGAGGAAGAATATTTAAGGGTTCTTTTTAGTTTTGATTTTTTATTACAAACAGTTTTAATATTCATGAGCTAGAAACAAAAGGTCCAGGGAAGAATAGATAAAGCTATTTGTCTGTTCTTGTCAAACAGAGAGGCTGACATCTTTCTAAGATTTATCAAATCAAATCAATACAAGATGATAAACTAAACTCCAGCTAACCTTGATGAGTTGCTCCAGAGACCGTGGTATTCCTTGTCTTGGTTAGCATTTGATGAAGAAGATGATCTTCCTTGCTGAACTGAGTTTTGAATGTCGATCATCAAATCTTCGGAAGTATCCCCGGACGATCCATTCTCAAATGCATCCGATTGTCCTTTTTTAAAAAAAAATGAACTTTATTTCAAACCCCCAAGTTTAAGTTTAATGAGAATCGAAAAGAGAGAAGCTTTAGCGCTATTCTCGAGACCAGTGGGAACAATGAGCTCCAAAAGGCTGCTGGAAATTGCTGGCTTTTAGAACAGCTTTGGAAGTGTGTCAGGAAATGAAAAGCCAAAGTTTCAATGGTTTTGGACATTGAAAATTCCATTCATCAACCGGTGTCTAAAATGGGAATTGTATGCTTTTTAAAATGAGAAAAACTGGCTAAGTGCAATTACATAAATGTAAATTGGTTATAAAAGAAAAAATTCAACATGCTTACCAGAAGTTGCAGCTGCTCTGTCTGTGGTCTTCACAGTTCGATACATCTGCAAAAAAAAAAAAAGACAATGATAATTATCTTGTTAAGGAGTAAACAAAGATTAATGCATTAGATTAGGCTGAAGAGTAAGGTAAATAAACAAAATTAAATTAGCATAATTTATGTTCCTTTTTTGTAACCTATATTTAAAAAAGGTTAAATAAAGTAAAAAACCCAGAAAGTAGACCAATAATGAACTGTTCTCTGTGTGTGCATGCAAGTACTAACTGCTAAAAAGAAAGGGTTATATATATATATATAATGTTTCACTATGACCAAAAAGAAAGTTTAATTTTACATAAATAAGAATAAAATTGAAAATCCTGATTGTGTTCAACTTTGAAGACGAGAAACCTCGAAAATGAGGGTTTAACTGTGCTTAAGAAGAAGATATGATAGTGAAATGATTATGTTGTACTTGAATTTGTTTATATTTCCTTTTCTCTCTTCTTCTGTCAATATTTTAGAGATTATTAATAGATGAAAGGCTGCAAGTAGAAAGAAAAAAAACCCAGAAACCCTGGTGAGATTATATGGAAATTATTTACCTGAAGATGGGATTTAACATGTGCTAAGGTAAGATCTTTGACATCCATTAGCTCAAGAACTGACTTGGGTGTAGCCCCTAAACCCAGAATACAGAATAAATTCAAAAGAAGAAATGGTGAAAGAAGGGGGAAAAGGGGGGCTGAAAAGTGAACAGTAGAGGAAGAAAAAGAACAAGTTTAATGGAACATACTTTCGTGACCACCCAATAACTCGACGGCGTGAACGAAGCGAGCATGAAGTGTGGTAGTCCACCGCATCCTCGGCGCTCTTATGCTTCGTTTGGCCGGAAACCTCGACATGAGTCTCGATCTCATCAACGCTTGAGACTGAAAGGGGCTGAAGCTGGTGCTGCTAGTGTTAATGCTATTACTGGCCAAAGAAGAGGGAGATGAATCCAAAGGCTGTTGAGAAAATGGAAAAGGAGGAGGGTTTTGGTAGACGGGAATTCCCCTTATGGGTCTCAAGAAACCAAGCTCTTGTCCTAAACCTTGTTGCTGACGCTGATACAGTACCGGATGTTGCAGATGCTTGTGATGGTAACCTGGGAACTGGTTTTGGTTATAAGCATGGAAAAGATTACCATTGCAACCGGCGCTACCGTTTTGGAGAAGCTGAAATTGGTTGGAGTTGGACTCTGAAATCCTCGGATTGGACAAAGATGGGTCGAAAAAGTTATCAGGTTTCGCCATTGAAGCTATGGAGTTCCTCGAGTTAAGAGATCTCTTCCAAAAACCCAAATCCATATCTTCCTCCGTAGTTGTCCGACATGTCGATGCCGGTTTGCTGTTCGGTGGGCTGATTTGCAAGGATAAATCTGGGAAAAGCTCCATATTTACTCCCCTCTCCTCCTTCCTCCTCCTAGTCCTCACAGTAAGTACAGATATCCGACAAAGGACTAGGTTTTATGTCTATATATGAAGATGAAGCTGAAGAGAGGTAAGAATTAACAAAGGGCGCCGGTTTTTGCAGGTGAAAAATTCTGGGGATTTCTTTGCTTCAGATTTGGTGCTTGATCAAAGAGAAAGATGGAAGAAATGGCAAGGTATGTAGCATGAGGTGAATGGCTTGTTGAAAATGACACTTGATGAGAGGAGGGGATTACTAATTACTACTATACATACATAAATTACAGAGAAATTAATAAACAAAAAGCAAAACTGAAAACCAATGAAAAAAATAGAAATCCTCCACTTTTTCGATGACCCTATTTATATCCTACAATAAAAGAAATAGATTTAGGGTTTAAGATTAAAGTTAAAATTTAGAGTTAAGATTTAGGAAATTTAGGGTATGGTATATTTTAAGGTTAAGGTTTATGATTTAGGATTTAGAATTTAAAGTTAAACTTTAAAATTTATTTATTTTTAATATTAAGCATAGAAAGAGACATTGAAAAAGAAAAAAATTGTAAAAAAAAAACTCTACTCCTAGTATTTCTCTCTATCCTTCTTTGCTTTGCTTTTGTGAATGTGATGTTAAAAGGTTATTTAGGGTGAGAAAGGAAGAAAAAAAACTTTGATTCCTTTTACTGTTACTCTTTTCCTTCTTTTTTTTCTCTTTTATAATATAATACTTTAACGTTTGAATTTGCCCATCAACTCAATAATTCCGACTTACCTTTCTAACCCCTCCCTCTAGGTAGTTGTTTATTCCTAAATTTCAATAAATATAAAATTTTTATTAATTTCTTTTTTAACCTAATAGAAATTTAATTATCAATTGAGTCTTAATTTGGTTAATATTATTGTTGTTGTAACGTTAAAGATGATGTGCAATCGTATATTATCCTTTTGATTTATGGTTAATTTTGATATTGTATTGAGCAAGCATATTTGGCCGGTTAGTCAAGTTGTTCATCTTTGTTCTTTCACATTCTCGTAGGTCATGAGTTATAGACTCACTATGAGCACTCTCCTTCCTTCCTCTAGAGTTTCTTTCCCTTCCCTCCAAGTAAGATTAAGATTATGAAGACAAATATTTTGATATTGTATTAAAAAATAATTATTTGTTGAAATATATGACCGTGCCCTTAATTTATATATTGTGACGACCTAAATTTTGAGTCAGTTTTGGGTTGAGCGAAATGTATTGGGCTAAGGAGTTGAATTGAATAGGTTAGGATTTGGGGTCCAAAATAAGATAAAAAGATTACTTTTATGGAGAACATGATAGTTAGAGGACTTAAAGGTATTTTATGCAAAGCATGGGATGCAACACATTAATGTGCATTTGTTTGATCGTGGATAAAAAAAGGAGACAAATGATAGAGTAAATTCATATTATCCTTCTTCAACATTTCTTTATAATATTATGAATATAACATACATATTTCATTTATGTAAACATAAACATGATTTTGCACACTGTTGTCCAAATCTAATACCCAGATACCAACTACTCATTTGGGCATAATGAAAACCTAATTAAGGATAGGCACGGGCTGGATCAAGTTTTTAGTCGAATCGATATTTTGTGATGTTTCACACGACATGAATTTGGGATAATTTTTTTACTTGATCCAACACAAATAATATTTTCTCTTTTGTTATCGGTAAAATAAGGAGCTAATTAAAGAACAATAGAGAGAATATTATAATAATTATCCTTACATATATATAAAGGAGAATTATACTACTGCCTTGATCAGATCAAGAAATTTTCACCTTAAAATTGTTATGACGTTATCCTTCGCAATATCAAACCTGAACCTGATTTTTCTTTTTACCAAAAAAAAAACATTAATCTTATATAATCAATTTGCAAAAGAATCCGTCGGATTAAGATAATCTAAACACCCCAACGTATAGTATTTGGTAGTCACACATATACATCCTCCAAATTGAGGGCAGGTGCATGGACTGAAAAGTCTAATTAATATATTTCCTATAAAAACAAAGTAGACGAGTTATACAATATATATTTTAATTTTATAATAATTTTGGTAGTCACACATATACATCCTCTAAACACCCGAATGTTCTATGGACAACGTTAGTAAGTGGATTAGATAATCTTTAGACTAAGGACAAGTCTATGTTTGGCATAATATATGATAAGATCGAGTTATACAATATATATTTTAATTTTATAATAATTTTAGACCGTTAAATGAGTGCAAATCGATGTTTGAGATAATGTTAAAAATATAAAAGGTTTAAATGAAAAATAGGTGTCCAAAGTTTTAAAAGTTATAATTTTAGGTGTCTGACTGTTAATGGGTGTTAAATTTTTTAACCAATCAATGCTTGACACGTGGCATATTTTTTTTTCAAAATTAAAAATAAAAAAACTTTCAGTTTTCCAAAAAAATTCCAAAATTTTATAATTTTTATGAAACAGTCCCCAAATCCCTAAAATTATCCAAACCCAAACCCCCAAATCTTCGTCGATTGCCATCCCCGAGCACACTTGTTTGATCACCGGACCAAGGCGGTCATTTCCTCCAACATGACATCACCGGAAATGGAAAATGGCGTGCAGTCGAACGTCAAACGGGAAATTGACGTCCGGCTGGCACGCCGTTCGCCATTTCTGGAGATGTCGTGTTCGAAAAAATGGTCGCCTTGGTCCGGCGACCAAATGTGCTCAGGGGTGGCGATCGACGACGGAAGAGGTGGCGATTTGGGGGTTTGCGTTTGGGTAATTTTAGGGATTCGGGGGCTGTTTTGTAAAATTTTCAAAATTTTGGGATTTTTTGAAAAACTAAAAATTTGGGTATTTTTATTTAAAAAGTTAAAAAAAATTAGATATGCCACATGTCAAACATTGATTGATTAATTTTTTTAATACCCATTAATGGTCAGGCACCTAAAATTATAACTTTTGAAACTTTGGACACCTATTTTTACAAAAAAAAACTTTAGGCACTTAAAGTTAAAAAAAAACATACTTTGGGCACATGTCTTTCATTTAAGTCAAATATAAATATCAGAAAAGAAAGGACATGTGATGGAATTTTCGGTAGAGGTCGAGTATTGCTAGGGTTCTTCAAATTGCTTAAATTGTCAAAACATTGCAGCATTGAGACTATTGATGATGCCTAACTTTTTAATGAAAGCGCCCCAAGAGTTGCAGTTTTCTTCATTAATGAAACTGCAAATCTTAGATTAATATGGTAAGAAGTTGGATTTCAGTAATAAATATATTACCCGACCCATTTACAGCAGCAAATAAATATTAAAAAAGGCCCTAAATTCTAACAAAGTTAATTTTCAAACCTTTTGCATGGGCTTAGAAGATGGGTTCATAATGGTGATTTGATTTATGCATGTGCATGCTTTTCTGTATGTCAGTTTTGATGTGCTTTGAAATTTGGATGTATGATGCCCCAAATGCCATGTGATTATTTAATGAAAAATGCATACCATGCAACATTCAGAACAGCAACCCAATATACTTCGAGTTTAATATTCTTTTTTTTTACCAACATTAACTATATGGGTTTAAATTTGATACACAAGCTGTGTAAAATAAATTTTATACAAGCCTGTCTATTTCTACTATAAATTAAAATTAAACTTAAACCCTTAAAACTAAACCTCAAACCCTAACCCTAAATTCTAAACACTAACCTTAATTCTAAACCCTACAACCTAAACCCCTAAACCCTAAACTAAACCCTTAACCCCTAAAACTAAAAGGTCTGTGTAAACTAAAGTTTACACAGACTGAGTATTGAAGTTTTTCTCTTAATCATATAGCATTTTTCAATTAGGGTCCATATCATTTTATTTTTTTTGAGTTCGAAATAAATTTTTTTCAAAGATTATCTACTTCTTTCTTTTTCTAGTAATTTTTTTATTTTTTATTGTTAATTTCAGTCATTTATTTTCATTCATTGAATGCTCTAATAAATATATAAAGTTTAAAAGTTTTACGCTGTAACACCCTAATCAGTATTCTATATCCAATACTAATTAGAGTATCATATAAAAATATATACCAACTTATCCCATTATTATTCATAAGAAAAATTATAAATTATTCATTTTACTATTGATCGCGTAGAATCATATTTTAAATTTTTATCCAATCAATTAAGTCCAATTTCAGGCACCAACTTAACAATTCTTTTCAATAATGTCTAAAGAATATAACTGCTTAAAAACTGCCTAAAACAAAAAAAATCTACCTAATTTATTTATTTAACTCTTTTATAATCATTACCCGATTTAACTTTAATACAATTACTCATCATTCCCTTTTTAATAAAAACTAGTAAATAACCAACTAGTTTTAACATATACATGCCATCTAGAAATATCAAACACATCAAAGATGTTATTACTGATACCTTGATTATACTTCTGATAAGTAGGATGCCTGCTTCTTACTCCGGTTTCTGCTTTTTACCTATGCATGAAAACCGTCACACGCCAAGTATTTTCTTCGTGAGGCAATAATTATATCTAGTGCAATATACATAAATATAACTAATAACATGTAACTGTATTCATGCATTTTGAATCACTAGATATGTTTTACCATCATATTAATATTGTATTAACGTAATATAAACCAGATATAAATTTCTTACCGATATACTTGCCATAACATTGAGAGTTTGTAAACTCTTTCACCTGTTTATCAATTATTTAATGATTTTATAGCCCGATTTAACAACCCAAATATAGATCTATGAGGACCCTGGATACACAAGTCAAATATGCACCTATGAGGACCCTGGATGCAGCGTGCTGCTGGACTCTATGGCATGTCAACTATATCTTGTCCCTCAATTGACTTATTTGGGCATAATTACCATATTTAATTCACCCATGGCAATGTATATCAATTTAATTTAACGTTAAGCAGTTCATACCCGAAATAACATTCATATTATACCATCATTAATAATTAATGATCAATGCATTTATTTTCAACTTTTGACATATTTAAAATATGTCAAATATATGATCAATGACATAAATATCATGACAATATATAAACCAGGTAGACTCATCGCAAGTCCTACCGGTGATGTATAAAACATCTATGTATCATGTTATATATGCATTGCACTCACATGATGCCTCACTAACAACCCTTACTATAGCTTATAGCTTTGCTCTTGAATTTTTCCGTTATCTCTAAGCTTGCTCATAAAACAATCTTGATCACGGTTACAATCTATAATTTACTGTTTACCGAATACATACATTTCAAAACGTATGTTAGTATCATCCTAACATAAGCACATATTAGGAATAAAATTCCTAAAAATCCTTCACTATCCATATCCATCACAAATTCACAAAATAACCATAAAATGAATTCTTTTAGAATTCACCTTAACTTTCCAAATTATTCAAGACGGTCCCTTTCCATTAAATTTCAAATTCAAACACTTAACAACATATTTAAACACTCCAAGAATACTTTCAAGTTTAACACATAACATTCTAATCAACTTCCATTTTACTTTCAAATTTTCCTTAATGTACCATTTGGTCCTCAACACTTTGAAAACTTCCAAAATGATCCAATTGAACCCTTCTAACATTAAATTTCAGCATAGCACATCAACTATTCAACATTTGTACCTTAATCCTTAAATTTCCCAAAATATGCGAAAAGGTCCTTAGAATTTAACAAAGTTCCAAATTGGTCCAAACAACATTTTAAGCCTTGTAACATCATTCTCACATCATTTCTAGCCTTAGGAAATTTTTTCTTATTATTTTCCTAAAGGCCGAATATGAAGGGTCTTTACTTTCAAATTTCCCAACTTGATTCAAACATAAATCCAACTTCTAAACCTTATTTCCCTTTCGAATGGTCATCCTTAGACTCTTCTCCAGTGTTCCCTTCTCGTTCTAACATTTCATACAAGTAAATCACGATCAAGACAAGCACATTCATTTATTTAAAACAAGGCAACAATACATAATTCATTCAACATTCAAGTCAAAATATAAAGGCTGCTGCTACTGCCAGGCAACATGCACACTGTCTACTAAAACATGCATAACTTAAATCCCAGCTCAATATCATGATTTTAACATCATACAAGCTTGATTTCAACTTGAATTCAATCATGGAATCATAAAATCTCAAAAATCCCAATTTGATCCATAAACCCTAATTTATTTCTCATGTAAATTCTCATCAATCAAGCATGGATTCCATAAATTATTGATATCAAAAGATAGAGCTTGAAGAGTAGAACAACTTTGTAGTTGAAGAGATTACCTAAAAACCGAGTTTTGGGGCTTGAATCGAGCTTGGAAAAAAATTTATCTTTCTTTCCCTAGCTCTCACGTTTTTGGCTGGATTTTGTTCATCTTTTCACCATTATTTTACACATATAACTATTAAATGAATATTAAATTCATTTAATAGTGAAATTACAATTTTGCCTTTTTATCCAATGGTTGAGATTGATTTTATCATCAATCAAGGGCCAAGATTTAATCTTCCATTTACTCTTTCCAAAATTGCCCTTATAATTTTTTAAATATTTCAAAAATGCCATTGGGGCCAAATGACCAATTTGCCCTCCAACTAGTTTTTATTTACTAGTTTGCCATTCTTGTAAAACTTCAACTAAATCTAGTTGGAATCCAACCAAATATAATAAAATATTCATAAAATAGTATTTTATGACTTTTCCATGACTTTTGGATCAGCCTCTGAAATTCTAGTTCGATCCGATTTCCCGATATTCATAAAATACTTCTACTGCGATTTTACCTTTTCCGAGCTATTGGATTTATTCCAAAAATTCTATATTTCCATATTCGGGAAATAAACTCTATTATCCCATAAAACTTTCTTTTCCAAGGACTTAGATTGAATTTTCCTAACTCAGTCTATTATTCCGATAATTATCAAAAATCTTCATAGAATAAAATTTCTCTTAGAATTCCTTTATCAATAATCCATATGAATTTTATTTACTCTTACTGAGTCCAAAATATCAATCAGAAACACTTTTATGGGACCTTTCCGGAGGTCACTCATCCTAATATTTTCCTAACCTGATCACGCTTAACAATTTTATTCGATCCAAATTCAGTACCTTTTACTGTATCTTAATTCTTAAAACCGATATCTAGGTACTTATTTCAATCTGATTCACTCTTATACTAAATAAAATTACTTATTAGGGAAATTTACACTTTAGTCCCCAAACTTTTCCAAAGTTTATACTTTATCTCCAAAACTTTCAAAATTTACATTTTGGTCACTAGCCAAAATTTTGGGATATTACATACACATTAGGTCATGTATTATAGTTAAATTTATTTTTGGCCATAATTCAAGTTTTAAAATTCAGAAAATAAAAGACTAAAATTAACCAAATTGAAGTGTACATTGAATCCACAACTTAAGTATGATATACTAACGGCAGAGTTTGATCATTAAGAAATGTCCAATGAGAAAAACGTGATTTTAATTTTCTATAAAAATATGTCTAAAATATATTTATATATCCATTTATATTTGATTTCTAAGTGTTGTTACTAAAAATTATAAGATAAATCAAAATGATCCATTGACTTAATGGTAAGGACTTGGGAGTTTTGAGGTGTCAAGTTCACATTTCATTAGATTTATTTTGGTTGAATTATTTTCGTTAGCTTTACTTAAATTAATTATTCAATTCAATTATTATAACGACTAGTTCTGACTGAAATTTCTTGATGACAAAATTATTAATATAATTATAAGTTAAAAATGGTAAGACAACCAACAACCAGTTAGTCTAGTAGAATGAGGTGTTAGGTTTCTAAAACATGATCAGCAGTTGGTCTAGTAGAATGAGGCGCTAGATTCTTTAAGCAAGATCAAAAGTTTGAATTATGGCGTTGTAAATGGTCAACCAATAAGAAAACAGGCTGAGAGAATTGCTTTCATACTGGATCTCTACAAAACTCCATCCAAATTAATCCATCAATGAGTTGGATATACGTAGTTAAACTAAAATATAAAAGTTGGTAAGACAAGGGCTAAATGTTAAAGCATGCAATGAGGAGACATCGATGGGCCTAAAAGCTTAATTAAATTATTATACTTGAAATTTCTCGTGGTATATAATAAAGATACGCCACGGTGGCAACAAAAAACGATACTAATAATTAAGCAAATGAAGAGCGCTACTTGAATGAAGTTGAAAAGAGAGGTGATTTAGGTAATTCTTAATGGGTTGATTTGATTTGAGGCAATGGCTACAACTTGTCCCTCTTTGTAGATCGTCATATTAGTATTGTTGATCGTGAAATAGTATCGTGAATAATCATATTTTTTTGTTATATTGATTACATTTGAGGAAGTACACTTGTCGGTTGGTCAAGTTGTTCATATTTGTTCCTTCATATTTCTTTTGGTCATAGGTTCTAGACCCACTAAGAACGTCTCATTCCTTTCCTTAGAGTCCTTTCTTCCCTCCCCTCTAGGTAGGATTAGAATTTGTCAAAAAAAATGAAAGGCTTAATGTCAAAATAAGGGCGCAAACCATCACGCTTTTTTCTTTTTAAGTGCCTAAACTATTTTTGCCCCATTAGGTGCCCAAACTATCACGTTTTTCTCTTTTAGGTGCCTAAACTTTTTTTGCCCTTTTTAGGTGCCCAAACTATTATTTTTTTACCCTTTTTAAGGTCAAACTGAGACACATACTTTGACCAAAAAATGATAGTTTAGGCACCTACTTTGATAAAAACAATGATAGTTTGGGCACTTAAAAGGGACAAAAAATGTTTAGGCACCTAAAAGGAGAAAACGAGATAGTTTGGGCACCTAAAAATAGTAAAAAAATAGTTTAGGCACCTAAAGAAGAAAACCGATATAGTTTAGACACTTATTTTGATATTAAGCGAAAACGAAAATAAGACTTGTGAATATTGTTTTGGTGCAATCTCTATCCCATTATTCTTAAACTATGAGAGAATCTTAAAATTGATTCTTACTATAATACAAGGTTGAATCCACTAAAATTATGTTTAACAGATATCATTTTAATTATGGGTGTGCAAAACTCTACTAAAAAAATGAATTATTTTACTCAACGCACAAAACTCGACTTGACTCGAAAAAATTTCAAACAAAGTTTGAGTTATAAAATTTAAATTTGAATAACTCGAATAGCTCGAAAACTTTAGTAAATAGTAGACCGGTTTTCAAGGTCGAGTTGAGTCCCCCATAACTCCACTCGATTTGAAAAATTTTTAAATAAAATTTGAAATGTAAAATAAGACTCGTCAATTCGACTAACTCAAAAAAATTTGATTCAACTCGATCAAATGTTTACCCTTAATTTCGATGAAAGTGTTGTTTTTTATACTTCATAAATATGATTAAATTTTGATTTTTAATATATTTTTGAATTTTTTACAGTGCTTTATTCTTAGTTATTTTTATGTTTATTTTTTATATATATTTAACGATGTTGTCATATTTTAAAGTTTAAATACTTTCTTATTTTCTAAAAAATTGTTTAAATATTAAATAAACCATCAAACTTTCTAAAATAACCAATTGAGCAATAGGATTTTCTAAAAAAATCAATGACGCATCTCTATCACGTCATAAACAAAGAGAGGCATGGGATTGTTGTCTTTATTTAGGCATCTCCTTGTCTCAAGCCATGCATTGTCATTAAAATGTCAATAAATCCGACCTTGAGATTAGGGGCAGGAATCGGGTGGGGCATGAATGGTTTTGTATTTTCAACTCCGTTTCCAACATTTGCGGTTACAGTTTTGGAAAATCTCATTAAATGCTTCGGGGATTTATTCATCCCCATACTCTTCCCGCACGGATCCTCGCGGTTTTGTGTTACGGAAGATTTAAACGAGGGTTTTAGCTTATATAAAGTTTGAATACTTCGATTAGAAGCAATTACAAAAATAAGATTGAAAAGGTGTTGTGTTGCGGAAGATTTAAAAGACGGTTTTAGCTTATATATAAAAACTAAGATAGAAACATGTTGAGAAACTTGAGTGTGTCTAGGTTTGAGAAAAAGTTAAATTATAATAATATAATATTTAGGGTTTTTTTTTATTAAGATATGTATAAGGTGTATATAAATAAATGAATACATTTTTTAAAAAATCTTGTAAAATATCAGGATCCTTGTGGATATTTGTTGGGATCCCCATGGTTATTTATACGACTATGGTTCGGTTATCCTCACGGTTCAGATATAACAATCACCGTCCTCATCCCCATTTGAACTTCGGTGATAAAACTTTGCCCGTCCTCGTCCCCGTGAGTGAAAATTTCAATTATTTTCTATCTCGTCAATTTAAATCCTCACGATTTTCGGATATTCCATACCCAACTCCTACCCCTACTTGAAATCAACAAGATTCCATAGGGGGAGGGATCCACCAGATTTTCATCGGAAAAAGACATTTGTGTATTAAAATTATTATCCATCGAAATTTGAGAAACAACACTGTCAGTGCAACCAGTGACGTTTTTAAAAATATTTTTGAAGATAAATATACATGAAATTTTAAATTTTAGGATGGGCACAAATCATAATAATTTAAAATTTTAAAGATCAATTCATACGAATTAAAAAAATTAAAGTCAAATATATAAATTTTTAAAATTTCAGGATGAACATGTACATACATCCGCCCCTGAGTGCAACTGGCTCCTCGTTGGATCAAGCAGATTCGTCGTTAAATTAAACTTATTCCATGTAAAAATTTAAACCTAGGGTTCCCGACAGCATTGAAAACAATGTAATAAACACACATATTTTATATGTATTGAAGGAATAGATATATGTTGCAGCTACCGACACCACGAACAGAAATAGAAGACTGTCAATTTTGTTTTCTGTAGAAATCATTAAGGAGAGGGTTAAAATAATGGGATGGATGTCAAACCTAATCCTTGGGAATGAGAAATGGAGTTTAAAAAAACATACAGACATACGTGTTTTGAGGAGTGTTTTGTTTTTTAAAAATCTGGATGCATCCATCTTTGTCAGGGAAAGTAAATCAAGTCCATGTATGTGTTGTTTACTAATCTTTGATCTTAGTTTTCCAAGGCCAAGGAATCTTGCATTAATACCTCCCTTATAATATATATATATATGTATGTGTGAATGTTGGCATCTTCTTCCTCGTGAAGCTGGATGAGTCTTTGGAGATTGTAAGGGTAAAAGCTGGAGATGCTTATGTTACTACAGTTCAAAATATTGTTTTTAAGGTAATTATTTCATACACTGACGGCAGAAACAAAAACTTTCTACAAATACCTTATCTTAAGAGTATAATTTAAGGTTTAGGCTTAAAGAGTTAGGTGTAGGGGTTTAGAATTTAGGGGTTGTAGTTAAAATTTAGAGTTTACCGGTTAAAATTTAAATCCCAACCACTTTATACTAAACTTAAACTTTAACTTCTAAACCTTAAATTCTAAACAGAACTCTAAATTCTAAACCTATGCACCTAAGCTCTTAAACTGGAGCGATTGTTTTGTTTTCACCATCAATGTCTAAAGGAAACCTATGCACCAAATTCGCTTGGGAATCTTCAAAGGAAACAGTAGAGATCAAACTCAAGAAACGAACCAAAGCTAATTTCAGCATCGATGGCTAAGGAGGGTCCAGCCATCGTCGATCTTCAGCAGCTACAAGAAAGGTCGGTCCAGGAGCATCCTCTACCCAGTAACGATCTTCCATGGCGGCGCGGCTAGAAGATGCCATTGCATGTGCAGCTCAGTTTCCATTCTGACCCACAAAACTAAAGCGGCACGAGCAAAAACACTGGGAAAGTCGCTTTGCATCCAGAATAAAAGGTCTGAGCAACGATCGGTCACATTATGGTGAGGTAAGTTTCTGGATTGTTGTTTTCGAGTCACCTTCCACAATGATATCCTGCAATCCTAAGTCTCGCGCAAATTTTAGGCCCTGAATTACTGATAATGCTTCAGCCTCGAAAGCAGAGTAAACCCCCATATTTACACGGTGAGCTGAACCCAACACTTGACCAAATTCATTCCTTATAAATAAACCCGATCATGATTTTTCCTCATTCATGGCAAAGCTCGCATCAACATTGATTTTCACCAGAGGAGGTGAGGAAGGGGACCAACGAACATCGCAGTGTGTATGGGGATGTTGAAGATGGGACGAGACATTTTCCAGCTCAGCTACATAGGATCGGACAAAGATAACTATATCTGAGACACTTTGTGAAACTCTTTAGTGAATGTACTTGTTTCGAGAAAATCATAAGGACCAAATAATAGGGATAATGGTAATATGTCTATCACTGCCATAGTTATTAAACATCCCTTCAAACCATTTACAGAAATCCAAATGATCGACAGTAGAGGGCCATTGAAAAAAATAGAGAAGTCCATACTTGCAATGCGAAATTGCATTTTCTAGAAACATGGCTTATGTCTTCCATATCTAAAACACAGCGGGGACATAGGGAATTAGCTGCTATCGTCTTTGTGTATAGATTATGCATGG
Source organism: Hibiscus mutabilis (assembly GCA_019671005.1). Lineage (NCBI taxonomy): Eukaryota > Viridiplantae > Streptophyta > Magnoliopsida > Malvales > Malvaceae > Hibiscus > Hibiscus mutabilis. Next base: position 38,663,445 of record CM033744.1, read on the forward strand.
TGGGTAAAAAGTTCTGGGCAAACTTCCAGATAAGGACTCTAATCTTAGCAGGGCAATTAAGTTTCCAAAAGGATGCATAGAACTTACCCGAATATAATGGCTGATTCGGGTCTAGCATAAGTCGTCGATACTCACTCTTGATGGAGTATATGCCTGTACCTTCTTCACTCCATACCAAAATATCCTCATGATCCTCTGATGATAGACGAATGGACAAGATTAAAGCTGCATCTTCAGTATTAAAGCTGGAAGTGATTAAAGATGTCCTCTATTGCCTAGTTTCTGGGTCAATAAGGTCAGATACCCAGTTGAGGCCAGTGGTTCGTGTGGAAGAAATAAGTCTCAGAGGTTTGATGGGTAGCCAAAAGTCATTCCATATAGAGATGGAATGTCCCGAATCCACCTTCAAGCAAAGGCCTAACTCCAACGTTTTCCTCGCACTCCATATGTAAGATGGAGAGGAACCAAGGGTTGAATGGAGAAAATCTGTCTCTCCGAAGTATTTTGCCTTTAATACTCGAGCAACAAGCAAATCTGGGTTAGAGATAATTCTCTAACCTTGTTTGGCAAGTAGGGCTATGTTGAATTTACCCTGTCTCTGAACCCCATACCGTCATTTTCTTTTGGTAAACAAACTGCTTACCAAGTACACCAATGAATCCCTCGTTTCTCAGAAGACTTCTGCCACCAAAACTTTGCAAACAAACCCTCTAATTTTGTGCGTAAAGCATGTGGGGAAAAAAAGAAAGCCATTGCATAAAGAGGGATAACCTGTAACACTGATTTAATATAAACCGCTTTCTCTCCCATTGATAAGGATCGAGTACTCCAGCAATTAAGACATTTGTCAAGCAAAAACGCGAGAGATCGTTGTTTATTTTGATCGATCATAGAAAGGAGGCCAATGTAAGATTTTGGACAAGTCTCGCTGCTAACATTTAGGATGCGGCATACATCTTTATTGTGGTCGGTAACATTAGAACTGAAAAATACTCCTGCTTTGTGAAATTAATAACCTGACCTGAGCATTGTGAATACGTTGCCAAAATGTCCTTCAACTTTGAGTCTCCCTCAGCAGTAGCATCCCCGAATATGATGTTGTCATCAGCAAAAAAACAAATGGGTAATGAGGGGTGCACTTCGAGTAATACGAGGCTCCCTGTAAATTTCTTTGTCGGGCCGCTGTTTGCAACAGCGAGGATAGACCCTCACTGCAAATAAGAAATATAAACGAGCTAATTGGGTCACCCTGTCTGAGCCCACGGGTAGGCCTGAAAACATATCCGACAGAACTGTTAATCATGGTAGAGTAGGAAACCGAAGTAATACATCACATAATACGACAAATCCAAGATTCCTCGAAGCCTATCTTATTTTACACAGCCTCAAGAAAACTCCACTCCACTCTATCGTATACTTTACTTATATCAAGTTTAAGTGCAAAAGAACCTTTCCGACCATATCGTTTATTTTTGAAAGAATAAAGAATCTAAAATGCAAGGATTATGTTGTCCGAAATAAGACGGCCCGGGTCAAAGACACTTTGGGCCTCATCAATACAAGTAGGTAAGACTGATTGGAAGTAGCGAGCATCTTGGATATAATTTTATACGACAGTGCAAAGGGCAATGGGTCAAAACTGAGTCATAGTACGTGGGTCGTTGACCTTCAAGATAAGGATAATATGGGTGGAATTAATTTTCTCCAAGTCATGTTCACCCTTTAAAACACCTAAGCAATAATCAGAGACATCGTTTCCCACTATATGCCAGAAACGCTGATAAAATATAGCTCTCAAACCATTCTCTCCTGAAGTTCTTAAGGGTCCCATAGAGCGCAGAGCTAAAAAAACTTCCTATCGTGTGAAATCAGCACATAAACTATTATTCATAGACGGGAGTCATGCAAGACGAAATGCCATCCAATACCTCATTGAGATCTCCAGGACCCTGGGTGGTGAACAGCGTCGAGAAATAATCTAAGGCAATATGATGGAAATCCTCATCTGTTTTATGGACTGAGTCAGCATTATCATGGAGCTTCTTTATTCTGTTTTTTCGTCTGCGAGAAGATGCGAACTTGTGGAAAAACTTCGTGTTACAGTCCCCATTCTTTAACCAATTTGCCCTGGCACGTTGCTCCCAGTACAGCTTCTCACGGCCAGCTTCTAGGTTGAGGGAAAATTTTGCATCAAGAATTTCCTCCAATACCTGGTCAGATGGCCGGAGGTCATTGAGTTCTTTCAAGCACTGTTGCAAAGCTCAAACCGTAATCTTCTTCTTTTTTTTTTTAATTTCGGAACCAGGTATCGAGACCAGACTCAAAAAACTTTAGGCGTTCCGGCAAAGTCCCGTTCGCAGATTGCCACAGTATAGACATCTCAGCTTCACAAGAATCCTTCAAGAGCCAAGAGGCCTCGAAGCGAAAGTGGTCCATACTTCTGTTTGTAGAGGATGAATCTGTGGAAAGAAGTAAAGGGCAATGGTCCGAAAAATCATGCGATAAATAATCCAAACTAAAGTGGGGAAAGAGATCATACCAATAAGGATTAGCCACCCCTCTATCCAATCTTTCACAAATAATATTCGATTGAAGCTTCTACTAACAAATTCGAATTATTCTCCTCATCATTAGTTGCCAAAACATCACTATGGGTAGAAATCCCCTCATTTATTCCGTCATAAAGAATGAGAGTAGTAATTGGCAAATGATGAGCATTATCTTTCAAAGAGGACTCACCTTGCTGAAATGTAGCATTATCATAAAGAATGGTCTTGTCACTAATCTTTTCTGGGGAAGCATGAAATCTGGAATTAGAAGGCGAAAAATTAGCATGCGTGGATTTTGGGATAGACTCCTTAAAATTACGCCCCGAGAAATGCTCTTCCTCCCGAAGCCATCCACTTCGTAGCATCGCCGCTTCTCGCCGTGATGGTGCTCTGAGGCTCAGGTCGCAACCAAATTCGATATTCTCATTTTCTACAGTAAGGCAAATCGGGCATAGGGTCTCTCCATGGCCCATCTTCCCGTAAATAAAACAAAAAAGAGCTTTTCGTACTCAAAACGAACATAGTGGGTGCCACCACTTTTTAGAGCAATTCTCTTACGCTGTTTCAGGGGCTTACGAATATCAAAGTTGACCCTAATTCTCATCGCACCTTTGTAACCCAGATGAATAGCCTTGGAATCGTACTCATAGAAGGTGCCAATAAAATTACCCATCTGCTTGACCACCGTCTCATACGTATACCCAGGAGGAACATTATGGACCAACACCTAAAAAGTCCCATTCACCAAAGGAACCACGTGTGGATTTTCCCATCCTTGAAATGATGTTGTAGTGTTGTGATCCAAATTCTTTTGAGATTTGGTTTAAAGTTAGAATCCTACTTTTAGTAATCTTGTTTACTTTATATTAATTAAAGGTAAGAAACACAATTTGAGTAAAATTTGTTTCTATGCAAGTTTCCTCTATAAACAAGGAATCTATCCCTATAAATAGATACTAAGGATTAGGGGTTTAGACAGAACATCATAAATCAGTTGTAATCTCTTCTTTCACCATAGTGAAAGTTCTCATCCTCTGCCCGTGGTTTTTCCCTTTTGGGTTTTTCACGTAAATTCTTGGTGTTATTTTTCTTTTATGCGTTTGCGCTTATTTACTTGTTTCGTCATTATCGTCCCGGTAGTATAACAAATTAGCATCAGAGCTTTTAAGATTACTTAGGATAATGACGACGGTGAAGTATGAATTTCCGCTGCTGGATCGCAACGCCAGGTTTTTGCTATGGCAGGTGAAGGTTCGAGATATTCTTGTTCAGATGGATTTAGATGATGCATTAGATGAGTTTGATAATATGCCGAAAGAATGGTCGGATACAGAGAAGCGCCGCAAGGATAGGAAAGCTGCTTCCTAAATCCGTTTGCACTTATCAAACAATATTTTGCAAGATGTTCACAAAGAGAAAACAACTTCGACTTATGGGCAAAATTGGAACAAATTTGCATGAAGAAAACTTTGACTAGCAAGTTGCTCCTGAAGCAACGCCTATACTCCCACAAGTTAGCAGAAGGTTCGTGTCTTGACGACCACCTAACCGATTTTAAGGAGATCGTCTCAAATTTGGAAACGATGGAGGTAAAGTACAATGAGGAAGACTTATGTTTGATTTTACTTTGCTCATTGCCCGCTTCATATACGTCTGTTAGAAGCACCCTCCTACACAACCGTGATACCCTTACTCTTGAAGAGGTATATGATAATTTGAATTCACATGACAAGATGCAATATCTTACAGGCTCCGAGTTCCAAGCAGAGGGTCTCATGGTGCATGGATCGACTAGTTCAGAAAGCGGAAGAAAAGGTGATCGTAGTTTTGGTAGTCAAAATAGAGGCAGGTCCAAGTCGTCAAATCGAGGTAAAACATGTTATTTCTGCAAAAAAAAAGGTCATATTAAATCTAAGTGTTACAAATTACAGAATAAGATAAAGAGGGAATATGAGAATCAGAATTCCAGTGAAGATGAAGCTAATATTGCAGAGAAGTATAATGATGGTGAACTTTTAGTTGCTTCCGACGAAGACTCTATAGCAAGTGGGGAGTGGATTCTTGACTTTGGTAGTAGTTTTCATATGAGTCCAAATCGGGATTAGTTTGCGACGTATAAAGCTGTGTCTACAAGTGCTGTCTTCTTGGGAAATAATGTTTCTTGTAAAGTTGCAGGTATTGGCACAATCAAGATTAAGATGTTCGATGAGATTGTTTGAACACTTGGTAATGTGAGGCATGTTCCATATTTAAGAAGAAATTTGATTTGTACTCTAGATTCAAAAGGGTACAGATACTCCTATGAAGGTGGAGCTATGAAAATTTGCAAGGGCGCTTTCGTTGTGATGAAAGGGTATAAAAGAGTAGCCAATTTTTATGTTCTGCAAGTTTCAACTATTTTAGGTGATGCATCTGTTGTTTCCTCCTACGTGTCAAATGACGATGTTACTGGTGAAGGCGTCTTGACTGAATCAAGTACAAGAGGATTTTGTGTTGAACATGACAACCGTGGCATAACGGTTCTGGTAGGCAGAAAAGAGTTCGATTTCTTGGGCATAATGAATTTAAAAAGAAGAATAAAGTTGAAATCCGTGGGTATAACGGATTTGAGAAGCTTAAGAGAGTTCGATTTGCTTCAAAGATAAATAATGAGAAAGGTAGTAGTGCCATTGATGATTGGGGTCGTGTTATTGCTCGTGGTGATATAGTTGTGAGCAAAGTCGGCACTAATGTTGATCTTACCAACGTGAAGAATAAATTACCTTGTACATCCAAGCTTGAGCAAGGCTTGGATTTGGTCAGTGTTCATTACTGAAGACTACCCCTTGAAGGGGTTTCGTAGAAGAGGTGGAGATATTTTTCGACAGGAATTTGTCTCAAGGTGGAGATTTGTTAGAGTTGTGATCCAAATTCTTTTTGGATTTGGTTTAAAGTTAGAATCCTACTTTTAGTAGATCTTGTTTACTTTATATTAATTAAAGGTAGGAAACTCAGTTTGAGTAGAATTTTTTCTATGCAAGTTTCCTCTGTAAACAAGGAATCTATCTTTATAAATAGATCTTAGGGATTAGGGGTTTAGACAGAACATCATAAATCAGTTGTAGTCTCTTTCTCCATCATAGTGAAAGTTCTCATCCTCTGCCCGTGGTTTTTCCCTTTTGGGTTTTCCACGTAAATTCTTGGTGTTATTTTTCTTTTATGCGTTTGCGCTTATTTACTTGTCTCGTCATTATCGTCCCGGTAGTATACCAGATGCAATATAAGGAGATGATTATTGAAATTCCATGGACCACATTCCTCGATGCGATCCATATTCACAACATGATAGAAGCGAAACAGAAACCTTTCATTATCCAGATCTGAAACAGGCTTCCAAAGATTTGCGAGGGTTGTCTTCATAGACTGGAAATGAATTACACTTGTAGTCAAAAAACGTCCAACAAAACAATTTTCGAAAGAGATACCTTGTTGATTTTCATCCTCTAGTTGAATTTCACTATCTTCATCACCTGTCTGAGTGAGATCAGCCAAATCTTCTTCCACGGTTGGATCCATCTAGCAGCAACTGGAAAGAAAGCAAAAGAAAGTGTGCTAAGAAGCAGAGTTGTGGAGCGTGCTAAGAAGCAGAGTTTACAATAATTTAGAGTGTTAATTATTCATAGAATGTGAACTGATTGTGACCAATGGGACTTTAGAGAAGAATAGTTTCGATTAATCATGGAGGAGAGGAGGGTGGAATATGATCGCACCGATAGAAATAAATGAATTTATAGATATTAATATTTTATGGACAACATTTGTCATTGAAATATTGCAGAAGGGTCAACCTGTTTCCTTTTGGTCCTAAATGTTTAAAGGGAAACCCTAAATTGTAGATGTAATCAGCTCATGCAGTATTGATGGATTAGATATGCAAACAAGTCAAGCAAAGATGAGTGTTAGGCTATCATATTAGGTTTTGCAGAACTTGTTCAGGTTCATTTCCAAGACTGTTAAGGGATGGACAGATGGGGTCTTAGGGGACAATTATACACTTGGAAATTTTAAATTCTTATACAGTTTTTGTATTTCTTTTGAATTTTTTTATCATATCATCTAAATTTATACCCTTGAAATTTTATAATTTTGCACCCCTACCAGGAAATCCTACTTCCATCTCGGATGACTAGTACAAGACCATTTCTAGACCTGACAAACTTGACCCGAGGCCCAAACCGATTTACCCGACCAGAGAACCGATATGGACCCAAACATGATGGTTTGAACTTGACCCGAATCTGAACCAAAATTGAACTGAATTTAGTTAAACAAAAAATAATCGAAACCGAAAGCAACCAGAACCGAACGAAACCTGAATCGAAAATCAATCGAACCAAAATCATACCGAATTTAATTTGCTCAAATATGTATGTTTTATTCTTATTTTGTATTATATTACTAATTAACAACTACCTAGTAATAGTTTAATGATTTAATATCATTTTTTCTCCTTTAAAAGATCATCTTCCTTTATTGACTCAGATCGGAAACCGACCGATACTGACCCGGCTCGAAAAGCAACCGACCGATACTGACCCGACCCTAAAAGTTAATCAAACCGATATTAACCAGAACTGAAAAGCAACCGATCCGATATTGACTGGACCGATCCGAAATAACATAGACCTGAACTAAATTTGAATCAGACCCGAATCGAAGCTAAACCGAAAGTAACTCGAACCGAAAATCAACTCAAACCAAAATAATGTGACCCGAACTCGACCCGAACGACCCGATTGCCACCTCTAATCATGTCCAAGCCACTTTGGAGTTGTTGTCTCTGAATCATATTCATTGCCAAGTATAGAAGTGGAAAACGAACCAAATTTTGAAGCTTGCTACACACATGATATCATAACCAGAGATTACTTAAGTATTTGCTAAATCCCCAAAGCAAACTCAACAACTAACATTCAAAGATTTTATTCCAAAATTGACACAAGGCGGTGGGGTTTGGCACTACATTATGTTCTTCCATTCTTATATAAACAAATACAAACTATAACTGTCGAGATTTATATTTAAATTCCCAACCCAAAGTAAGGAACTTGACAAGATTTCTTTATCCCCCTATAAAGAGCAATTATATCAATCACTGGGATGGACCGAGGGGGCTGGAGTGGACAGTCGTCCCCCTGAAAATTTAAAATTTATATATAATATAAAAAAATAATTTTTTTTATGTATTTTTATTGAAAATTCATTTTTATCCCCTTAAAATTTTATAAGTTCCTCCTAATATAAAGTCTTTGGTTTATCCCTCCCAGTCGCCTTTCTAAGTTGCAGGGTAGATATTAATGATCATCTCTAGAAATATTGCTTGTGTTAGAATCTTAGAAACCCATGATTTAGATTCCTCTATGTCTTTATTAATTTATTGTTTCTTTTTTATGTGGGTTCATATATGAGGAAAAACACATGTTCCACATCAAGGATTTTGTTCTCAATTAAACAGCTAGTGCCCATTTTTAGATTCTATTTTGAATCACTTGTCATTATGCTCTAATTTGGTCATTTTTAAATATTGTACTTTGTAAATTTTAAGAATTTCAGACTCATCCAAATGATAGATTCTATTTTAAATCGACATTAGTTTTTTTTTTAATTTCTTCACCATCAATCTTGTATTTTGTAAACCATGAACTAATCTACAATTTACACACATTGACAGAACTTGACATTATTTATTTATTTTATCATAAAGTGAGGGAAAACTCAACATTTTTATTGAATGAGTGATCTAAAATTATTTAGATTTAGGGGACAATAATAAATTATATTTTTTTTAAGATTTAAAGATCAACTTTATCATAAATTATTTCATAACATAATAACTAACTAATGACATAATTCGACTTAACGCATGTTTGAGTTAGAACTGAAATTTAAAAACTTAAAATACAAAACTAAAAATGACCAAATTAGAATATAATAGAATAATTAAAAAAATTGATGTTGGGAGAAGGTAAGTGATGAAATGTAGCTGGCAACTTTTTGAGAAAGATATGGAACAATTAGTGGAAGACTTAAATAATTAATATACTCTATCCCTAAACCCTAATAATGAAAATGACATTTGAAGGAGCTCAAAGGAGAAATAATGGTGGGTTCTTTTCCCATCATAAGAAACACCAATATTCTCAAGGAACTTGACCACACTTTAAAAAGATGGTTATCCCTTTAATCAAACCCATAGAACAAAGGCTTAAAGTGGCAAGGGACTCCTTTTTCTAATTGAGTTAGAAGCTAGAGCAAGGAGTGTACCTATATAGGATCATTTTTTGCAATATTATATAATAATTTAGAGGAAAAGTGGAAACATTTTGAATCTTTTCCGATGACTTGGAGCAAAAGGGAAGCTTAGGTAAGTGCCCTACAAATCTAGAGAGATGGATGATTGAAAGAAATTTGTAGATTTTGACAACTACCAATACGTTAACATAATCTAACCAAATATCAGATAATCTAGTAGGATGAAAAAGTCAGTTTTTAAACAAAATAAAAGGTTCAAGTCTTGATGTTGTGAATTGAACAAATTAAATTAGGAGGGTCACTCTTATAATATACCTCTACCAGTGGTGGATGCATGCAGGGCCGGTCGGTGGCTCAGGGCGAATATAAAAAATGAGCCCCAAATTAGAAATTTAAATTGCGGTTGCAGTCGTATTTACAGTCATGTTAGGTTTTATTGTGGTTGCGGACATTATAGATGCTATTTCGGCCACTGCGAGTATCACGGTTGTAAAATCTCGCAATAACATACGCTATTGTGAACATAACAGTTGCGGATATCGCGATTTCAGATGGTGCTACTACCCATGGACGGATGTAGCATATAAATTGGGGACACTTGACCCCACTTGATTTGTTGAGGTATAGGGTTTTCAAGGAGGTAATATAGATTTTTCATAAGAATTATTAAATTTGACCCCACTTAATTTGTTGGGGTATGGGGTCAACAATGCTTATTCTAGTGGTATAAAAATTCTCAATACCTCATACTTCACTCATGACCCCACTATAAGAAAATCCTGCTCCGCCACTACCGCTATCGTCATGTAACGATCGTCGTTGCGGTTGCATACCGTTATTTAAATCTTTGTCCCTAATAGCAAGTGATGAAAAAAATTAATTTTAAGAGTAGGTCCATAATAACAAGTATTGAAAATTGGGCCCCTAATAACAAAATTGAAAAAATTGAATTTTAAGAGTATGCTCAAAATAACAAATATTAAAATAAACCGGGGCCCCTAATAACAAGTATTAGAAAAAGTTGAATTTTAAGACTATATCTCTAATAATAAATATTGGGGAAAATTAAATATCTATTAACAAATATAGAAAAAATTATGCCCATAATAACAAGTATTAAAAATAGACCATTAAAAACAAATACAATTCGAATAAAATTAAGAACGTGTAACTTCCTTGAGCAATGGCCCAAGGCGGGCGCCCTTGTTGCCCCTGCCCAGGGTCGGGCATGGATGCATGCAACTCCCTAAAGAAGCAGTTGCATCCCATTTTTTTCAGAAACAAGCTTAAATTAGTGCGAATTTCTTCCTTAAAAATTAATTTAATGTGTAAAGGTCCAAAAATATTTTTGCATACCTATTTTGGATCCTATTTTTAAATTTTTAGATCCTCTACGGATCTCTACAATATCCGATATGAATTAATCGAGTAATAAATTAGATATGAATGATTATACCAAGAAACATAATATTTATTTTGATTCTGTTTTCCTTTTCATTCTCATTCCACATGAAATTTTCCTTGCTTTCACTATGCATTCCACAACTTTTATTCAGTTGAAATAAAGGTGGGAATGATTAATATGGGCATTGGTCCCAGGAACCTTAAGCCACACTCAAATCCAATCACACTGGATTTAATTGGCACTGAGTTGAGTCAAGGTAAAAAAGGCTGTAGGCTCCCACCTAATAGGAGTTCTTTGGCCCACCCTTATATTTGTCATTTGATAGCCTTTCTTTCATTTTCTTCCTAACATATTACTGTCAAATTATTAAACTTTACAAGTAAGACTAACCAGATAACTCTAGGGCTGGAAAATTTTGAGGAAAAAAAACATTTTCCCAATTTTTTACCATCCTATTATTGAATTTTTGTATAGTTTCTTTTTTATAATTTTAAATTTTTGTAGTCTTTTATATTTTTTTTTATAATTTGTATTTTTTTAATAATGTTTTGATTTTTTAATATTTTTAATACTTTCCAAATGTTTTAAGATTATTAAAAAATTTTGCATTTTAATATATATTTTATATTTTTGAATTTGTTTGAAAGTATTTAATAAGATTTAAATTTTTTTTATAAATTTTTAAGATTAAATAAACTTTCAATCTTTCTAGATAAATCAATTAATTCTCTTTGTCAATGATATGGGGACAGTCACAACAACACCATTTACGGACATGCCGATACAATAACGGTTGAATACGATTTTTGACGGTCAAAAAGTTTAATCGATTCATTTTAAGTTTGAGGTTCAATTGGATGCAGATTTTCTAAAAAGACTTCATTTCCCCCGGAAAAAATTTAGGATTCAAAACCAATGAAAATTTAACTTTAATTCAATCACAGGCATTAAAGTTTAAATTTTAATTTAATTATAAATATTAAAAAAATCATTTATTTTTGTGTTGAATAAATATAATAAGAGTAAAACTTTAATACACATGGAGTGTAAAGTTAATTTTACACAAGCTTGTGTACTTACATTATAAAAACTCAAATCCTAAATTCCTAATCCTAACCCTAAAAACTAAACCCTAAACCCTAAATTCTAAACACTTAACCTTAATTTCTAAACCTTACAACCTAAACCCCTAAACCTTAAACCCTAACCCCTAAAACCTAAAACTAAAAAATTATACGACCTGTGTATCAAAGTTTTTTCCATATAATAATTATATGTTCATGCAGTATGTAAACATAAAATGATACTATGTCGATAATGGTATTAGTATTTTGTGAAAACTAAATCAAATTAAAATTGCATAACATTATATTACACGAAATCGAAATTCATTGATCACGTTAAGCATTAAACATAAAACAAAAGGTCATGTATAGCTTTTAAGATTTACTCTTTCATAACAAAATTGCATGTTGCATGGGGGGCATATCTATAAGACAAACAAAGTGGGAGTAAATTTTGAAGATCTTGGTTTCGGCAGTGGAGGAAGATGTGGGAAAAATGAAGCATTGTGTTATAGGGTAACGGCGGTGAAATAGCTTGGAGGTAAGTTCGGAAATGAAATCCGTGACTCCTCTCCATCTCATAATATTTGTCAAAATCCAAGCCTGCGTTGACTTTTTACAACAGTTTAGCCAATTCTCAAAAACCAGTCAAAAGATCTATGGAAGAACAGGAGAGCTCAAAGAAAGTAAAACAAATTGGAAAACATTGGAAAAGCAATCACCATGGAATGGAACAAAACAGTATCTGGATAGGACTTAAAAAAGGAGTGGCAACCATTGGCTTCATATGGAAATAGGAGGGTGGTCCATACAGGACCCCCTGCATTCACATAAATTGCTTCCAGACAAATGGTTACAGAGGAGGCCCATTTCTAGACCCCATGAAAACCAACACCACAACCTTTGCTTCCAAACAGCGGCCGTTGCTGGCTTACTATGCCCCCAAAGCCAAGCTACTACTAACATTGCAACTTGGTTTTTACCCCCGAGTCTTGTAATCCTAGACAAATATCATTCTGAAATACAACCCACAGTTTACGGTGAAAAGGACTTCCCGCAACCAAGGAATATATTTCATTGGTTTCTCTTTTCTTTATGCAAGAGATTGTCCGGAACCGAACTCAAATAAAAATTGACTTTAAGGAAAAATTATGAGACAAAGCATTTTACTTCAACAGTATACAACATTGCTACGGGGAAAGAATAAAGTAGCTATCAGAGAAGCAGCAGACGTCTAAAAAGAATAAATAGATTTACAATTAAGTAAATTTCACTAACCCAATTTCTACTTTTCGTGGCAGACTGGAAAAGGAAACACCTCGGGCGTGAGTTAGAAACGCAAGAAACACTACTACGACGTGCAATTTGCCCCGGTTTTGGAGGCCTGCACAAAGAATAAAAATATTAATGTCCTAAGCTTGATTAATCTTCCTCTAATGCTCCCTGAGCTGAATTGATCATTGAAATTTCAGTGTTGTTAGAACTCCATTAAGAGGGAATGAAGTTAGCCAAGTCGGATTGCAGGGTCACAAACCCAACTACCAATCATCAGTTTCTGCACATCTATAACTTCAAACCAGTCTGCTTTATGAACCTAGATAAATTGGGCCTCTCACTTTAAGGCGCTTGGGACCAATCTCTGAAGGAGGTTCCCTCTTGCTTTTTCCCAATTCCTGGCGCGTCCTATCATTTCTGTGGTGCTCTTGCTGCCTGTTCATTTCTGCCTCGCCACCCAGCTTCTTATACTTGATAGAAATGGGAAAGGGAAGAGCGCCTCTTCCAAATCTGTCCTCTACACCGATATTTGGAGCATCTTTACGATAAGAACTGCGATTAATCTTGCGATTTGGTTCGTCATTTCTACAGCATTCAGATTCAGATGGCACTGGCTGCTCACCTCTTCCTTCATGTTGGAGTTTCTTTAATCGTTTGAATCCCTGCCACATGAATAACTGGCATGAGGACAAGAAAACTAAATTCCCATGAAAAAAATAGGAAACGAGAAAGGCAAGAACTAGGCAAAACACACGATAGGACAATAGTCAAATTGAAGACAAGGCGTCATTCCCCAAATGATCAATTCAGCTCAGGGAAAGCTAAAATTATACCTGTTCTGAGTTCTTTGATGACATGGTGTCATTCCCAAATCTCTTCTCAAGCTTCAAAAACGAATGTCTTTTAACCCTAAATATCTGTGAATCAGAACTATCACTGTCTTCGTCCATTACAGACCTATTATTAACTGGTTCATGAACATTATCCAGAAGGATACTTGTACGATCTTCACGTGACAAACAGGAAGGAGATGATTCATGTGTATTTTCTAAGACTTCTTCAGGGAATCTTTTACCATTAGTGCTTACTTGGTTGGCTACCCTCTGTACCTGCTTTGAACATATACCAATTGTTCACTTAGTGCAGGAGCAGCAGCTCAAGCAGAGACCAACATACAATTCATGTGTCAGACTAAGAGACTCAGCAGGAAGAGAGCTGGATCTTACATTTTTTGGTGAGGATCCGACTTGCTCCAAAATGGTACAAGGAATTGATGTGGCAAAGGCACCAGTCAGCTCAGTTGGAAATTTTCCCGAATCATGGTTCATAGAAGATATATGTCTTAGTGGTTCACCCATTGTTGTATTTATTGCAGCAAACTCAGGACTCAAAGCAACATTAATCTCACAGTATGGAAAGTATCCATCCTCCAGACCAGTCTGTAACTTAGTTGACAGTGGATACAAATACAAGTCATCACCGTTTTCAGGTTGTTGCTCAATTTCTTTTGATATGGCATCGTCTTGCTCAAACTTCTTGGCAGCAGCTTCCATCTCTCCAACATCATCCCTCAAGAAAAGACCATAATAGCTCCCACATGGGAAGTCTAGTGACTTGATATCTGCATGAGGCAAACAGGCTCATCGTAAGACAAAATTATCTATAAAAATAAAACTACGAAAAACAAAGCAGGATCCGGGATAGACTACCATGTCTCAGGCAAACAGGATGAGAATAACAGCTGCAGTTAATGAAAGCAACATAACAATCACGTTTGCATAAAGTGCAGACGATTGTTCTATAATAATTTGGGGATACACTGGCACATGCTCTTGATTTCGCGGCAGACCAACGCGCCTGGTGTAGAAAACGCATCAGCTTAACGAATGAAACCTTGATGCAATGATGAGAGGCCAAGTCTGCCGGTGAATAATCCAAATCTTCCAGTTCTAAACCTGTATAGAGAAGCATAGCTTCTTTGCAGAGAAGTTCCTCATGAGGAAGGAGAGGCGCCCTGTTGAGATGTGCATATCGCAAGCTAGCTACAGCCCCCAAAGGAAACCAATCACTAATAGCAAAGTTCACAGCCTCACCACAGTTGAAACCTAAATGATTATGATTAGAAACATATTCATTAACTCTGAACAAGAAATAAGAAGAAATTAAGAAAATATGAGTTACCATGACTGAATCCAGCATGAAATGCCCTTGGAAAAGTAATTACGAACTCTCCAGGCTTCTGCACAGCCTTGTAGACAGGGACATCATGCTTCAACAAAATACTTGGAGGAAATAGTGTTGTTTTCCCCAACAGCGCATCAAAAGCTCCATCTTCACCATCCACGGATAGGATATCATTGGTGTACACATATTCTTTGACAACCTTCTCAAATTTTAAAGCAGCATGGCCAGGTATGCCGTACCAAGTTTTTGAAGCCCCACAGTGATGATAGTTAATGCTGTCACAAAATTAATAAGGATTATTTATAGAATACTAGAAAAGAAAATAACTTGAGGGATTTAATGTTTGATAACATTTACCTATACAAATAATGATCTTCAACATGCCAAGCAAACATACTAAATAGCATTCCTATGTAAAGCATAGGGTCAGTTACTCCCTGAAACAAAGACCAGTTCAATCAAACAGGACCATACATGTTAGCAGATCAATTATTTGTATGTATATAGTGCCAAATTGAGATTAGGATCATTTTGATACCGGGATTGCTGTTTCAAGAAGACGCAAGGTGGAGTTCGGTAGCCGAGAGAATCGCTGAAATCAAAAAGAAGTATATAAAAACAATAGAACCAGAAGCAAGAACAGAGACCGAGAATTCCGGGAACTATACAACATTACTTTATATTAATAATACTGATAAATAATACAAACAACTAACTCCCCACTTGTAACAGACCTTTGCAACTCGGTGATGAAAAAGAGATGTATCGACTCTGTTGGACCCTCACAGAATCAATTTTGCAACAGTAAACATCTAAGATATCAACAAATAGATACTGACTGGATGATTTATCAAACTAGCACAGTGGTTGTCAAGGCTGCAATATATATATATATATATATAAATCGCATATGATATCATAGTATCTATATTATTCGATAGTATCTCATAGGGTTAAATTTTAAGACCAAATCTATACTTCAGTTCAATCTGGCCAATCCACTAAATGGACAATCTTACTAACAGGAAAATTCTTTTATAGACAATTTTTTTGGCAGGAAAAGAGATTGTGATTCTTTGTTTACAAACAAGTGTAACTTGTACTACCAACTGCCATTGGGGATTTGATTTCAATCCAACGCAGATGAACATATAAACTCGATAAACTTTATGATGCAGTGTGATGAGAAAGAATCAAAGAGCAGAATCTAGAATGAAATACACGAATATACAATAAAATGACTCAACTCAAGAATGAGATCAGCTATACAAAATAATAGCTATTGTAGTTTCCTTTTCTTAACCTTATGATCTTTGGTAAAATTAAGTAAACAAAGCCCTACAATAAGCATTAAAAAAAACTGGAGATGATAGTACTGAAATAAACACCTCTAAATTCCATTTGCTACTTCCAAGTGGATCACTGGGAGAAGATGAAAAGGCACTACCCTCAACATCACAAGCATATTCAACACTTTCTGTCTTCCCATAAGCAATTTCATGCCAAAATTCTTTTTCCAAGTAAGTTGCAGAAAGACAACCAGCACTATAATATCTACGAGCAAACACCTTGTTCGCCATTTTCTCGAAATCACGAAATGTATAATTTCTGAAAAGTCATGCTAACATTCAAAACCAGTAAAATAAATACTCGAAGTACAAAAATAGCATCTGATTCAAGAAAGTGAGCTCACATTCCACTCATGAAAAAGGTGACTCTGTCATCAGCATCCCACTCAGCAAGGCGAAAAGGCTGTACTCTAGTTGTGAACTTGAATCCTACTTTCTCCTTCATCAATACAACTCCAGCAGGAACGGTAGCAACTACAGGGGAAACAATCTTGCATATACCTAAGGAGCATATCCTCATAATGCGTCAGTATTTAATATTAAAAAAATAATCTTTCAAAATCCAAACATGTATATCCCTTCTTTACTTGGATTTTGTAATATCGTCGTATAGAATGTTGCATATACCTTAACCTAGGAGTAGAAAGAGGGAGGATATTCATTTTCTTAAAGATAGAGAATAAAATGCATAGAAGGTGTTACCATATCTCGAAGCTTCGGGAGCTATCTTCTGCAAATAAACCAAAGGATCTTCAAACTCTTCCTTTGTAGGGCAGTACACAGGACATTCTGGAATTTTATCAGCCCATTCTAGATCACAAGTGTCAAACTTATCAACCTTGCGCTTAGAAAAGACATCCTTCTCACATGTAACACTATTAGACCTAGAAAATGACTCTGCATTCCCCTGTAACCTCACTCCACATGATGCTGAAACTCTCAAAGAATCTCCTCCACTTCTAGCCATCATATTTGTGACATCAGAAGCCCCAGAGACAGATTCTGATTTTATTCGTTGAAGCCTTCTACGCTTCAATAACTCTAGCCCATTTTTTACCTCATTGGACAAACGCATCCTTCCTTCCACCTATAAAAAATAAGCAGATAAACACCTTTAGAAAAAACATTTATCAGTTTATAGAAACATACTTGAGAAACACGTAGCACAATATGAAATAAGCCTCAATGTTCATCATATACAAAGTTAAATTGCACTTTTCAATTGTGTCAGCACCTAATTGATATCCAAGTCGCCTACATGCCTGTCCATGCAGCTATAATATTTTATAACACACTACATGCTCACGAAAAATGCCATTAGTTTACAAAGTATTCATTTAGCAATACTAGTTCAGACTGCAGAAGTTTATCTACTATCAGCTTGACTAAAGGAAAGCACAGATTACAAAAGAGCTTTTAGAAAAACAAATTTATCTGATACTTCCAGTATTTTGTTTTCGTCATTCTCTTGCCAAAAAAGAGTGGGGAACTATTGTGGTCACACAAATGAAAATCTTTGGGTTTCAGAGCGATAAGTGAGGGAACAAAATTAAGGAGCAAAAGCCCAATCAAGTCCATGCGTATACGACTACAGCTCAATAAATGTTAATGAAAGAGCACCTACAGCTATGTTACAGTCGCTGCCACTAGACTAGACTCTCCATCCACTAATTAACCGAAAATTGGAAACAAATTCATTCAGAAATAATAATCAACAGAATAAAACATGCATAACCACTTGTACCCAAACTGAGAACGTGAAAGCAAAACGCCCACACCAATCTGAACCAAGATAATTTCTAAGGCATAAGAAGATTGAAGCTTGGCTGAATCTATTCAAAGGCCCGATAATAGATTAAATTTTACCAACAAAGTTTCCCATTAAAATCGTGCGTCAAAGGTTTATGACCAGTTGAATTCATCGTAAATAACATACGCGGCAAATATAAAGTCAAAATTTTAGCAATTCAGAAACCCAAACAAAAAAACTAGACAATTAAAACAATAATAGACGGTATTACAGGATCTACTTTTTATGTAACAACAATAATAATGAAATAAAACTACTTAAAAGAATTATCAAATTTTACTCACAAAATTAGAAAAGTAGAGAAAAAAAGAAAAAGTGAAGGAAAATCTGTCCGATCAAGAATGCATGATTCACGGTGGTTATTGCATGGAACTTTTATTGAAGATGATTAAACTCTCTACATTTCAAATTTTAATTTCTGCATTTTTCAAAAGATGTAGAACAAATGTAGGAGATTTTCATAAAAATATAAAAGAACAGAAAAATAGAAAGAACTCAACAAAGAATTAGCTTACCATCTCATGCTTCAATGGTTCTCCGCGCGCCACCGTTTTGCCGCGATTCAACAAAACAAAAGATCCAAAGAAAAAAACCGCAAAATCAGCAAAAACCAAAAACTAGAAATGACGTCACGATCTTCTATCAAACCAGAGCATCAACCGTCAACCAAACTCGCCACATTCTCACAACGAGCCGCGGTCTCAACCGGACCTGGTCAAACTCGGAGATCCAAATCCGAGTCACGAAATGAAACGCTCAAAACCAGAGAGATGGTTTCCCGGCGAACAAGACTTCCTTTCGGCGGAGGAGGGAGGCGGTTTTCCAGCAAAGGCAACAGAGAAACAATAAATGAGAAACGGAGAGAGAGAGAGAGGAAACGGGAAAAGGTAAGGCTTAAAAAAGCGGAGAAGAAGAGAAAGAGGATAATTTGTACATTTTATACCCAAATATTAATGCTTTACCATCTAAATATTACAACAATTAAATGAAATAAAGATATACTAATTTAAAAGCTTAATTAAAAAAAGTAAAGAAAAAGTGGTTGTTGTTTACTCATTAGGTGTTTCAACCAAACGCCTCGTTTGCCGGCTAAAACGCGCTTTTTTCCTTGGCGCGTTTACAAGGAACCTTCCATTTTTGTCTTTTTACCTTATTGCCCCTGGATAATATGAAGGGCTTTCCTGTCAATTCAAAGGGACGGTACTATCAAAGACCTATTATATATAGTCCCCAATTTCGGTCAGGAGAATAGAAAACGTATTGAAAATGGCGCATAATCACGTGTACTCAGGTACAGAAGCTAAACTTGTTTATATTAAATCCGGCCGTCAACTGAACTTAATCATGGATGTTAATCGACCAAACTTAAAATTAACCGACCGATTAACCGGAAAAAAATTCGGTTCGGTCGGTTAACTGAACTTTTTGAACACTCTTAATTTTGGGTAAATTACACAAATAGTCACTAAAGTATGTTAAAATAATTTTTTAGCCACTGGACTTTCAAAAAGTATAAAACAATCATTAAACTTATCGAGCTATTACAAAATGGTCATTGCACGTTGTAAATTAGTGATAATTATTAAAAAGTTCAATGACCGTTTTATAATAATTCAATAAATTTGATGATCATTTTGTGCTAATTTGATTATGTTTAATGATCATTTTGTAATATACAAAAAATTTAAAGATCATTTTATAATTTTTAAAAGTTCAATAACCAAAAATAAATATATGTAATATATATAACATCTAATATATAGTAATTTTAGTTAATTTGGTTAACTAACCGATTTTGAGCCTAATTAAGGGATAATCGAAGTTTGAAAATATTAACAGTTAACCGAATGAACCTAAAATTAACCGAAAAAAATTCGATTTGGTCAGTTAATTCATTTAAAACCGAACTTTAAACACCCCTAACCTTAGCTGACATGCAATCATTGTTGCTTTTGAACAGTTGAGCTGTACACTAACACCCTCTTCTACCTATGGGTGAACATTTGACTGAGTTGACTTTAGTTAAAATATTATGAGTTAGTTGAGCTAACGAGTCATATTTTATAACTCAAATTTGATTTGAAAAATCAATGAGTCGAGTTTAGATTATTCGAGTTTTTATTCAAATTTAATTGCAAAAATTCATAATGTTAGGGCACTAATTTGTTCAAATTTAAACGTTTTTTATAATCATATATAATATACATATATCATATTTTTTCTTGTCAATATACATATAACAGATAAAGTTGAGGGGTTTATCTCGAACTTGAAAATCGATCTACTAATTATTAAAACTTTAAATTATTAAGATTTTTTATTTTATAACTTAAATTTTTTTAAAAAAAAATTAAAGTCAAGTTGATTTTAAGACATTGCGCGCCGAGTAGAGTAAAAATCTTTCAAATATTTAACAAATTAAGTCAAACTTTCTTCACCCATATTCTACTCCTACCTACCTTTTTTCAAGTTATTGGGGCTACATTCGAGGAAAATGACAGAAAGCCTTCTGTAAGGTTGCCCTTTCATACCCGAAAGGAGGGGTATTTTCGAATTGCTGTAATCATTAGAATGACGAGACGAGAGTACACGCAATAAGCGAGAACTTGAAACATAGCCCAATCAAAGGCGACGGGTAGACACCTGGCAGTTGTCAAGCTGAAGGTGCAGGAGGGTTCCGTCGTTCAGGGGATTTTTGTGTTACTGTGGGCGATAAACGACGTTCACAACATTTGGTTTAAAAAGCTTAAAATAGACGACAAAACCACCATCGTTTTCCGTTTTCATATTTCGTTGTTTCGATTTCCTTTTTTTAGAGAGGGATTAATTAAGCATAAGTTTGTTGAATTATTTAATTTAACTAATTAGCGAGACCTAAATTACGGCGGCTCTGCTTTTACACTCGAGCAGTCAATGTTTAAGGGTAATGCTACATTCACCCGATTTGGTAACTAATAAATGTCATACAATATATCTTTTAATAAGTAATAAATGCAATACAATTAATACATATTTTAAGTTTATCAATTAATAATTTTTTAATATAATAAGAAGAGAAACTAAACTACGTAAAAAAATATTTTGACCTGTCGTAATATCATGCTCCGCTAGTTTTCGGATCAACCAGTGCGACCTTGCTTCAAATAATAACCCTTCAAGAAATATAATATTTCAAAATTAGGATGAAATGGTTGATTTTTGTTCTTTTTAGAACAAAAAAATAGTCAATAGTTAATGTATTCTAATTTTGGTAGTTTCGATTCATGTATTTTTTTTAAAAATAAAATTGGTGTGATTACATGATAGTATATATGTTCATACTTTTTTAACATTTGATAGGCATGCAAATACATTTTGCAGACAAAATTTCTCGATCGCAAGTCCCTTAAGATAAGCATAATATAATATATCTTTTCACTAAGATCATTTGTTGGGTTCGATTCATATATTTTTTTAATTTTTTAAGTTTCAATTCGCTCATAATATCAGTACATTATAACTAAATCATATGACTTAAATCTATCGAATTGGAGAATGAGACCACTCGTTGGGTTCGATTCATGTACTTTTTAAATTTTAAAATTCCAATTGACTCATAATACCAATACAATATAATTAAATTATATGACTTAAATTTATCAAATTGGAGAACGATAACCAAATCTATAAGTAACATATAATATATGGAAGTTTTTAATTTAATAGATTTTATAATTATTGTACAATAAAAATTAGATTTTGTTAGATGTAAATAGGGCATAATGTAAAAAAGAAAAAACTTAATTAATTAAAGCTATGTGGCAATAATCCGTGAACGGAACAATGAATAGGATATAAAGTGAGGGTAGATGAATTCATTTCGTATATAAATGTAAGTAGGGATGGCCATTTGACCCATATTCGATTGGTTTTAACCCGAGCCGACCTGATCCTATAGGGTCGGGTTGGATTTGGGTTTAATGTGAAAAACACCCTACATATCCGACCCTATAGGATTATTGAAAACATTACTGAAAATATTTGAATAAACAAAAAAATGAATATTAATTAACATATTAATTAACATATATATTTTCTATAAAAATATTAAATAAACTCAGGCGGGTAAGTTGACCGAGTAGAAATAGTTTTCATCAGTGTTTAGTCTTTCAGCTCGCCGGCTAAGATTTATAGTAAGTTTGGTCTTAACTATCTCAACTACCCCCAATAAATTTTTAATTTAATTTATAAGGACAATTTTTAATAAATCTTAATTATCTGAAAATTCCATATATTCCTAAGATGCCACTTGATAAACTAAATATAAATAAATGTTACTAAAGAATAAGTATTAAAATTAAGTTACAAAATCAGTTTAGTAGATTACATAAAATTAAGCACTAATTATTATTAGTTTGTTTGATAAAAATAAAAATAATATAATGATAAGTATATTCAACGAATTCTACATTAAGTGATAAATATGTCCTTAAATAAAATTATAAAAAAAACAAACATAATATTGATATATTTACATACAATTTTTTTTTATTCAACTTGCGATGATTTATTAAATAAATTTGAATATTTTAAAATAAAAGCGTAAAACTCACAGCACATAAATAATAATTTGGCAGGAAGTGACAAAAGACAACTTTTATTTAGGGTAAACTACTCAGGTGATCACTGAACTATTTAGGCGTACAATTTTTGATCACTGAACTAGGTAACTCTTTAATTAGACCACCAAACTTTTAAATTGGTCCTATTTTGACCACTACCATCAAAAAACTAACGGAAGGGGTGACACGACAGTTAACAAAAATTTATAAAATTATACATTTGGTCCCTATTATTTATGTATTATATCAATATGGTCCTAATTTTAATTTAATTTAAAATTTTAAGGCTCCAATACGATGATGACAATATTTCTATTAATTTTAATTTATTTAATTTAATATTTCCCTCCAATCACAAGGTGACACGTGTCATCGTCGTATTTGAGCCTTAAAATTAATAGAAAAATCGTCTAATTAGATGGTGACACTTATCATCATCGTATTTGAGCTTTAAAATTTTGAATTAAATTAAAATTAAGACCAAATTAATATAATTGGTAAATAACAGGGATTAAATATATAATTTTACAAATTTTCGTTAACTCTCACGTCATACCTCTATTAGTTTTTTAACAACGTTGGTCAAAATATGACCAATTTAAAAGTTTAATAATTTAATTGATGAATCACTTAATTAAATAATTAAAATAAATACGTCTAAATAATTTAATTATCACTAGAGTAGTTTACCCTTTATTTAATAATTTCATGTAACTGCCACAATAAAAGTACATACAACCATAAATACTCCATTGTTCATACCAACCACTCTGCTGCTTCGGGTCTACGCTTTTACTCTAATTTTACCTATCCTGGACAGCTGTCGGAATCACAGCAACTTCAGATTCGTGATTTAAAGTTTCTTTTTGGTAAAGAGCCCGAGTGTAGTGCAGGTAAGGTTTCGATTCTAGAATCTTCTCGAATTGACGAAAATGCCTACGTGAACGGTGAGAATCACATTAATGCCCAACTTTCCTCTCAGTCACAATTTTACCTTCTGCATGTGTTATTATTATTATAGATAATTATACCATGCACTTAGAGTGGAAAACTTTTTAGTTTCTATAAGTATCTTATATTTATGATTTAGATATTCAATTTGTGGTTTAAAATTTAGGTTTAGGTATTTAGAATTTAGTAGCTGTGGTTAAGATTTAAAGTTAAAATTTAGGGTTTATAAGTCAAAGCTTAAATCCCTAACATATTATCATAAAACCAAAACTCTAACCTCTAAATCATAAATTATAATCCAAAATATTAAATTCTAACCATAACCCCAAACTCTAAATCTTAAATTAATCCCTAAATCTAAAATACTTGTTAAAATTAAAAGTTTTCACCGTCAGACGCCAGTGCATGAGATATTATTATTATTATTATCAAATGCTTTTATGTTTTTAGGTATAATTACTCATTTTGTACAATTCGTAATTTTCCCCTTTGCAGGTCCACCTAAAACCTTCCCGATATCCAATCCGTCTCAATGAAACCTAAAATATTGACCCATACGTTTCCTAAAAAAATATATATATATATAATTTTTTAAATAGTCTAAAGGTAATTATAATAAATAAATAAATATTTATGTTATATATATTGAAAAGCGGAAGAGAATTCATAATTTATCTAAAGGTTGGTGAGTGAGATAAGGAAAAGCCCTTCGCAATACGTACATAGGTCTGTTCGTAATCATATACCTTTAAACAATCGACTACAAGTTGATTAAACGAGATGAGACATTAGGTATTTTGAGTGAGATTATAAGTTTGAATCATGGCGTTCTGAATTGTGTAAATTGGGTTAAAAGAGCCGCCTTATAATAGACATTTACTATATTTGATCTTAGTTAATAGGCAAATGAGTTCGAATATCAATAGGTATGCCAAAAAGTATACTTAGAGGTAAGCAAAACTTGTTTCGACTTAAAAAATTATTTTTTTAATTTCAAGTTATTTTACTCAATTCGAATTAGTGGGGCGTTTCGAGTTCAACTTGAATTCAAATTTTATCTATTTGAAAAATTGAATTTCTTTGTTTTGCAACTTGGTCATTAATTCCTTTGTTTCTTAGATTTATCCTCACTTTAAGTCTCTTTTGATTAAATTTAAACCACATGTCTCTCAAACAATGTAGAATACACATGTAACTTTAATTTCTCTTTTTGACAACAAATTTTATCATATTACAATATAGACTCTCAACTTTGCATGATTTATTCATTTATTCAATTCCTCATTCGTTTCAAGTCCATTTTGAGCAATTTTGAACCACATGCTGCTCAATCATTGTAGAACACCTATGTGACCTCAATTCATTAGTTTGACAAAAAAAATCTATTTTTATAATTTAGTCCCTTAACTTTTTTATTTTATTCAATATGGTCTTATGACAACAACCCTTTGCACATTATCCATTCCCATCTATTTAGTCCGTCAACCAATGAAAAGATTGTATAATCCTCTCCAAGCCCAACATTTCTTCCTTGACTTGAATCAAATTTCATAAACTCGATTTGACTCGAAATTTTTTAAAATAAAGTTTGAATGCTGAAATAAAACTCGCCAATTCCTCTAACTCAAGAATTTTAATTCGACTTGGCCAAATATATATACTTTTTTTGAACAATGGCATCTGAATTTTATTAATCACCATAAAAGATAATACAATACAAGAAAAAAAGGGACAAGTCCACTAAAAGTCTTTTACAATGGTGCAAAGAAAAGCATAAACTTTCATCGAGATTAGCATACCAAAATCCATAAACCTTTTTGAATCTCCTTGTCTCTATCTAAACGAGACACTTTACGGGGTGAAAATAAGTGGTGGGCGAACCAAGCTATCAGGCATATTGCTCCACTACCCAAGTCTGATTACATCGGCAACCAACCATCAACTGAGTGGGGACCCATCTTTTTAAGACCACCGACAGAACCATAATCATAGATTAGCATCGTGAAGATTTATGTACAAGCACCAACCGACCGCTAAGGTATGCTGAAATCATGCCACAATGACAGATGAAACTAACCACAAAAAATCAAAGAAAAATGTGTCACAAGGAAAGAGAAAACACGTGCCACAAAGGCAGAGATTCTTATTAAAATATGAAAAAACAAGAAAAATAATAGACCTGGTGGTCGACAACCAATACTAAGATTGGTTGCCGACCATCAACCAAAGGAAGGAAAGCAAAGTTGCAGGCAGCAAAGATTTGAAAGAGAGCGTCTAGGTTTTAAAACCTAATGAATGATAAATTTTTACCATATATATATATATATATATATACATTTGAATAATCTAAAAGTGATTACAATATAGTATATGTTCATAAATATTCTTAACCTTTTGACGATGCACATACACCTTGTAGATAAAGCGATTTGAACCTGCGTCTCCTAGGATGAACATCATTTGCTTTTCTACTGGAATACTTATTGAATTCACCACCTATATATACTTGAATATACTCTTCAAACAATTTGTAAATTATTTATTTTCTTAATGAAGCATTGTAGTTTTGGCAGGTGAATGTTAAAAACGGTCCAAATGGTCAATGAGGATATAATGCAACACATCTTGATAGAGTAACATACTTGTGATTTTTTTTCTTTATTGGGTAATTAAATCTGGCTACAAAAAGGTAATATCGGCCACAAGCAAAGGCATGGGGACCCATGGTTAGTTTAAGTTGGATGAGACGTTGTACCCTTGGGTGCCAAGTTGGCAGATAGTAGATATACTTGTACCATACTACATGTACACTTGACAGATTTTATGATGCTATCCTCACTTGATCTTGTTCGCCAACAAAAGTGAGCAAGACCCACCTAAACTGGGTAATTCTCTTAAAAGTGGTTTTTAGAGTTCAACAAAAATATAGGGTATGATCAATTAACGGTTGATTTATCAGGATAAGATGTTAAGTTTTTAAATAACCATTAGTGTTCGAAATCTGACGTTTTTTAATAGAACAACATACTTCTATAATATCTAATTTATATTAATAACAGAAGCATAGGCACTCTTTTTTCTCTTTTCGTTCTCCATCTCTGGAAATTATTTTTGGATGGTTAAAAAAGAGGTTTTTAACGAAATCCTGTTACTTTTTTTTTAAAAAAATATAATTTAAATTAATCGATCAATGTGTCAAATAACGATAGGTATGATAAATAAGTTTGGGCACTCTTTTCCTCCTTCCCGTGCCCATCTCTGAAATTCATCTTTGGAGATGGTTAAGAAGGGAATTTTAACGAGGCCCCATTACTTTTAAAAATATATACAATTTAAATTAATCGATCAATGTGTCAGATAACGATAGATATGATAAATAAAAATATGGGTAAACGTGAATTTAACGAGAATTTAAATCAGGGACAAAACTACTAAGGGGTGGGAGGGACAATTCCCCCCAACCCCTAATTTTTAAAAATAAATAAATTATTTATAAATTTTCTCCTCTACTTTAAAATATTTAAATTTTACCTTTGTCCCTGATTTAAATTGCGAATTAATAAGAAAAATATGATAAAAAATCCTAAGGGTGATTATAAGGTTCCTTGTTTGTTTAATTGCTATATCTTTCATGTTTGTGTGTCAAATTCTCAATGGCTGATTCCTTAAGGGATCTTTTCTCGTATCATATATTATATATATACGCATCATCTTCTTACCTACTATTCTCTTTTCCAATTTAGCAGCAATAATGCCCACAAAAGCCACTAATTTAATTAAAAATACCTTAAGGATAATATTCAATAACGTTCACATGAATTAACTAAATTCTATAGTGCGACAGGCGAGCCCCCCATGCCCCCACCAATCAAAGCCATATCAAGGCAGATTGTGCAAGGGAAAAGTTGTTCATCCAGATCATGTTACATCAATTTATGAAATTAGTGGTGTACATATCAGCTAATATATAGCGTGTTATGGGTCATGTCGTGTCCCTAGGGCAGGGGTAGGGACATGATCATATCGAACAAAGGTGAATCGGAGAGTGGTGGGTGACACAGAGATTATCGGATAAAGTATACGTTCGTGCTATTTGTTAACTCTTTGATAAGACACAGACACATTACAAACAATGCTGCTCGAATCAGGTCTCCAGAAATGAACATCATTTATTTTTTCCAGTGAGATCAATTGTTGGGTCCAAAAACTTAAATATTAAATTTACTGTATATCTTATATTTATATAAATCAATTGAAATAAATTTTAGTGTGTCATATGATTATGGCAAAAAAAAAAGTCAATGTGTTTAACAAAAATAATCAAAGCTTAAAGGAAATATTTACACACATCAATTGATTGGCATTGATAGAGTCCATGTGCCTGCATTGATAACAAAGTTTAAAATATTGTAAGTTGGGATCCTCTTTGCATCATGACCATAAGGTTAGAATATTGTAAGTTGACATAAGATATTGATATAACATGTGCTTGTTTTCCTCACTAAATTAGGAACCACCCACCCACTTTCATGTATTATAATTGTTATAAGGTTAAATATTTTTACTAAAACAAAATTTTAGTTGAGATTAAATTTTAAATTTTGTTTCGAACAATTTTCCTATTTTATGTTAGGGTAATTATTTCATGCACAAGCATTTTAGTTTTAGAGTTTTGGAATTTTGTTTAAAGTCTAGTGTTTAGGGGTTTAAGTGTATGGTTTTTGAATTTAGGGGTGAGATTAGGATTTAAATTGTAAGGTTTATAGGTTAAAACTCAAATTCTTAACCATATTACTTTAAACCTAAATCTAAAATTTAACTCTAAACTCTAAATTTTAAATTTATACATTTAAACTCTTAAATCGTAAGACTTTTCGTTTTTTTTACCCTTAGCGCATGGTTATGTTATTAGAAAAATTCAAATTTGGAATGGTGGCTATTGCTTGACTAATTAAATTCCGTTCAGAACCCAAATTCTTTTGACAATATTTCCTTTTCTATGACCAGTGTTGTGAGAGGAGTTTAGGTAATAATTGCACGTGGAAAAGATGACAAATAATTTTCAGAGCTGAATCCCAACATTGGTTAAAGCAATTGTCAAGAATATCTCCAAATTTTACGAGTCGCTTTGTTTTGGCCCATTAAATTTAAATTCATCATTTATTTTTGTTAAAAAATGGCTTGAAGTCTACGAATCGAACAAAAACCTTTTGGTTTCTCTCGCGCTAGTCTTTTTCGTGCTGATAAAGCTTTTCACTGTTCGAATCTTTGAAAAATTCTTTCGTTTGCCGATAACGAAAGAGTGGCAAAAAATATTTAATGTCTAAACTTCAATGAATAAATTGAACGTTTTGAAACTTTAGTGACCAAAATAGGTTTGGGAGTAAAGTTCAGTGATAATTTATGTAATTTACCCAAACTATTATATAAATAAGAACATATGAATGATTTTGCTCAAAAATACTTTTGAAAAATATTAAAAACTAAAAATTTTAGCTTTTGAAAAATATTTTTAACCTGCAAAACTAATTGATATACATTTTTTGGTCTTAGACATAGGAGTTAATTACACCGCACGTCTTAAATTATGACCATCATTTTTAATTGGTTCCAATACTTTTTAACATTTCAATTTTATCATTAAATCATGACTCTCGTTCTAAATTGACCCAAACTTTTGAGCATTTTAATTTTATCCACAAATCAGGACTCTCGTTCTAAATTAGTTTATAAATTTTTTAGCATTCTAATTTCATCCCCAATTATCAGTATATGCTAATCATATCCAAGCTAATAAAACTGTTATAAAATGGCTAATTGTCATGTAAACATTGTTGTATATTATGTAATAGTATGATATGAATTATAATTTGAGGATGACTTTGGAACGTTAAAAAAGTTTGAGGACCAATTTAGAATGGTCATAGTTTAAAAATGAAACTTGAATATTCAAAATTTGAGGACCAAATTAGAATGAAAGTCATAGCTTGAGATGAAATTGAAATATTTAAAAGTTTAAAAACTAATTTAAAATGAAAATTATATCTTGAAAACATGTAGCTCAATTAACACTAAAAATTATCTTTTTAGAGTAAAAAAAAACAGTTTTTTTATTAAAATTAGAGGTATTACACTCTCTTATTGATATTCGAACCCATATAAATTGTTACATTATAAATTAAAATTACCTTTTTAATTTCCCCTCAATTTCAGATCACGGGTCAACGTTTTCTCCTCCTAATCAAAAGTGTGTTTTTCTTTATTAAAGATGTTACATGGAAGAAGAAAAATACATTTGTTTATGGCAAACGAAACGACAAAGCAAAGCTCCACGCTGCAGCCTCTCTGAAATCGCAAAGGGTAAGGAAAAGCAAAAGCCAACTCCTTTGCTTTTTATATACACAAATCCTTTTCATAGAGATTTCACGTTTGATTGTTGGCCGCCACACCACCATGTTTCGACAAAGAGCTGGCCCTATCATTCACTGCCACACCTTTCTTTTCTGGGCATTCTCTTCTTCTGATAAGGCACAAAATGAGAGGCCAATCCTGGGTTTGGTGAAGATTCTCATTTTGTCATTTTCCTCCTTTCAGTTTTTGTTTAATATTTTAGTTCCCCAGTCTTGTTTTCATTACAGCTTAAACACAGAGACGGTTAAATAAAAGCAGCTACTTTGGATTTGGCTTGTATTTGATTTGGGAGATCTTTTCTGTTTTCCCTTTGCTTGGAAATACATAATCTTTGCGTTGGATCTTGATGTCTCATCATCCCATTGATAGGTCCATTTCTAACAAGGATTTAGACAGCAGTTTCAACCTCAGTGAACATAATAGCCGAAATCCCTCTCTTTGTCTCTTTAAAGTAAATTCCCATTATCATAAGTATAAAAAGGAAGTTATCACAACTTGTCCATGTTAGCGGGGCTTCCTATAACTTAAAAAAGGAGTGACATTCAACCACAATCAGTTGGTCTAGTGGGATATAGATTCTTTAAACAAAGTCGAACTCTGACAATGTAAATAGAAAAAATTAGATTAGATTTGAGTTGAGCTCAACGCAACTCGAGATCAACTCATCTCATTTACACCCTAAGTTGGTAGTCTATCACATATAGGAGTAGGGATTAAGGTTAGAAAATGATCCATTAACACTTGAATTCGTGCTTAATCACAAAGCTCTTTAAAACCTAAATAAAAAAATTTGTTTCCTTAAGAGACCTGCCTCACCGATTGTCATTTTTGCCTTCCTCGTTCCCGAAATCGTTCTTGACATCGGCTCCTAAGCCTGAGAAGCTCATTCACTTCATTCCTGCTCTCACCATCCTTTGCTTCCTCGTTCTGTACCCAACTTCCTACAGCATTTCGCAATCGGGTTTGCTTTCATGCTCTCAAATCAACCAAAGTTATTCAAGTTTAATATTTTTATTTACATTTGTGTTCCGGATTTGGCTCATTTACTTTTGAGACAAATATCTTATAGCTTGGCAACAAAAAACATGTAAAAAATAGAAACGAAATCCACCAACAACAATGTACCTTCAGTTCAATTCACTCAACATTCTGCCAACGAATATAGCTTAATTATATGAAATGCTATGGGATAGATTTTCCTCGATGGAAATACAGAAGCAGTATCAAAGGATCAACCCCTGAGCAGGTGCAGGCTGGGAGGGTTTTTGTTGTTCATTTGGTTCAGAAGCTTTAGGGGGATCATCAGATAGATGAAGCTGAGCAAAGTCGTCAACCACATTTCTTTTTCGTTCTTCCTCAGCCGCTCCCACTTTCTCCTTTGTTTTCTGCCCGACATCCCCTGCTGCTTTTGCCACCTTGTTGAAAGCACCGGTTACCCATGAAGCTCCTGTGAATACATATCTGTTCTTCATTATGGCAGATCCCGCACTGCTGACCTTTTGCTCAGCAGCAGCGAGCGCTGATTTTGTTTTCTCCGAGACCTGAAATTTCTGATCCACTTCCCGCACTTTGCCACTGACCACAGTAGTGCCTGCACTCACCTTCTCAGTGAACCCGATTTTCTTGTCAAAAGATGCTACCTTGGCTGAGGCTGTTGATGTTAACCGGTGCTTCTCGTCGAAGCTCTTTGCCTTGTTGACTGCATCTTTGCCCAATATGAATCCCTTAGCAAGCATACCTGTGACAACGTCCTCTGCCTTTCGAGCAGCGGAATCACCGGCAGGGGTTTTGTTTTGTATTGCCTGCAGAAAATAGAATTGTAAGCTTTCTTCTAGCGTTTAAACTAACAATAGAGCGTGACACTTACAGGAGGCGGCACGAAAGTAGCAGGGGCAGGGGGCAGCTCAAAAGCAGCCGGAGGCAGCTTGTAATCTGGAGCCAAAGAAATGTTGATAGACAGATCGACTATTGTTGCTCCCTGAAACACAAGTTTGTATGCCATAAAGAGAATAAATTTATGTTGGCCAAGTCAAATCACATCTGCAACATGAATACATCTCTCAAGCAATCCTTTGATATGCTGTTTAGCTATTTCTTTTCATTTTAAAGTTTGAAAGATTCGAGGCTCTAAAAAAGGGTAAAAGAAAAGTGGAGTCCAGAGTCCAGAATCCAGATAGGAAGATAACGCATGTTGAAACAAGCGACATAAGCACACATTTCCCCATGAAACAAGGACATAAAATTGAAATTACTGACTGCAAGCGGAATTACCGAAAGAAGAATAGCAGTCTCAGCTCCTTGTGAATCCTTGAAGGTAACATAGGCAACTTGAGACACCTCATTGTCACTGCATGACCATATGATAAGCTTTACTCCCATAGAATAAAAGATGCTATGAACTAAAGTAAAAAGTGAAACCAACCTCTGCATTTCAATATATTCTATATCACCAGAAAAGGAAAAGAACTCGTTTATGTCGCGCTCAGTAGCTCGTAACGAAACATTGCTGACTTTAATGGTTTTTATCTGCAATGACAACAAGCAGCATTACTAACAAAATCTTCATAATTAAAAGCCAAAGAGAAATAACTCCTAGACAAATTAGTATTAAATTGCGGCCGCATCGTAATTGGTTTTGGAGGTCAGTGCTACACCGCAAACTGCAACCACATTTGAAATTATATTTATATTTTAGAGAAAAATCACGCCACAACGTACGCAACCGCAACCCCAATTTAATACTATTATGCAGATTGACAACCTAAAACAACCATTTCTCATTGATTTTATAATATCAGCAAGTCATGAGTGACCTACTATCTCCCTTGGGTTTTAAGGTAAGAACTAAGCACAACTCAACTTCAACAAGCTTACAAGTAAAAATAAACGAAGCAATCTAAAAAGAAAACAGAAAAATTGAATTAAGAATCTAGAATGATTCAACTCTATCTCCAAGATTCCATTGAAACACACGCTGCATTACGCACAAAGTTACAGTAATCGTTGGATCAACAAACGAATACATCAGAAGAGGAAAAGATTCACAGATTGGAACAAAGAAACAGCAAATGTGAAACGAACTTCAGGTTGCAAAGATCAAATCAATAAAAAGGAAAACAAAGTTGATATTCATCAATCAGAAGCAAAATCTAACACGAAAGGGTGCAAGAAGAACTAACCGACGCCATGGTCAAAGAGAGATGAGAGCTTCAGCCAATCGATGAAGTATTGGAAGAAAAATAAATGAGGACTTCCGCGGGTAACCAAATAAAGGGAGATAGACCAAAGAGGTTTTGGGCGCACGTGTGAGGGTTTGTGGTGTACGCAAAGTGGGAAATGCTTGGCACGTACGAGAGAATTTGATTTAAGGCAATAATTACAGATTCTGTTTCTTAAGTTTTAATTGTTTGTATTTTGGCCCGCCTGACACGTTATTCCGACAAATAAAATAAATTTAATTGTCGAAAGAAAAAAATAATCATTTTGGTCTAGATGTTTGAATTTGGGTCATTTGTTTGTCCGAATTTATTTTTTAATCTAATATTTTATTCAAATTTTCAATACTTTAATTTTTTTATATATTATGGAAAGCAAAATATAAAAAAAAATTATTGATATAAATTCTTAAGGCTTAAATATACATTTGGTACCTAAATTAGACATTTTCTCCCAAATTAGTACTTAAAGAATTTTTGCTCTCTAATTGGTACCTAAACTAAGTACCCTCTCCCAAGTTGGTACCTAAAGAATTTTTATTTCCAAGTTGGTACTTTAACTACACACCTCCCAAATTGATACAAAAGTTTATCCATTCTATCAATTTGGTCATAATTCAAAATAAATCAATAAATTTAACCCTCTATATTTAAAAATTATATCAATTTACTCTTTGTTAGTCTCCTAAATCGTTTGCTCTTCTCTCCATAAATGTTATATTACTTTCTTGATATAAAAAGTTTAACAATAACTTGTTATTTTATCGTATAATGCAATCATCTAACTGTCGTTTTGATCTGGTAGGCTCGCTTGGTTTGAGAGTATCGTAAAGACTGACTAAATTGATGTAGTTTTTAAATATGAAAGGTTAAATTTATCGAATTATTTTATATTATGATCAAATTGATAGATTGTATAAATTTTGGTACTAAAACTGTTAATAAAAGTACTAAAATAGTGAATGGAATTGAAGTTCGGTACCAAATTGAGAGCAAAAATTTTTTAGGTACCAACTTAGGAGAATGTGACTAATTCAGGTATAAACTTAAATGTAAAAATTCTTTAAGTATCAACTTAGGAGAAGATACGTACTAAATGAATATTTAAGCCAATTCTTAATTCATTCAATAAAGAAAACAGTGATCCCATTGGTTGACATCTCAGCCTGCCCTCTATCCATCTGCCACGTTTGTGTTTTGCCGTCCATATCACTTTGCCGTACCCAAACAAAAGAAAAAAGTTAATAGCCAAATAAATAAACATAATTAATATCCATTTTAAATCGTCAGGTAAAATGAGATACACAAATTAGTCAAGTAATTAATAATATTTATATTATTTTATCTTATATAAATACATTTATTTTAAGAATATAATAACTCTCTATTTAATAAAACATCATCAAGGTAAAATACTGTACGCTCAATTATATGTTTGATAAAATATAATTTTTTTAAAATAACAATTTAGTCACTCAATTATAATTCTATGACAAACAAATTACTCCATTGTTAAAATTAAAATGGATAACTTAATATAATAACAATTTTAATCCCCAACTCATACGTTATATTAATTTGATCATAATTTGAATAATTCAATAAATTTAATATTTCATATTTAAAATTTTCATTAGTAAAGTGGTCGTGTCTCATAGCAGGCGACGTTAAGGTCATAATGAGAATGTTCTATTAGTTTGTCAGTTGTCCAATAGTGAAGTGATTATGTCAATTATCGAGCTAAGAGACGATATCACGAAGTGCGTCAAGTCGACGAAATGTGTGTTAAGAGAGTGCATTTTCGAAAATTTTAAATATGTTGAGTTAAATTTATTGAATTATGATCAAATTAATAAAATTGTATAAGTTTTGGGACAAACTATTAGCAAGCCAGATAATGTTTTAGTTTTAACAGTGGAGCGGTTAGTTTGTCACAAAGTTATAATTGAGTGACTAAATTGTTACTCTTAGAAAAATGACCTATTTATTATAAACTTATAATTAATTGGCCTATGGTGTATTTTACCCTTAATAATAATAAATAAATAAATGATAACATTTAATCCTTAAACTTAATGACTTTTGTAATTTGGTTCATAAATTGTTTTTATCCATGTTAATCCTAGAACTTATTTCTTTTCATATTTGATTTGGAATTTGGATTCTATTATGAAGTGTTGACATGGTATTGTTAGATTGTGTTATACCTAAGGATAATAACGAGCCGAGCTGAGCTCAAAATTTTAAGTTCGAGCTCGAAGTGGATAATTTGAGCTCGACTCGAGGCCCGAGCTCCGTTCGTTGCTTTTCTTCAAATTGCTTTTAAATATTTGTTATTAAAGTTTTAAAAAATAACACTAAAAATCTATTTGGAAAAAATATAATATTCATTTTTGAAGTCCACAAGGAGAAGGAGATTTAAAGTATTTAACCATGATAACAAGTTAACACTGAAATATACAAGTGTGTATATATATAATATTATATATAATTATTCGAGCCTGTCCACGAGTTTTTTCGAGCCGAACTTGGGTCGGCTCCGCTCAACTTGTTGAAGTCTCGAGTCAAGCTTACTCGAGCGGAGCCGAACCCGAGTAACTTGCGAGCCAGTCAGCCTCAATTATCACCCCTAATCACACCATCCCTAAAATAAAAAGAAAATATTTATTTACATTTTTAAATTTGAAGTAATGAATGGTACAATACGACATATCAAAGAATCACTTTACCTCACAAATCCAATTTTGAGAACCAAACTGAAAAAAAAAAACAAGTTCTAAGATCAACCAGCACTAGAAAATTCAAAATGTAAACTTTTCTAAATTTAGGAACTAAATGTTACATTATCTCTTTATATATATATATATATATTCTTTAAAGACATCAAATTTATTTATTCTCTATATTTGTTTGGGTCCTCAATTCTCTTACTGTTGTTAGATTTTAATATTTTTATAATTCAATTAGAATATAAAGTAACATATATGTTCAGTTTCAAATCTAATTAAACTTATACATATGCAGACTAAACTACTCAAACCCAAATTAATTAGGTGGAACAACCCATCTTTTACTATTAAGACCACTCCTTGAATCGATCTTAACTAATTTAAATACATTTAACACTTTTTACTCTTAAAAAAGCAAAACACCATGGATGAATCTTTGATTTTCTGTAAATTTCTTGATTTGGTTGTTGAAATTTGAAAATTATTTGAAGAAACAAAAATCTCGACTAATTTTACTTAGAATTGAAATCGATATTTGAAATTCTAAAAACCAATTTGAGTTTGTAACAGTTATCACATTTAATTTCTATCTCCCAAGATGAGATTTTACTTATTTTGCATACGGATTATAGTAACTAGGCATTGAATTGCTGATAGTTGTATCTTCATTTAATTCTTGGTTTTTAATGTAAAAGTCCTTATCATCTTGTAGTTTGAGTAAGCCAAATTAGTATTGTCTTAGAGGGGACTAAATCGCTCCCTAAAACTTTGAAATTCCTATATGATTTAAAAATTTTCTATGTATTTTCTACTGTAAATCTATTTTTGCATAAAGTTCCGCGTCCCTCAATAAATAGGAGAACCCAACCAATCTTTAAATAAAATTATTTATGAAGAACACTATAAAAATGTTCCCCAAAGATTTGATAATCTGAACATTCCCATTGTCCCAATAAACCAAAGATTTGAAAAATAAGGTTAACTTCTCTTTCCCCCCTCTCAATTTTGTTTTTTTTTGAAGAATAATTCAATTGTATGCTTTGTGACTGCATCCACATATGCATCTTCTTTCTATGTTAACTAAAACCTCTCTCTGTAATTTTCCCTAATAAACATATTTATGATTAAAGATTAGAAGAACTACTTAGATTGAGTATTATTTCAAGAACATAGTATCTATAGTGTTTATTATATTGATTTAGATGAATACAACTAAAAAATTTACACCACTCTAAGCCTAAATCTTAATATCCCATAAGATTAAACAAAATTTGTAACTAATATACTATGATTATACCCGTAGGTTTCTACTATCATAGGTGTAACACCCTAGACTTTATTTGAAAGTTATGATTGAATCGAGCAACAATTTCAGTAAAACAAAAATTCGTAAATCAGTTAAATCTAAAATGCCAATGTTCAAAATAGTTATTGAAATAAAGTCCGAAAATAAAACAAAGTCACAGTTTCAAAAATAATAAACAGAAAATCATACTGACAATGTCTGAAATTAGAGTAAAGTAATACTCACAGACACTAGGCCGACTTCGAGCCTTAACCAAGACAGTCTATCTGTAAAACAATAAAACACAAAATGAGCTATAAAGCGCAGCGTGGTCTCTAAGTGCCAAAATTAACTATAGAGCATGCATAAGCAATAATTCAACCAATATCAGAAATACGCCAACAGGGGATAGTACATATTTGTATTATCAAAAAAGTAATCAGGGGTAATATGCAATGTTATATCGTATTACAATAATCAGAAATACAGGGGTAATACGGAATGTTGCATCTTATTACAATAACAGTAATCTTCCACCAGAAGACCCAACCCATGCAGAATATAACAGACTATACGGATGTGATAGACTTTCCAGATTTCCATGTCAATATCAGAACATAATTTATCATACTTTTATAAGATCATACGAAAACATCAGAATTCAGAGTTATTCAGATATTCAACAGTAACATGCTTGTTAAATCACAAAATATTTCATATGCGTACATAAGAAGAGAATCATTCATCAGAATACAGATCACTGAATTATTAACCATGCTTACAGTATAGACATAACAATCACATCAACCAAAAAATATGCACAGAAAATATTTAATACTAGAAGAAGACACAAACCTGTTTCAAGGGCTGCAGAGACTATAAGAAATACAGAGTCGGCCTTTCCTTGATTACCGGTAAAATTAAGTTCAGTGCTTTCTCATCCCACAACCAAACAAGATCTCGATCCAACATTATTAGTCTCCGACTAAATCCCACTTGTTAACCAACAAGAATTAAAAAAATATATATCATTTTTATTAATAACTATAATATTCATCTCTCTTTTCATGAGCTTCATAGTTTTCAACCTAAGTGAAAATAAACAGAGGGTTATTACAGGCTCGTACGCAATGATGCAGAAAGCATTGGCGGCCACAAGGGGTGTTTGGCTAGTTCATAAAAAAAAAATAATACGATAAAATGAAATATAACAAAACAAGTAAAAAGAAACATATTTCAGGTTTTAACTCGAATATATTAATATAACAAAAGATTAGACCCTCTTCTCTGATCTAAGAAGACCCATCTGTTCTGTTAGCTCATCCAGATACTGAGATCTGTCCCATCCATCGTCCATCGGCTGCCCTTCATTTTCCTTGCTTTTATCATCCATTGAAGTTGATTCGATATCCTCAGGCGCTGGACCTTGCAAAAGGAGGTCATCCCAAAATGTAGAGCCATCTAGCAATGCATCTATGTCAGGATCAGAAACAATGTCATCGAGTTCTATGGGTACAGGAACATTTCCAACCAACGTAGTGGGATCAACCAATCCATCATTCTCTGTTTCAGACCTCACATATTTTTCCGTAGGATTATCAACAATGCTTTCTGGGACCACGTCCGGTATTTGACGAAGCTCGGGCATAATTATATCTGTCTGAGTACTAGACATGGATGATGGCTTTTCTGCTCCAACCAACACACTAACATCTGGAAATTGTGCTGTTGTGATCTTTTCAGAGGATGTCGTACATGGGGAAGATTGTATTTCAGATATGGCAGCTGAGGAGCAATTCCCAGAGATACCTGAAGTTGTTGGTACAAACATTGACTGACCTGAAGTTGGTGGCACCTCTTGAAGAGTCACCCCTGATACACGAGTTGGACTGTTCCCAGTACCAGCCAATCCACTAGATGATGATGAACCATCACCTATTAGGATATGTTCATCATTGTTGTTAAAGGAGTCCTCCAGTCTGGAAGAAGCATCCCCTTTCATGACCTGCATGAGCATTGCTTTCGCCTCATTCATCAAAGGTTGATATTTAACAATCTGCCCATCAGAGGCAGTGGAGTGCTCATTATCAGTCATACCATCCTGCTTTAGCCTCCTTTTCTTGTTGGCTTCGGTTATGCGCCTATTGCTCTCATTTTGCTGCTGCACAAATTGAGCAAAAAACCCAGGGCTCTGCATAGCCTTTGCCAAAAATGACATCATCTGCTGCTGCCGCTGCTCCATTCCTTGAAGACGTTGCACCATGTTCTGCATCTGATTATCAGTAGCCTGTTGCTGCTGCCGTAACCTAACAAGCTCCTGCATAAGCACATTCTTGTCTCTCTTAAGCCTCTCTACTTCTTCCTCGAGCCCAAATTTCCCAACCTCAACACAGGCAGTCACAGATGAACTCTGTCCTTGTGATTGCTGTGTCTGTTGATGACCATGGCCATGGGCAGGCTTTCGTCGGCTTATGTTCCGAAGCAGGTGTTTCTGTCCTCTTAAAAATCCCTCATTTGCAAATTCCCAACGGTCTGGATCAACCTTTCGGAAACCCTGTTAAAACAAAGGCACAAAATATACGGAGAAAACAGAAAAATCAGCAGAATTGTCACTGACAATTAAAAGTTTTATATAATTACTTGTCCAAACTTCCAAGGGAATGGTACTTTAGAACTAGTTTAATAAGCCCATTCTTTGAACTTTTTTCTGGTAAATGGAACCAAGATTGGGGAAATGTACACTGCCTCAAGGACAATGCTTATCATGGAACCTCTTAAGAACTCAGAAATTTGACTAAACTAGAGTATACCTCAATAGAAACTAATACAATGAAGCTCAAGTAGAACGTGGCAGCTGGAGTCAACTAATTTCAACCATATTGAATACAAGGAAGTGATTAAATGCAATGCCCAACTGAAGATGCCAAAAGTGACATATATCTCAGGCGAAAGGACATTTGTGAAGGATCATAAATAAGCATAATGCAATGCCCATGGTACTAAGATCATGCCAAAGTTATAAATATCCTACTCCCATAGAATCCGTGGAGGAGCCGGCATAAACTACAATAAAATCCAAACAATTCTATAAATATTTGACATGAACATTTTGATAGAATAACAACCAAGTCAAACACCTAGGATCATGCGTGTGCAGAGTATCTATGATGCACACGTACATAAAATGCATGTGAATATGCCTGCAAAGTGAATAAAAAATATGAATACAGTTTGAGAATTGCATATGTAGCAGTAACAAAAATTTCACTTATTGCCTAGCTCTTCAACTTTTAAAGAGTCATGGCAGAAAGATCAATAAAAGAAAATTTAAACTAAGATCTTAGAATATTATATTGTCATTTTCTCACAAGTCACAATCAATAGATGTCTTTTTCCAAGTACTAAATGCTAGCCTCAATCAAGTGAATACTGGATTAGAGTAGAAGCATGAGTCTATGATTACTGATCAAGAGTGAACTATTATCCCATCACACAACTTTCAACTGAACTACACTGAAAATTCCCATATTGAACGATTTATCTAACAAGAACAACATAAACATACCGATGATTATTTAAAATCTTTCCCTAACATCACAAATACAAAAGTCTTACCGTTTGTTTGCTCATACCTGCAACATATTCCTTATTTTTGGCCATTTATTGATCTTAATATCAAACAAATTAGATTCCATTTCAGTGCAAAAGACAAATTCCACCTCTACATTTTAAGACCTAAAT
This sequence comes from Hibiscus mutabilis, assembly GCA_019671005.1. Taxonomy (NCBI): domain Eukaryota; kingdom Viridiplantae; phylum Streptophyta; class Magnoliopsida; order Malvales; family Malvaceae; genus Hibiscus; species Hibiscus mutabilis. The sequence continues at coordinate 38,704,305 of CM033744.1, forward strand.
CCACAGTAATCAAAAGCTTAATCCCTGAGAAAAAGCCCAGCAACCAGATTTTCTAAAAATCAGTCAAGCTCAAACACATATAGGGGGCAAGTCTGAATTCTTATGTTGGATTTCCGGTATCTGAACTGGTTAGTTTATCTAAGTGGCACATTCTGCGCACCAGCCTCTCTACACCTAATACTAAATTTCCTTAAGTTAAAGAGTCATTTAAACTAGTAGCAACAAACAAAGGGAAATAGAAGTAACTACTATCCTTTGACATGAACAACACGGATCTGCTTTCTTTTCCCAATTTCCCTTTTGTGCTCCATTAGTTGCTGAGAAAATCCAGGAAGAAGCACAATTAAAACCCGCAAAACACACAATTTCATGACATGGGAGAGAATGACAGAGCCATCAAATCCCCATTACAAACATCATAGTTAGCTCAGACAGGATCCTAATCCTGTTTTCGGAAACCAAAGCAACTAAAATAATAATATAGCTTAGAATATATGTTCCTTAACTCTACACAAACACCTTAACACTAAACCACAAGCCTCAGTGAGACTTTAACAGATTACTTCAAAATCCTAGCTGGCTGAATGCCTCAGATGTTTTCTGTGCGCTGTCATGCAATCCGATAAACCTAAATTTAATTTGATATAAAACATTTCTAAAACTTATCCTCTATGAAACTGTTATCCTAAACCTTCTCGGCAATGACTTCAATAGAGGCAACCACTCGCAATGCATTTAACTCGGTTGGGTACAATTTCAAATCAGCAATCAAACCTTATCATCAACATGTAAATCAAACATTTCACAAGTCAAACTAAAACAGACGGTATCAATTATAATTTTACCTCTTTTCTGACCAAGGTAAGTTCAAACACTAAGTAACTGTAAAAATTTAAAACAGTAGAGAAAAGGTAAAGGAAATAACAAACAGGAAAATTTGCGTACGTAGGTGTTTAGTTGCCTGACAAAGCTCGAGAAGTTGTTGTGCTTAAAATACTTGGGCAAGAGATCCCGAGCGAACTCCGGCGGGTTCCAAACAACGAAGCTATTGTTGGTTGGGCTCCAAGAAACGACAGCATCGGTGGCGGGATCATCCACCATATCGTAAGTCTTGCTCAGGAAAGGCGGTGGCGCGTTCGCACTCTGCACCGTAACCGGCTGCGGCGTAGGTTGAGGTAGGCTTCCTCCGCCGCTCGTCGATGCATCGTTTTGGACGTTGCTACTGCTACTCACTCCATCCATTCCACTTCAGGAAATAAAGAAATAATAAACAGATATCTAATAAATCCAAAAGGAAAGGGAAAGGGAAAGGGAAAGAGGGGTTCTAGGGTTTTGAGTGAGGGTTAATCAGCTCCATGATTCTCATGGATTTTGAGAAAGGGAAGAAGGCGATTTTCGTGATTTGGCTTTTTTGGTGGGAGCGTGATGACGAAATGAATTGATTTTAACACTTTTTGCCCCATTTTTTAGTTTTCGTGTTTGTTTTCTTTTAAATCCTTAAATTCTATGTCATAAAATATGAAGGAAAAAAAATCCAAAAGTTGATTTCATAATATAGTTTTAGCAAAAAAATAGAATATTTATTTTTTTGGGACTTAAACCACTTTGTTGGAAATATTATTCAATAATATTTTTGGATTTTTTTATGAGCAAATATTTTTTATTTTACGAATTAAAAATGTTTGAAAAATAATAAAAACCATCGAAAAGTGTAAACGATTTTTAAAAAAATTACTAATTAAAATAATTTGCTTGAAGTCGTTAGGATTTTCAGATGATTTTTCTTCACTAATTAAATATTTTTATTAAAATATTGACGACTTTTCATATTTATTATTCAAATATATCTAGTTCAAAAATTTTAAAAAAATACAACCATTCATTTCAGGAAATAAAAAAAATTCTCACAACATTATACGGGCAAAACACTTAGCTTTCTTTGTAAGGTATATGATTATATTTTTATTTTAATTATTATCGATGATTAAATTTTAACGAAAATAATAATGTGAAATGATATAATAATAATTTTAATCTTAAAATTTATATTATATTATCAAATTAATCTGAATTTAAAATAAATTAATAAATTTAACTTAGAAAAACAATCCAATGTTTAATGTCCAATGATAGCGTGAAAATAATTGGATCAACGTACATGGAGTCTCAGGTAGTGCAGCTAGCGTGTGCAAAAATATTAAATTCGATCCAATTATTTATTTATCTGGTTTGAAAATATAGATATCTAATTTAATTTTTTATTTTTAAATCAGATATCTAAACATGTTTTTAGTTTTTTAGATTAGATACGGATCATAATATTTCAAGTTTTAGATTATTCGAAAAACTGAATATCCGAAAATTTAAAATTTTATGAATATAAATCTTGTTATATTTTGTAATTTGATGCTTGTTATATCCAAAAATTTGAAAAAAAATTAAAATTTTCATATATGTGGATCTTGTTATATTTAACAATTTGTTATTTTTTATATTCGAAATGCTAAAATTTTTATAAATACAACCGTCAAATAAAAGAATACTTAAATCAAATAAAATAATACTTGTGACAGTGAGTGATTTTAGTTGGAAACAATTTTTATTTGCCATAAAATTAAAAAATACCCTCGATGTTTGATTGAATAATACTTTGACCTCTATTTTTTTAAAGAAATTTAACCCTTAACGTTTTATTTTGGGTCAAAATAATCTATCTATGGATGAAAATTATAAAAAAAATGACGATATACAATTTAAAATGACTTGATATAATAATAAGTCAATAAAAAATTATTTTATATTTTATATAATTTTATAAAATTATTCTTTAACTGATATAATATTTTTCAAATCAACATATTTATCTATATGATAATATCATGTCAGCATACATTGTCATATAGGTTTGTCACGTCATTTCAAGCTATTTACTGTCAATTGACTGACAGTTTTTATCCGTAGAGAAGATATTTTGACCCAAAATAAAACGTTGAGGGTTGAATTGCTCCAAAAAAGAATAGGAGCAAATTGACTATTCAGTCAAAAGTTTGATATTTTTTTGGCTTTATGCCTTTTTATTTTTTAGTAATCTTATGGTAATTATAAGATAATGTATGTTCATACTTTTTATTAACTTTTTAATAAAACGCACACGTCTTATAAATAAAGTTACTCGAACCCGAATGTCCTAGAATAACATCATTCGTTAAGTTCTAAAATATCATCTTTAAAATCCACACGTTTTAAAAACACAGAATATGTTATGTCTGCGTCACTACCTAAAGTATGTATCATTTTTACAATAGGTGTCTAAAGTATTTTTTGATTGAAATATGTGCTTAAAGTTTCATTTTTGGCTGAAATGTGTGTCTAAAATTTCATTTTTATCTTGTTTTAAAGTCAATTGAGACACATACTTTAGCACATATTTCAACAAAAAAATACAACTTTATGCACTTATTTCAGCAAAAAATAGTTTAAACACCTATTTCAGTAAAAATAAAATTTTAAGCACCTATTTTAATCAAAAAGTACTTTAGACACCTATTATAAAAAAAGACATAATTTTAACACTTATTTTATAATGAAGTCAATATTTAAGCAACCAAGATTAATTTACGCGTCGTTGTCAAAATATTATTAGCATCATGAGATTATTAAAAAATAGGGTAAATTAACTGAGTGATTACCTAATTATTAACTTTTACCTATTTTGATCACCGAACTATAAAATTTTAAAATTTAATCACCCAACTATTTAATTGGACCTATTTTGACCACACACCGTTAAAATTTAACGGAAGAGTGACATGACTATTAATGAAATTTTGTATAATTATATATTTGGTCCCTGTTAATTATCTATTCTATCAGTTTGTATATACACACGGTCAATATCTCTTTTTCTTTCTCAGATCTCATTGATTCACTCATGAGATCGTACTTCTGGACCAAGAATTCCAAGTAAGTCGGAAACACATCAGCGAGTGTTGGTCTTATTTAACTTGCATGTAGTATACACCAATATTATCTGGATTAAAGACGATCATAAACCGACCGAAATATGGTGATCTTGTCGGGTTTCTCATATCACAACTATATGTTGGTGTTGAAGTGAATATGGTCACCAAGGGATTGTTACTGCAATTCGATGTGATTCGAACATTCGACAACGAAATGGATCTTTCCTGCAACAATCTGACCGGAAATATACCATCGGAATTAGGCCTTTTGCAGGGGCTTTATGCACTTAATCTCTCCCACAATCGTCTCTCCAGTAACATCCCATCCGCCATCGGAAACACGAATCTCCTTGAATCTCTGGACCTCGGTTACAACAATCTAAGTGGGGAAATCCCGGTTTCATTGGCTTTGTTGGATCCAATCTCCATTTTAAGCTTGGCATACAACAATTTAAGTAGGAAAATACCGACAAGCCCACACTTTGATACGTTGAGCAAAGATGGATTAGCATACACTGGCAACAAATTCTTGTGTGGAGCTCCCGATGGAATGGACTGTGACAATGAGGATTTCCCGGCGCCGGAATCATCTGATCAGCCCGGAGAGTGGAGATTGCTGGTTGCTATTGTATTTGCAGGCTGTGGTTGGATTCTGGGGACTTTTCGGGGTTGTTCATTTGGCGAATGAGAAATGGAGGAAGGCTTACTGGGAAACTGTTGATGGAATCGGAGATAGAATCATCAGTTGAACTAAAACCAGACTATCTTCTGTAAAACTGGCGACTTTCTCTTCTTATTTTTGTCTTTGTTTGTTAAATTAGTGACCGACCAATCCTTTCCAAAGATTGTTTTAGTCGTAAACATTGAGAATATATAGTATGGTGTATACTACCTGTATGTTAAATACGGCCAACACTCGCTGATGTGTTTCCGACTTACTTGGAATTCTTGGTCCAGAAGTACGATCTCATGAGTGAATCAAGGAGATCGGAGAAAGAAAAAGAGGTATTGACCGTGTGTATATACATATTAATATAATAAGTAACTAACAGAGACCAAATATGTAATTATACGAATTTTCATTAACAGCCACATCACCACTCTTTTAGATTTTAACGGCGAGTGGTCAAAATAGGTCCAACTAAATAGTTATGTGATCGAATTTTGAATTTTTATAGTCCAGTAGTCAAAATAGGTTAGACCCAATAATTAAATGATCACCATGGTAGTTTATCCTAAAATATATTAACATCATATGAAAAACACTCGAATACCAAAAGCAAGTGTTCGAATATCTGAATTCTGGACAGACTTAACTCCAATAAATATATATTATTTCACCATCACTTCCGACTGTCGGGAAAAAAATCACTTAAAACAGACATTCGAACGCTTGTCTAGACGCCTACTTCACATCCCAAGGCCCCATCCCTTTTCTTCAGTTCCTACATCCTACAGCTTCTCTTTCACTATATTCCATTCATTTCCTGCAACTTCTCTCTTGTTCTTTGGTCTCGGTTTTTCATTTCCCGGCCAAAATGACACCTTCGAGTAACAAAGACAGCGATAAAGACAAAGCATATCTAACAGCAAACATGCTTGCCTCACCGGCAGTCAGCGATATTCGAACTGTTGCTGGAAGAGCCTTCAAAGCCTTTGTTTAACCGTGGCCAAATTACCGGGATATTCTATGGCATTTCCAGTTCTTCATCTTCTCATCTTATGGCCTTGGCTTATGGTATGATGGTTGAGCTTCATAATGATTAATCAATGAGCCATTGAGCATTGCAATAACTAGTACATTGCTGTTAATTAGTGCAGGTATGGTTCTGTATTAATGGGAAAGGAGCTAAATCCGTCATGAAACCATTTATGCTTTTGATTATAACGGCAGCAGCCATGGGAGAAACTTTGGCATTGGTACCGGATCTTCTAAAAGGGAACCAAATGGTGGCATCCGTGTTTGTGATCATGGACCGAAAGATGCAGGTGGTTGGGGATGCTGGAGAAGAACTAACAAATGTGGAAGAGCTGCGGGGTGTCCAGTTTTGTTATCCATCGAGGCCAGATGTAGTCATTTTCAACGACTTTGATCTAAAGGCATTGGTGGGGCAAAGCGGATCCAGTAAAAGTTCGGTTCTTGCTCTTATACTTCGCTTCTATGATCCAACAGCAGGGAAAGTGATGATTGATGGTGAGTTTTTCTCCTGAAAATCTTGAAATCCAACTAGTAAAATACTTATTTCAACCGGGCATACATTTAATCCTTGTCGAATCCTTACAGGCAGAGACATAAGGAAACTGAAGCTCAAATCCCTTCGGGAACACATTGGTCTAGTCCAACAAGAACCAGCACCTTTTGCTACATCAATTTATGAGAACATCCTTTATGGCAAAGAAGGGGATTCAGAATCAGAATAACTGAAGCAGCTAAGCTTGCCAATGCACATGGATTCATGAGTTCCCTCCGAGGGTTACTCGACGAAAGTTGGCAAAGCAACCAGTGCTTTGGACGTGAAGTCAAAGCATGTCGTGCAACAAGCTCTCTACAGATTAACGAGGAATTCGAACAACAGTTATGGTGGCACATAGGCTGTCAACTATTAAAAATGCAGACAAAATATCAGTTATACATGGAGGGAAAATAATAGAACAAGGGACTCATTCTAGTCTGATAGACGGCAAAGACGGTTCATATTTTAAGTTGATCAACCTTCAGCAGCAAAAGCAACTAGAACATTAATGTTACAATGTCGATAAGATAAGAACTACAGGAAGAAACAAATTACCAAGACAATTTCGATAATATTTTTCTTCATTAGTGCCATTGTTTTCCTTACGAAGAAAATAATGATACATGTAACATACTGTGTATATTTCCAACACATTTAAGTAATAAATTATTTATTACTAAAACCCAGTTATCCCTAATAATTTAACACTAAAAGTTGTTGCTTAAAACCCAGAGAAAATCACATCACAAATTTGGCATTGAACAAACAAAACAAAAGTTAAAATTGTACAATAATTCTTTTGGGTTGGAGACTTTAATCAAAGCATGATACAAGGTCTTCCTTCTATGTTCCTACCTAAACTTCCTGCCTTTCTTCTTATGACGGGAACCGATACCTGGGCTGAAGCTGTCCAGCTTGCGTTTTACACCTGTTTGCTTGGGAACACTGCCATCGTTGTGTGCGTTTACCTTGGCCTTTCTAGCAGCAACAGCTGGTCTCTTGGTCATGCGGTCTTTCGGCTTCTCTGTTCTCTGAGATTTAATTTTCATTTTTACAGGGCCAGTCGTGCCCTTTTAACGAACTTTCTTCTTCTCGCTACCTGATTTGCTAGCGCGCAAGCCCTGATACAACAAAGAAGCTTATGTATTAGTTGAGGGAGTACTTGAACCAACTGCAAACTTCTTGGCTGGGGTACTATCCCCTGAAGATGATTGATTCTTTCTCTTAGATGGGGTGGCATCTGGCCTGGCATGAGAAAGCCTGAGCTCTCTATCCCTAAGCTGCAGTGATCGTTTTTTAACAACCAAAGTTGCCGCTTCCTGCATCGACAATGGACACCAGTAATTTGTAAGACAAGTAATCTAAGTCCTCTGTTGCTGACATTAACACATAGCATTTGCGGATAGAGAAATTTAGATCAGACTAAACTCTATGACTACAGCTAATAAAACTATTACAATCCGAAACTAGATTGGAAAGATGCAATGGATAGCAACAAGGAGATCCGGCTTACAGTTCAATATTGTGAATTAATTAACCTTTTCAAAAGAGCAAAAAACAGACCACATTGGACAATAGAGGCCGACAACACCACTGCCACTAGGTTTCATTAAATAAGGTAATGATCAACCGAACACAATTTTTGAAACCAGAAATAAAATGTTTCACATTTAAATTGATAAATAAAGGCTTGAAAAATAAAGAAAAAGAGTAGACATACCCTTGTTTTGAACAAGACATAAGCAATACCCTTGCCAACACCAAATTGAGGATCTCTAATAACCCGGACAGTTTCAATGTTAGACTCCAGATTATTGATACCACAAAATAACTGATAAATTTCTTCAACCTGCAGTAAGTTTTAACCTAGCATTCAAATCATAGCAGGAAATATTAATCTCATACTGGAACCAGGATAAAAAAATATCAGGCAGAATTGATCACCTTCACATCAAATGGGAGATTACCCACAAAAACAGTCCTCTTGTTATCATAGAGAGGAGCACTCTCTGCTTTCAACCTTTTCCTTGGTGGGCATGCCCTATCAACACGAATGTGATTTCCTGAAATCTATATCCATGAAAACAACAATAGAATCAACATTTAGAATCTTCACCTTTAAGCATTACAATTATTCTGACAACAGTAGTAAAAGACATACCACAGCCATGTTGCGTGCTAAAGATGCCCCAGCAAATTGCTCTCTTTTGAAAACAATGTATGCCCGGACACTGCAAAAAAAAGCAACATTAGTGATTAACAATACATGGGAGTTGACTTTACAAAAGGAAAAGGGAAGGGGTTTTGACAGAGAGTTGTTTACATCAAATAAACAAAAGAGATGATAGAGTGGTTTAAGGTTCAATGTAAACATAGTTTTGAACAAAAGTTTGCCCACTAATTCTAAATCCACGGAGAACAAAGAAAGTCCCTTAGTTCAGGGTTTAGAGATTTGGTTTATGGTTTAGGGACCAGGGACCAAGACCCAAGACGTTTATGGAAACTTTTAATTTCCACAAACTTTTAATTTCAACCGCATGAATTGAATATAAATCCGGAGAACAAATGCATAAATATTAAATATTAGGTGTATCATAAAATTAGCAATCCGAGAGTGTAATTGGACATATATATCCAACCACTATACAGTAGGGAAAACTAAAAGACGTGAAAACAAAGTAGCCCCCCATTTCGGATTAAAGACTTACATATCAGCTTTGTCATTAATTTGCTTTAACATTATTGCTCCTTTTCTTGGTTTCTTAGTCTAGACAGGAAAGAAAACAATTAGAAAAATCATTAACTTGAGAAAATCATGAGCCAAAAGGGCAGAAAGAATGACAGAAAGCTCACATCGCTTAGAGGAACAGATCAAATTCTAACAGACTCAATCTCTCCAAACTTACTAAACTCCTTCATCAAAACTTTCCTCTCGACTTTAATCGGCAAATTTCCTACAAATACAGTCCTCAAAAATTTACTTTCATCATCAAACCCTTCTTTTGGAACCAAAGCAACCACCCCAACGTCCTCTGGCTCTTCCTCTTCTGCCCCACAACCACCCCCCACCGCCACTGCCACCGCCCCTTATTTCCGTTCCTCATACTCTTCCTCCACCTCGTCCCTCTTCCTTTCCTTCTTTTTCAGGCCTTTTAGGCTTTCGGGTGTTTCCTTCTCTTCCTCGCTTAATTTGCTTTTTGCATCAAGACCTGAACTTTCAACATTGCTATCTAAAGAACCCAAATTTAGGTTTCCTGGGTTCCTCCCTTTCTTTGATTTCTGAACCTCTGTTGCTTCTTCGCTTGAACCCAAGGTGGGGGTTTCCGCTTTCTCTTTCTCCTTCCGCTTCCCATGCTTCAATACCGGTGCATCCGAATCCAATGCATCAATATTTTTAGGGTCTTCAACGGATTCTACGGGTTTTCTTTTGAATGGATTGTCATCAAATAAACGGTAGCATCTGGCTCCGAAACGTCAACGAAGATGGTTTTAAAGACATCGGAATGAGATGAAACGGTGTCTGATACGGCCACCGTGATTGCTTCTTTAGATTTCTTCTTTCCCATGACTGGGGCGAACAGAGGAAGATTGAGAGAGAAATGAAAACCCTAAGAACTAATTTTGTGTTATGAGGAGGGAGACAATAATTAATAGTACTAGTAATTTTCATTTTAATCTTGGGTCGGGCCGACAATAACAAGTTTTGCAAGGCCAAGACAACTTGGTTCTTTGTTAAGGAAAAAAAAACGGGCCCTTAAAAGTCAACCAAAAGGTCTTATATAAATAAGCATATATGAGTTATTCAAAGTTTATCTCGCGACTATTTCTAGATAACGATCGTTTTAAAAAATAAAAATAAAAATTATATTATTTTTTATTTTATGTGTTTATTTTTATTTAATAGTTAAATAAGTGTTTAATTATATATATTTTTAAGTTAAGTGCTTAAACTTTATTTTGGGCCAAATAGGTGTCTAACGTTTCTAACGTTATTCAAATAGGTGCCCCGCTATTATTGTCCGTTAATTTTCACGATTAACTTCTGTTATCTAACACATGTCATCTTCTTAAATTTCTAAAATTATATTTAAAAATAAATAAAATTTAATAAAACAAAAAACCCTCAAATTTCACAAGATAGCCCCAAATTTTGAAATTCCTAATACCCAAAAACTCAAATCCCGATTTGAACTGATTTCGCAGCCGATTATCACATTGCCGCCGATCACATCCATCACCGGACCATCACGATCATTTACCCCACTATCTCGTCGCTGAAAATCGACTGACACCGTACAAAACACCGAAATCGTCGAATGGTTCATTCAAATGATTCACGACGAACGACATCATAACAGATGATGAGCAGTGTGTGGGTCATTCGGCGAGAGAATAACGCTTCATTCTATCCAGGAAACACGATAAACTCTAGTGGAAGTGGCCGAATTTGAGAGTTTTAGGGATTTGTGGACTATTTTGAGATATTTGAAAATTTCAGGATATTTTAAAAAATCTGATTTATTTTTTAAAAAATAAAATTTAAAAAATGATTAATACTGCCTCGTGTACGATTTTCATTGGATAACGATAGAAAGTTAGTGCCTATTACGATGAGGCACCTATTTGGATCATGGAAGAAAACGTTATACACTTAATCGACCTAAAATAAAGTTCAGACACCAATCTAAAAAATGTATAATTCGGGCATTTATTTGAGGGTTAAGCCTTTATTTTTTTAACAAAAATAGTGTCCAAATTATATCAGTTTTTTATTTTAAATGCCTAACCTTTTATTTTTTTAAAATTAGCATTCAAATTATAATACTTTTTTTAAGTGTCTATTTTTTAAATAAAAATAATATCCAAACTATGACACTTTTTATTTTAAGTGTCTAAAATTTTATTTTAAAAATAAATTAACTGGTTGTTACTTAAGAATGATATCAGAATAAATTTTAGGCATTTATATTAGTGTTTTATTTTGATACATAGCCTGTGTAAAATATTTTTACACAACCCTTCTATAAAATTTAAAACCCTAACACCCTAAATTCTAAACCCTAAATCCTACAACCTAAACTCCTAAACTTTAAACCCTAAACTAGACCCCTAAATTTAAAAAGCACGTGTAAATTTTAATTTATATAGACGGTGTATCAATTTTTTTCTCTTTATATTAACTAAAATAATAGACGTCTAAAGCAAAAAATATTGGACACTTATTTTATAATTAAGCCTGAATATAATCCTTCTTAAATTTAAAAAAAAAATTGAAAATGTAAAAAAAAGGGAAAAAAAAGAAAGAAAGAAAAGCTACAAGTTCTTGCATGATATCTTATCTCTAATCTCTTGGACAAACTTGTCTGCTACTGCTAGCAAGAGTTTCTCTAATCAGTTTTTACATGTTCATTATCCTGAATAAATTATATATCATTTCCCAACGTTTCTCGACTTTTTCTTTAAAGTTATATATTTTATGATATTTTTAATGTTGTAGATCTAACCCCAAATCTTTCCACTGACTTTTCTCTTCCCCTTCATTTCTATTCTTGTTTGATCTGTTGCAGCTGTTTTCATTCTCCTTGTTGTCTTCCATAAAAAAATTTACGAAATTTCTGTTGATTTTAGTATCTTTGAATGTGTAATCAAATACCCATTTCTCAAATCATTAGAATCTCGCAGTTTAACTTCAGTTTAATCCAATTTATGTAATTTTAGCTTCTGGGTACAACCACTTCATGTTTTCTTACTAAAATTAGGGTTCTTTTTAATCCTTTTCCCCCCCAAAGAAGATTCCTTTTTTGGTCATCCTTAAGTAACATGGATTACGATAGAGAAAATGTAGTGCACGTAATTCCGATAAACGGACCCGATAATTGGGTTCCCAATTCGACAGACCCTTCAGTTTGGGCAACGGAAGAAGATTACCGTGCTTGGAACAACGAAGAAGCATCCAACGGCAACGACACACCTTCAAACTCCAGCTACGACCAAAGACAACCCCAATCACGGTCCAATTCGGACCTGCCACCGGATAAGAAACCCAGAAATTCCCAGGATTCAAATTCCAGGTCCAAAGCCATAGGCAAAATGTTTTTCAAGACAAAGCTTTGTTGCAAGTTCAGGGCCGGCACTTGCCCGTACATCACAAATTGTAACTTCGCTCATAGCATCGAAGAGCTCCGGCGCCCCCCTCCGAATTGGCAAGAAATAGTGGCTGCTCACGAAGAAGAGAAAGGGGTTTTGCCAGAACCAAGAGAGGAATTCCAGATTCCTTCGTTGGGGTCTAATAGTTTATCCGGTGAAATGCTAAGGTCGTATAAGGGAAGGCATTGCAAGAAGTTTTATACAGAGGAAGGGTGTCCTTATGGTGATAATTGCACGTTTCTGCACGACGAGCAGTCAAAAAATCGAGAGAGTGTAGCTATAAGTTTGGGACCCGGAGGGTACGGTTGTGGTGGTGGAGGAGGAGGTGCTAGTGGCGGGAATGGTTCGAATGTTAAGCCATCTAATTGGAAGACCAGGATTTGTAATAAGTGGGAACTTACTGGCTACTGTCCATTTGGAAATAAATGTCATTTTGCTCATGGAGCTGCAGGTATGGTTTATCCCCTTTTGGTTTAGATTATGGAAAGATTTTATGGTTGCAACTTGTTATTAATGGTAGAGTTTATGTCAAGAACAGCTCCCATTTAAGGAAAAAAGTTACCTGTAAAATTTCAATTCCCTTGAGTATGCTAGAATTGTCTGCTTGGTGGGCATGGTTCTCGAATTCGGATTTTAAAACCAGTAATGAGTATCAAGCAAATCGGATGCTAGTTAATGTGGGAATGCTATCATGGTAGTATCCACTTGTTGAGAATCATGAACTCACTACAGGCATATGCTTGTAGGTTTGTACTTGTAGCCTTGTTGTAATAGTGCCTTTGAAATTCGAGAACCTTCATCGCATTTCTACTTTCGAATTTTACTTACTGCTCCATTGATGAGTAGCTAACCTGATAGATGATTCGAGATGGTTTTTCAGCTAGTCATTGATTTCTTCTGTGCTTTAGCATGTGTTTTGTTTGATGTTTTTGTTATAGGGATGAATATTTATTGTTAATGCAGAGTTAAACCGATATGGAGGGTCCGTTGCGGATACAGAGGCTAAGGATTCTTCTGCTGCCCCTTCTGATTCAAAGCAAGTGGGAGGAGTGCCTTCGAAGACTCCTACAGAAACTATGGCTTCATCAATCCCTTCGGTCCCGCATTCAGATGTTAATCATCTCGGAGTTCCTTCACAGCGGACGTCTATTGTACTCCAGAGGTCAGGACAAAGAACTCTCCACAAATGGAAAGGTCCGGATAAAATCAGTCGGATATACGGTGACTGGATCGATGATATTGAATAAACGCTGTTCTTTTAAGAACCGAGAAAACAAAATAGGTAGCCGGGAGCTGAAATTCCTTCCACCAAGTAACTTTTTCCCGGGAAAGTGAGTACTTTTAGATTTTCTTAGGACAGTTGTGTCATGTACCCTTCAGTCTGTATGAAGTTTGTAAGACTGCTGTACCCTTTCTCCTTCTTGTCAAATATGAATTATTACATGACCCTTTTGAATCTGAAAAAAGAAACTTCATTTCCCCTGTGCCAAATTTACCATTTTCGGAAACCTTAGTTTAACTACTAGCTAATTTGCAGTCATACCCTCTCTAATAAAAGAACGTTTCAAGTTAAATTCCTCTTAATTACTAGGATCAATTAATGTCTCATATATTTTTTTTTGAATTTATAACATTGTAGTTTTCGCTAACCTATGTCTGGCAAATTTGACCCGAAAATCGAACTGATTTACCAGAACCGAGACCTAAAATTGACCCGAACATGATGACTCAAAATTTGATCCGAACCGAACTGAAACCAGTCCGAATTTTAGTTGAACCGAAATGGACCTAAACCGTTTTTAACTGAACTGAATGGACCCGAACCAAATAGACCCGAACCAAAGACAACACGAAATATAGAAAAGATATTAATAAAAATAAATAAAGATATGATATGAACAACCGCACAACTCACCAAAAAAGTTAAATATATTGACTTTACAAATCTATATATAGGGTGTAAAAAACTGACTTGCCTAATAACTCGATTAAAGCCGACCGATCTCCCATTAACCCGAAATTGACCCGAACCGAAATCAACCAAACAAAAAATAATCGAACCGAAAATCAACCAACCCAAAATGAACCGAATCATAATAGACTTGAACTAAAACCGAACTAAACCGAAACTGAATTTGAACCGAATAATAGCAGTCCCGAAATGACCCAAACCGAAATGACCTGAACCGAAACCGAACCGAATGACCTGTTTGCCACCTCTACGCCAACCTATGTTTTAAAAGGCGCGCCTGAGACGCTCTGAGGAGAGGCACCGCGAGGCGCGAAGAAAAATGTATCTAATGGCCGAGGTGGGGCGAGGTGCAGGAGGCGCACGCCTCTGGGAGCCTTCGCTTGAGGCGTGAGGCGAGCGCTTAGACGCCTCTTACCCCTAAGACGTTATATAAAAAGACACGTGCTTTTATTAAAATATACCCTTTTCAGCCAACCCCCTATTTTTATTTTCACGATAAACACAAAATCTAAAGCCTGATTACTCTGCCTCCCTCCAAATTTCATCCAGCCTTCAACCCTAGCCACCGTCGCCTGCAAGTTGCAGTCCAGTCACCGTCGTCGATAAGTGTAGTGAGCAACCACCGCCCTTTTTTTCTTTTCTTCTGAGTGCACTGAGCAGTCCCCAAATTTCCTTTTTCATGTCCTCTTTAATATGTGTTAGAGATGGAAAATATGAGAGATGGTTGTTAATGTATTTGATTGCTACATTAATTCCTACTTCTAATTCACACTGTTTTAATATAAGCAATCTTCTTTCTTATTTGATTGCAATGACCAGTCTTCTTTCCTGCTGCTTTAATACACACTATTTTAATTCCTACTTTTAATTGCGGGAAAATATGAGAGATGGTTGTTATTTGATCACACTGTTATTTAGTTTAGAAATTTAATTCACGTTAGAGGCTTGGAAATTTAATCACACTGTTATTTGAAGTTTGAATTACGTTTGATACTTTGTTTTTTATTTCTTTTATTTGAACTATGCTTGGTTCTTTTCTTATATCAATTTGTTTGATTTGAGCCTTAAGTACAAATTTAAGTAGAAAATATTTTTATCTTTTAGCATCTATAATATAATTATCATATTTTTAAGTACAAAATATGCTATATGGTTAATTTATAAATTTTTAGGATAAAAAGGGCACATCGCCTACAAAAAGCGAGCGCCTTCGCCTAGCGCCTCGGCTCCAGGGACTTTTTGTGCCTCAGAGTGCCTCACGCCTTTTAAAATCAAGTCGCCAACCAAACCATGGTAACTCGGGCACACCAAAGTAAGGATTATTCGTCCCCTTAGCAAGGACTAACCTCAACAGCATGGCCAAGGCCAATCCTGAGATTTTGGAGGCCTAGGGCGAACTGAAAAATTAGGCTCCTAATGATAAGTCTTAAAAAAATTTAAATTTTAAGAGTAGACTCCTAATAACAAATATTTAAAAAATAAAATTTAAAAATAGGCCGTAAACAAATATTGAAAAATTTTAATTTTAAGACTATGCCCATAATAACAAATGTTGAAAAAAATGAGCCTCTAATAATAGGCATTGAAAATTAGACCATAAATAATAAGTATTAAAAAAATTAGAGCCCAAATAGCAAATATTAAAAAAATAAATTTTAATAGTAAGTCCCTAAGAACAAATATCAGGAAAAATTGGGATCAAATAACGTCTATTAAAAAAATTAGACCCTTAATAATAAATATTAAAAAAATGAATTTTAAAAGTAGCCCATAATAACAAAATATTGAGCCTCTAATAACAAGTATTGAAAAAAATTGGACCTCAAATAACAAATATTGAAAAAAAAAATGAATAATATGTCCCTTAGTAACAAATATTAAGAAAAATTAGGCCTCAAATAACAAATAGTGAAAAAAAATTGGATCCCTAATAATAAATATTAAAAAAAGAATTTTAATAGTAAGCTCATAATAACAGATATTGAAAAAATTGAGCATCTAACAACAAATATTGAAAAACTTGGGTCCCAAATAACAAGTATTGGAAAAATAGGGCCCCTAATAATAACTATTAGAAAAAAATTAAATCATAATTATTTAATTAGTAAAAATTGAAAACAAAATTGAAAAAAAATCTTTATTTAATATTATAACCAAATTATTATTAAGATTCGGGTGTAAACGTAGGACATTAGTATGTATTTGATACAGGAATTGTCAATTTTTTTATATGTTTTTATATATAATTTGAAGGACATGAAGATCATACTCTCATACTCGAGTGTCGATACGAATGCCGAAGGTGAATACTTTACGAAAAATGAAATAT
This sequence comes from Hibiscus mutabilis, assembly GCA_019671005.1. Classification (NCBI taxonomy): domain Eukaryota; kingdom Viridiplantae; phylum Streptophyta; class Magnoliopsida; order Malvales; family Malvaceae; genus Hibiscus; species Hibiscus mutabilis. Next base: position 38,720,949 of record CM033744.1, read on the forward strand.
CCAAACAACATGAAATACAAAGATCAAACAAGGAAAGAGAGATGTTCAAGAATTAAGCCTATTGTCTCAGTAAAAACAGGAAATACAGAGATCAAAATGCAGGGCCCCTTGTTTGTAGATACAAGTTTGCGGCTTTTATTTTAAGGGTAAATTATTTTTTCATTACTCAACTTTCTTTTCACTTTTTTTTTTGTTATTAAAATTTAATTTTTTTAATTTAATCGCTCAACTTTTGAATTGCTGGTCACTAGATTGTTTATCTCTATGTGATGACTTAGCTTTTTTTCCTATTAATTTTTGAGTCACATAAATACCAACTCGGATTTCGATCACTGTTCGTCATGAGAAAGTAATGAAGTATGTGGTTTTTTATTAGTCGGGATCATCTGATGTGGCGAGGATGACCCATGATACAAATTCTCGTTCATCATTATGTTGACCGCCGTCATCACCAACTATTAGACCTGAAAATTTTCAGATCACCTTATTTCAATCCCTTGAGTCCGAATCCAATCTTCGTTTCGTCCAAAATCCCCATTCTTCACACCTTATTTGATTTTTTTTTCAAAAAGACGTTATTTTGGTGTTTTCTGTCATGTCATAACATGACAGTTGATTTATCAAAACCTAAATAGCTCGAAAGTTGAATGATTAAATTAAAAATTTTAAACTACCAAAATAGGATGGGAATAAAGTTCATTACCGAAAAAAATAATTTACCCTTATTTTAATCCTGTATTGACTTCATCTTTATGATATTGGAATAATAAATTTTGTTTGTAAAAGCTACAAGTAATTAGTCTGGTTTTGTTTGCCAATTGAAACAAAGAGTCTTGTCAAAAACTTCAATGTAACCCTACAATCATATTGTTCTTATTCTCACATTAATGTTCATCATTTCTCATATATATTACTTGCATGAACTGTTTTTGTTTTCTTCTCATTATTAAGTATATCGAGCATGCCAATGATCATGCACATGGAAGTGCACATGCATGCATATACATGTTATGTTGTGCTCATGTTATAAGCCCATTATTTAGCACATTCCGTAGAAGCTGCAACTTCAGTATATAGATGCCTATTGGCAATGGTACGTATTTTTGGAGTATATGAGGTGTAGATATCGACATTATTTGTACAAAAGAATTAAAAGACAACAAGAGAGAGAGAGAGAGAGAAAAACTAGGAAAAGCTTAGCCCAATCGGTATGAATTACGAGAGGTAAAAGCAGAGAAAAAGGAAAAGAAGTAGTAAGAGATTAGATTAAGTGTAGGGAAGCTGACGGTCACGTGGATTACTCTGCAATGTCTCTGACAGAATTGGTCCACCCCCATCAGTCCTCTTCACCAGTTTATGCATGGAAACATTATTGTTTCGATTGAAAATTGAAAGATTAATAATGGGTTTTGATTGAAAATTAGGCACCACATTTAGTGACGGATCCAGAATTACGTTCAAAACTTTAATACACATTTTTTTTATAAATAGTATGCAAAATAAATTTTACTTCACAAATTAAATTATATTTTTAAATTTAAAAAAAATACAAATTAAATTATATTTTTAAATTTAAAAAAAAATATAAGGATAGATATGCTCCTTGTAAGAGCCATATGCATCCGCCCCGACTACATTATTGTTTTCATAGTGTGCTAGTATGTACTTTAATCTTCTTGTTTTGATGTTTGATGCAAAGTACAAAGGGAAAATATTCACGCACCAATGGTTGAAATAAAAAATTTTCTCAAACATTTTAGTCGTAGGGTTTAAGGATTTAATTTATAGTTAAAGGTTTAATGTTTTATGTTTAGAGGTTTAGAAATTAGGGTTTATATTTACAATTTAGGGTTTGGAGGTTAGAAGTTAAAGTTTAGATGTTAGGGTTTAGATTTAGGGTAGTATGATTAAGGATTTAGATTTTAACCTATAAACCCTAAATTTTAATCCTAAAACCTAAATTCTAATCGCGACCCCTAAATTCTAAACACCTAAACCTAAAACTTAAACATTTAACCTTGAACTGTATCTCTAAACCTTAAAACTAAGGCGCTAGTGAAAACTTTTTATTTTTCTAACGCGAGTGCATTGGTATAATTACCCAAGTAGAAATACCACCTAGACTAATCTATAATGACAATCTTGAAGAACAGAAAAAATCTACAAGGCCAATATGTAATAAGTGAAAATCCAGCTCATCATGAGCAATAATTAAATTATAAATGTATGTTAGTGTTACCACTTTTCTTTCAATGCTTCATGGTGATCATGGGGTTTTTGCAGTACCCTGCAGATTCTCACGTTTTCATGTGTGTTTTCTTGCATGTTTTTCGATCACTGGCGAGTCGAATGATAAACCCCAATTTCCGTGAAACCAAAGTATATGAGAGAATCTAGAGTGAATGCCATCGAGCCCGTTATTCAACACAGATTTGAATGTTGAAATGAAGACCGGAGAGTCGTTTTTAACCAGCTTGTATGTGTGTTGTCGGTATGCTTATTTCTATATAGATTTGGGTGCCCCACACTCTCCGTTGCAGAGGCCTTTGCCTGTGTTGACAAACCCCAAATCTAAAACAGGGTTTAGTGTTTGAGGCTTTGAGCTTCTTTCTTTTCCTCCCCCTCTCACGTGCACCATACCTCTCATTTAACCTCTTGAATATAAATAAATTGACCTTTCGGAAACCAAAAAAACGTCTCCATTTTAACCTCTCTTAGTCTCTAGAGAAGCCAGAATTGCAGCTTGCTTTTGCAGATTCTAGAGAAATGACACTTGAAACTCTTTCTTCCAACGAGCTCTTGAATTTCGTTACCTATGATACCATATCTGCAACCCCATACATCAGCAACGACTCTTTCGAGACCACTTTTCCAATGGTGGTGACTCCTCCCCCACAATGCAGCCGCTCGACAGCAGCGGAGACTGTCGAGCGGAGGCCGAACTTGGCGGTTCAAGGGAGGAAAAAGCGGAGGAGAAAGCCAAGGGTTTGCAAGAACAAAGAAGAGGCAGAGACTTTAAGAATGACTCACATTGCTGTTGAGAGAAACAGGCGAAAGCTAATGAATGAGCATCTGTCTGTTTTACGCTCCCTCATGCCTGAATCTTATGTCCAAAGGGTATTGTCTTCTTCCTTTCCTTTTAGTTCCATTAAAACTCAGGACAAGGGACAGAACTCAGTTCAGTTCTATATTACTGGATTGATGAAACATGCATAGTATTAGTTCATGGCTTTAGAATGTTTTATTTTTCTCCTGTTGGCTCCATTGCATAACCCTGGAGAAATGCCTACTTCAAAGCTTAACTAATTGATGTTCTAAAGAGAAATATCATTCTGATGTGATTAAGTACAGTTTTGAAAAGCTGGATTGATTGAAGTCTAAAGTTCAATAATAGGTTAGCATAATGTTGCTGCAAAATCCATCACAGCTTGTCAAGGTGAAAAAGTTTCAACCAGAATAGGCAAATTTTTAAAAGAATTCCATTATTGCCTTTTTCTTTTCTTTGGATTATTCTTTTGTTTGCTACTCATGCAAAAGCTGTTCCTCTATAGTATAACATAAATTATTTACATTTGTACATGTGTAGGGTGACCAAGCATCCATAGTTGGTGGTGCCATAGATTTTGTGAAGGAGCTTGAGCATTTTCTGCAAACACTCGAAGCCGAACCAGCTGCTGCTGCTGCTGCCAATGAAGAAATCAGCAACACTAATTCCCAACTGCTACAATTTTCCATGCATCCTGAGCAGTACACCCGGTCTCAGATCCCTAACAAATATACATCAAAGACCAAGGCAGCCAGGGCGGATGTCGAGGTGACATTGATCTAAACTCATGCTAATCTTCGAATCGTCTCACGGAAAGGTCCGACGCAACTTTCCAAGCTTGTTGCTGGTTTCCAGTCACTTTACCTTTCCATCCTCCACCTCAATGTCACCACCGTGGATCCATTAGCTCTCTACTCTATCAGTGCCAAGGTAATAACAATTATTGCAATATTGTAATATATGGTTTTTTCAGACATTCTAAGACTATAAAGAGATGGTCATCTACAATTATTGTCATATGGGAGAGTGGGAAGATACCGTCTTTTGCCTTATATAATTTTGTTTTTCTCCTTGAAAGGGAAAAATGCCATTTTCCATAATTTTAGACCAACCCTGTTTAGTCATTTTCATTTTCATGTATAATTGAAGAAAACCATGGAGTTTTGGGCTAAGATCTGAAACATTCTGAATGCAGGTTGAAGAAGGATGCCAACTCAATTCAGTAGATGACATTGCAACGGCAGTCCACCACATGATCAGTATAATTGAGGGAAGATGCCATTGTCTTATGTTGATCCATCCAAATCACCAAAATGCCACCCACTTTTTTTCTTCATTTTTATTTGCCCCCTGGGTTTGGGTTATGTTTTAAGAGTTTCTGCACTTTTTTTATTGCCCTTGTATGTATGTTGCTTCAGTGAATGAAGTAGTATGTACGAAATATGTAGAACTTTCTTACTTCAAATGAAAATGTGATAGTTGTTGAGGTCTCATGCATGCATACATCATACATGAACCATCAGTGACCAGAATCGAATATTGTTGTACTTCCGCTTTCGAAGTCCTCTGCTGTCACTCCTCCGCACAACACCTTCGGTGTCATTCCCTGGAGCTTTCGAAGTTTTCCCGACACGATCACGGTCACAATCCATTGACATAACAATTGTTTGATCCACCAGTTGACTCTATTACTTGACAGCTAGAGCTGTAGTAGTTAACTTTACTGCCTGACAACTAGAACTACACTGCAAAGCCATCGATACCTGCTAACTCCTAGACCTGATGACACATCCACCAAATGAACACTTATATACTCACGGAATTTAGTCTAAGAAAGGGATCGAGACCTCTACTCTAGGTCTCATCTTCTTCTCCGTATAACGATCGACTGCGCCTCTCTGCTCAAATCAAAAAGGGTAAACCACCTAAAACCACTACAAACCTATTCTTACCATTAACAAATATGACAAACATTACACCAAAGATCATGAATTTACGTTACAATATACTAACAAACTGATAATTAGCAGCTGGCGAAGGCCATTTTCGTTCACACGCCACAATCATAACTCACATGTTGTATAGTAAAACAGGCAACTTGTGGGAGAAAAAACACCTGTCAAACCTGTTTTTTTTTTCTTGGTTTCAAACACTTGTAAGAGAATCCAATTCTAATAACGTACAAGCATTTGATAGTCTGGTTTTGAATGAATCATTCATGTTTCTGCTTCTCTTATAATAGAGGAGACAAGTTTTGGTACGATGAATAAAATTTGAAAATTTGATATTGCAGACAGGACGAACTACTTGGGGTGGTGAGGGACAATTGCACCCTCACCCTCCATTTTTTTACCTTTGTTCTTATATATAATTTTAAAAAAAAATTGAATTATTTATTAATTTATCTCCTAATTTTGAACATTTATGTTTTGAGCCTTAAATCCTAAATTTTGATTCTGTCCCTATTGCAGAAGTTGGTGCAAGCGACGGGAAGGGTATTGCAAGAAGTGATTTGGGTTCTTTTGTAGTTTTTACAGCAGATGAATAAAGTTGAGGGTTTTTAGAAATGAAATTATTTTGGGGATTGGAACCATGCTTTGTGTCTTCTTGTGCAAACCAGATAGGGTTGTATTTGTACCTTAATTAAGACTTGTTTCTTCTTGTGCAAACCAGATTGGGTTGGCAATTTGACCCGGCTACGGGTCCCGACCCGATCTGAACCGATAGAGGCGGATTATTTTTTAAATTCGGAATACAGCGAGTTTTGAGAAAAATATAGTCAGGGCAGGACGGGTTCGAGTTTAAGATAAAAATTTTTCTACTCAACCAGATAAGATATATATTTAAATATATAAATTTTATTATATTTCATAATTGCCATAAATATATATATATATATATATTTAGGTCAAAAATTTCTATTACCTTCATTTTTTAATCTCTCTGCCGCCTCTCATGCTTTCTCCCCCACTTCTCTTTTTTTTTCCTTTAATTTTTTTATCTTCGTTTATTCTCTTGATTTCTTAAAATTTTTGTTTTGCTGTTGATTTTAGTGGTTTATTTGATAATCGATTTGAATTTTTCGTTTTTCAGTCTCTCCACTCATCATTATCTGAATTTTATGGTGAATTAAGATTTAAGGAGATAAACTTTCTTCCAATCTCTTTCTTTTACATGTTTTTTTTCCTTTTCTAAGCTCAGTTTTTTTAGATTATGCATAAATATTATTGAGTACATGAAAATCAGTCTGATTTTTGTGGGTGTTCTACAAATAACTTTCATTTTTTGTGGATTTGTTTTAGGTATTCATTAGAGGTTTTGTTTTTCATTCTTTTTTCATTTCCATGTTTGATTTTGTTGATGTTTGCACGTTCTTTTTTGCTTATTTCTTTCATGCTGTTGTGTTTTTAAAATTTTTCCAGATTTGTTGAGGCTTTTTGGTAGCTCAGAAAATTTGAAAATAGACGAGAAAATTTAGAAAATGTGATTGACGGCCGGGACAGATCAGGGTCGGATTTTCATTTAAAATGTCGGGCCGGATAAAACATTAAAAAAAGTTGGGCAGGTCGAGGTCTGTTAAGACTTGAGTTTCAGGTCAAGGTCGGATCGATCAAAAATTCGTCCTGCTCCGTTGTCATCTTTAAAATCAGACAGTGACGTCGAATCAATAGGTCTCTTTTAATTCCTGAATCCAGGACAACTTTAAAACTATACATTCACTTACCAAATAAAACATCACTTTAAAAATTAAATGTTATTGCATTTGCATGAAATCAACAATTATGTACGTATCAGCGTTCAAAGATTTAAGAGGTTATGCGTGAAAAATATTTCTTTAATGTAAAAAATATTAGATTATTCTCTTAAGCAACATACAAATGACTTGTAAACAGTTAAAAATCTAATATCTTTACTTTAAAAGTATTGTTCTTCTTGTATGTTTTGAAACAAAATCATCTATAACACTTACAATATCAACTTTTTTTCCCCAAAAGATCACTATTATTGTTTGAGAAAATTGTTATATATATTATAATATTTTCAGAATATATATACTATATTGAAGAATTTATTTTGAGACCTTTTATTCAGAGGTTCTGTGCAGTTGAATTTATTGCACACGTTCAGAACCACCCTATAGTCGAGAATGCATCAAAGATCATCCCAAATTGAAACAAACAACGGAGACGACTGAACTCGACAATGAAACAAAAACAAAGAAATGTCGGGCCTTATGTGACTTTGTTCTACTAGTAAATCATGAGCCAGAGAAAATATTTTTTTGGGGATAAGTGTGTATTATTGGTCAAGGAAAATCACAATGTTACAAGAGTATCTTTAAAACCAGGTATTCTAAAATCCTCACACGCTATATAATTGCAAATTTACAAGACTAAATCTATCTATATAGTTATCATTGAGCTCCACTCTAACTATTTATTTAATGAAACTTAAAATCTTTCGTTCATGTGATTGATTTCTGAACTGTCTTGTATTTCCCTCATCGGAAACGAAATAAATGTGGGTATTCCGAGCAAGCTTGAGGATGAAAAATAAGGACTTACTCTCAAATTCGTAAAAGTCTCGGTCAACTCTTGTTTCCGGTCAGATGCACTTGTATTTAGATTACACATTCTAACGATACCTCCCTTAATGTTCTTTGAAAATAAGCATTCAAAGAAAATGGTTTCAATTGCAGCACCACAATTTATGTAACTATAAGACAATCACACAATCTCTCTTATCTTTTTCATGAACCAAGAATCATGATTACACAACTATGAATATGACCATAGATTTTATCACTCTTTTTGACCAAACCATCACCCTTTTTGTATTTGAAAGCCGTGATGGACTTTATCAAAGCCTCATCCAATCCGGTACTGGAAATCTGCCACGGCTCATGGACAGACGAGTTGTGATCATCTTCCATTACTTCATCAGTTTCATGATCATTCTCTCTTCTACTAGTAGAGTCCACGTTCCCACAATAACTAGATATTATTGTGTAGTAACTCACTAGAAGAAAAGCACTGGCCAAAATGCCAATGATGGCAATCACAAGAGGGGAGAAATTATCAGCAGTGAAGTCTACTGGAGGTGGTGGAGGGTAGATGATGTAGCACCACTGCGGACAATACACACTACAGTAACCTTGGGAACAGTCTTTGGCGTTTGTGTATGGCACCCAAGTTCTTGGATTACCAATACACCTCATAACAAAATCAATAACAATTATGGCATATAGCTAGAAACAATTGAACAATACATGTGCAAAACAACAGTGTCTAAGCCTGTGAAGAAAAGTTTTGTTGAAGAGACAAAGAAAGAAAGGGTTAGAAAAGCAGATTAAGTCCAAAGGGAGCTTACATGGAAAGCAAACAAAGCAAAAACAAAGAAAGAAGCAAGACATTTACTAATGGCATATAGTAAATATGTTAATTGAGTTGGAAGTTTGTATTTTAGTGGTGAAATTGTAGGATATGACATCAAGGAAAGGTCAAAAGAAAGTTGGCAACGGGGGATGTCATTCCACCACCATTTTTGAGTTGTGGTTTTGAGATATGAAATGCCCATCACACCAGGTCAGGCCAATATGCCGCACCACGAAGGCATCGCTTCCATCAACCAAGACAGAGATGCTTCCCACCAGGGTTTTAAATCTCGGTCGCGGACGCGTTTTCGGTCGCGTCGCGGTTATCGCGTTTTCGAACATAACGGAGGCAATAGCGGTCACTGCGGGTGTCGCGGTCGTGAATTTTTTAAATTTTGCACAATTTATTGTAAAACATTATAATTCAGACCGTTACCCATTAAATCGCGGCCGCAATCCACCTTTTTTGGTGTGAATTCGATTCACAGGGCAATTTTTAGTAAAAGCGGTTTCGGTTGGCGGTGCTACCGCTATATAGCGGCCGCAATCGCGGTTGCAGACCGCTTTTTAAAACCCTGCTTCCTACACTCTCTTTGCATACCAAATGCTTAATCTTTCATTTATTTTTTTTGTTGCCCTTCTGATTCTACAAGACATTGTCTTGACTAATTCAGACCGACTTACGTTGCACACCTGATTTTGATAGAATCTCACGGCGAGGATTTTCCACATACACAAGACCTTGTTAGTACCTACAAATAGCTACTGCCACGTGTCAAAGCCATGCAGCCCAAGACGGACAAATGAGGTTGCGAACGAACTCACACAAAGGATGTCCAATGATCGCATGCACCATGATCTGGCTAGCACATTCCACAGCACAGGGCGAACGAGTAAGATCGCAAATAACATCCCGCCCAACGATCATGTGACAATGTATGAGATCGCTGGTCGTAACAGTATGAACCCATGATGTCACATCATAACCGGTCCAATTAATACGCCACGACTACCTAATTGTGACACCTATCCTAGCAGTATAAAGAGGGCATGCAACAAGAGAAACATGGGACCCTAAGAGACAAGATACCTTCTCGCTAAGAACCACCGTCAGATCATCATCCCCGATCCTTGTTGACTTTGACCATCAACAATTGGTGCGATGAGCATGGATCGAACGCGCGACCTTCAGTTTTTTCTCTTTAGAGTATTTTTAGATATTCCACAATATGTTAATTGAGTCGATGAGGAATGGATCCAGTCGGGCTCTAAGCGCAAGACTGACATGTAAGGGGTAACGCCTCACGTGGCTGGAGTGACCAAGAGACTGAGGCAAAGAGAGCCATGGTAGGTCTCATTTTTAGAAAAAAGAGGAGGACGATATCTGGAAGAAAGAAAGCAGCAACCCGATTGTTGTCACGGCTGTGATAACTGGGTTTACTGTAAAAAGAATCTTGATTGATATAGGCAGCGCTGTGGAGGTGTTAGTATGAAGTGCGTTTAAGCAGATGAGAATACCCAGTTAAAAACTAAAGCTGGCGAATCCGATATATGGGTTTGGCAGCCAACCCCTTAAGGTGGAGGGTTCTATTCGACTCCCTGTAATTATAGAAGATGGTGACAATAAAATTACGCAGACAACTATTTTTCTGATTGTCAACAAGCCCTTCACCTTCAACGCTCTATTTGGGAGACCCCTCATGAGAAGGGCTAGAGTGGAAGTTGCTCTTTTTTTTACAAGTCAAGTTTCCTACACCGTTAGGGGAAGGTTCTATGCAGACCGATCAAAAGGCAGTAAGACAATGCCATGTTCTCTTACTTTATTTAGCTCAAGAACAAAAAGGCCAAAACCACGCTGATGGAAAAATTCTGTCAAAAAGGACAAGTGAAGTTAGTACCGTGAATAAAGCTATGATGACTCTTGAGAGCCTTGACATCAGAGAGAGTGAAAAGCTTAAAAAGCTGAAGCAGATAGAAGCGACGAAAATGGTGGAGATTCATCCGGACGAGCTCAAAAAAACCACCTGAATTGTAGCAGGCCTGGACAAGCAAAGTAAAAGAAGTTTGCCATGGCTAGTGTGAGACAATGCTGATTTTTTGTATTGCCGGCTACTGACATGCTTGGAATAGACTCGACCATCATGGAACATGCTCTGTATGTTAACCCGTCCGTAAAGCTTGTATGACAAAAAGAAGAAATTTTTTTAAAGGAGAATGTGTAAGCCATCAGGCATGAAACAGAAAAGCTAATCATGGCAGATTTCGTTAAAGAAGCCAAGTACCCACAGTGGTTAGCAAACATAGTCATGGTAAAAAAATCTAGCTGCAAGTAGAGGATGCGTGTAGACTTCACTGATCTCAACAAGGTATGCCCTAAGGATTGTTTCCCGTTACCATCCATTGATAGGTTAGTAGATGCCTCAACGAGTTATAAGTTTATGAGTTTCCTGGACACATTTTTTGGGTATAACCAGATCGCAATAATGAAGGAGGGAAAAGGAAAAACAACCTTTATTACTGAGGATGGCCTTTACTGTTATAGAGTAATGCCATTTCAATTAAGAAATATATGAGCAACATACCAAAGGCTGGTTAATAAATTTTTTCGATATCAAATAGGAAAAAAATAGAGGCTTATGTCGATGACATACTAACCAAAAGCTCTTCTTTCGAGGAATATTTGGTTGACCTGCAAGAAGTTTTTGACATTTTGCGCATGTACAGGATACGTCTTAACCCTAAAAAGTGCGTCTTTGTGGTGAGGGCAGGAAAGTTTCTCGGTTTCTTAATTTCAGAAAGAGACATCGAAGAAAACCCATAAAAGATAAAGGTGATCCTGGATATGGCACCACCAGAAAACACCAGGGATATCTAGAGGCTCAAAGGTAAAGTGGTCGCGTTAAACAGATTTGTATCTAGACTGGCGGATAAGTGTCTCACGTTCTTTAAAGCCCTAAATGGTCCTTTCCAATGGACGAAAGATTGTCAGCAAGCATTCGATCATTTAAAAAATATTTGGCTAGCCCCCTCATGCTAGCAGTGCCTAAAATTAGGGAAACCTTACTCATGTATTTGGAAGCTACTGACAAAATCGTAGCAGCAATATTGGTTCGACAGGAAAAAGACATTTAAAGACTAGTTTATTACGTCAGTAGAGTCCTACAGTCAGTAGAGAAGCGTTCTACCAAATGCGGATTCAGTTTACACCAATTTAAAATTAAGTTAACGGATACGACATGCCACATCGGATTGAATACGCGTATACTGATCCGCGTTTTGCAAAACGCGAGTTCTGCTTATGTGTGCTAAATGGGGGTATTTTTCCAAATGTATAGTTATCCGATTTTTTTCCCAAAAGAAAATATTAAGACAAATAAGCCTGCAAGATTCAAGGATCAGAGTCCAACAAACAAGTATTTCTAGTGGAACTCGTGTAGTAGTTTCACTGGTAAAGGATGATATATTTCATTCAAGTGATTCAAGTTCAAGTATTAAGCGTACACGGTGTGTATGTCTTATTAAAAACTAAAAAAAAATTGAACATACATTACTTTGTAATTACACCAACATATTCAAAAAAAAAATTAATAAAAAATTAGATGATATTCATCTTAAAAGATTCAAATTCAATTATTTTATCTATAATATATATATTAATAAATAATTAAAAATATGTATAAATATATATTACATTAAAATAATTTTGCGGTCATCAAAATACAATCCACAATTTGTAGTGCCCGTTTTATGTAGTGAAAAATAAAATAAAATATTCGGGCAAGGGGGCGGCTAACCATTTGGGAAATCGGACACGAGCAAAACACATAGTTTAAAATTCCAATCCCACACGTGCCACACGGGCACCATAAATTCGGAAGTTGATCCCCACATTAATGAGCGCAATGCAACCAACCAACTTCTAAAAACGGAAATAAGTCATTCGAAATCATATGCTTCGGACAAAGTAAAACCCCACTGTGATTTCATTTCCATAACCCCAATATACATATGCGATTCTCCATTACTCTATGTATTATCACACTCTAAACATGAAATTAATTCTAAACACTAAAAGCGAAGCCTTCTATTTCTAGTTGTAACATTCTAACATCTTGGGGGATTATCTCTCCATCTATACACAATGGCGGCTCTTTAAACTTCGAGGGCAAAATGGAAGAACCACTATGGCTATGGCTATGGCTATGGCTATGGCTAATATTGTATGATTAGCCCTCCCATCGGAGCTCGATGCGGAATCCCCTTCCTTCGTTTGGCACTTCGGTAACTAACCGAAGTCGGAGGCGGTGTCGAAGGACTAAAGCTCTGCTCTTTGTTGCTATTGTTGTTGTTCAACTTCCCATGGCTGCTGCTGCTGTATGAATCTTCGGAGTCCGATGCAATGGCCGCCGTGTGCCTTTTCTTCTTTTGAAAATTTCCCGATGTGCCCACAATCTGAAATTTAAAAAAGTAAATGTGGAAAACCAATTAGAATTCACATTTCATAGCTAGTTCCCAAGCCAATGAAGAAAATGTCAGCACAGCTCTCACCAAACAAAAATTAATTAAAGCAAATTTGAACATTTTGGTTGGAAAACTAGAACCTTCACAAATCCTACAGTTTTTTTTCTCAACTACCAAACAACACCGTTGACTACTGGGAAAATTGATTAAAGAACAGCGGGTTTACCTTGCAACCAAGAGAGCAGAATCGGAAGGAGTCGACGAGGCTACGGTCGCAGACCTCACAGGTGTTGGTGACACCTTTTCCGGGCCTCGGTTGAGGCCTTTCGTTGATGAAAACAACCTTAGCGCTGTTGATAACATAGGTTTGGACACCAGATATGTCCAGGTACTTTTGTATCTCAGACACCCTTATCACATCATGGTATGAGGACCTCCTAATCTGTCAAAAAACAGAACAGAACAGAGAAAATCGCATTAGAAAATCGAAACAAATGTGGAATCTTGGTGATGAATAAGAAAGTTGTGAGCTTTATAGTCTTATCTGTCAAGAAATGTAAAATCAGATTAGACCCATTTTTCACGAGGAAAAAACATGCAAATTAAGGAGTTTTTAGATCGGAAACCACCATTGTCTTGGTCAATGCCTGCTTGGAAGCTGAGAAAATGAACTTGGAGAGGAAACTCAAAGAAATGCGCTTTAAATCAAAATCGGGAACAAACTCGATTAAGAAAGAACAGATTTCAGAAGCCCGGAATTGGAAACACGAATGCCAAAAACGGGGATTGAATAACAGTATTCGTCATATCTCCATAAGTGGAAATGACACAAATTTCAAAGGAAAAAAGGTAAAAAAAAAAGTTAACAGACATGAATCAAAAACCAAGATGAGATTTGATAGGAGAAAAATAATGAACCTGAATATAACGATGATCCTTGTGATGAAAAGCAAGACATAAAGAGCAGAGAGCGCCATTCATACAATCTAAGCAGTACATATTGCATTCACTCTTGTGAGAATCAGCATGAAGCTTGCAATGAACAAAGAAATGCTCTCCTAACAAAGGTTTCAACCATGGCGGCCACCTGTTGTTGTCGTATTCTTCATCAGGTCCACCTTCTCCCTATCAAAAACACATTTTTAAGCAACACCCAAGAGGAAGTTGTGAAAAAGCTACATTAAAAAGTTCCAACTCTTTCTTTTTCATACCATGATTCTTCTGTTCTCGGGCTTGAATTCACGGACAGTGGAATCTTGATTGTCGATCGCCAGCTTGAAAGGGGAAAACTGTGTTTTGTTGGGTTGGGTGAGATTATAGAGAGAGAATTGAAGGCGGCGAGCAGAGTGAAGGAATGAGAATAAAGAAGGGAAGGGTGTATAAGTATAATAATATACAGATAGAGTCTACACCAACCTTGAACCGAAGCCAACTTCTCGATGGGAGATGCGTTGGGTGCAAGGAACCCACCTCTTTCTTTCCTTTTTATTTCCCTTCATTTTAACATATTACATGTACATTCACTCCTCTCTCTCTCGGCTTTATCGTATGATTATTGATATTTAATTTATTAAATAATTAATTTAAATTAAATGTAATAAAAAAATTGATAGAAAGGTGATTTTTATTATTTATTTTATTTTATTTGCAACGTCAGAAATTGAATTTGTAATAGTATTTTAAAAACTTAATATTTTATTATACTAAATTAATTTATTTTAAAATTTTTAGTATATAATTATTTAATGGATAATTATTTCATGCACTGCGATGAAAATAAAAACTTTCTATAAATTTCTTAGTTTTAGGGTTTAATGTTTAGGTGTTTAAGTGTAGAAGTTTTGAATTTAGAGGTGTAGTTAGAATTTAGGGTTTATGATTAAAATTTAGGATTTATAGGTTAAAATCTAAATCTTTAACCATATTAATATAAAACTTAAACCCTAAATTCTAACCCTAAATCGTAAATTCCAATCATAAACCTTAAATTCTAAACGCATACAATTAAACCCCTAAATCCTAAACTAAATCCTTAAACTTTAAAATTAAAGACGCTTGTTCATTTCCACAGCCAATGCATAAGATATTTTTCCTTATTTAATATTTTTAAATAATCTAAAAGTGATTACAAATTAATATCGATTCATACTCCTTGTTTAATATATAAATTCGCCCTCATTTTTTTTTTGAAAATTCCCACTCATTCCTCATTAATCATGATCAACTTTTTTACAGCGAGGTAATTAATTTGAATAATGCTTCTTTTATTATTAAAAAGAATAATGCCATTTTTAAAAGTTACAATCATGATGGATTGATGTATATGAGCACGATTAGAAGTAATTAATATGAAACACAAGTAAAATTAGGTTCTATCATATTATAAATCTTTGAGAAAAAAATCAATTAAATTCTTAAATTTTTTATACTTAATTAAGTATTTGAATTAAGAAATTGAATCAATTAAGTTATTTGAGCAATTTTTGAAGAACTTTTAGATATTTATGTCACGTGCCACACTATAATTCTAACATGTGATGTTTACAGATATTTTAGAAAAATTATTTTTATAATTTTTTAGATATTTTTATAATTTTTAGAACTTTTAAAGAATTTTTTTAAATAAAATAAAAAACTAGAAATGTCAAGTGACAACACTGTAACACGGCACATTGCACCAACTAATGAAAAACTGTTAGATTTACAGTCAATGTTGGTCAAAGGCATGAATTGATGAAATCTTAGAGCATAAGGGCTAAATTGTATGCAAAAAAATAAGGGCTTAATTGATTTTTTCCAAAAGTTCAAGGGCTTATAATACCCTTAAGCCATAAAATTATAATTACAATTAATATATATATAATTAGGAAAATACTTTGATAAACAAGTTTATACAAGCCTTTTAATTTTAGGATTTAGGGGTTTATGTTGGGGTATAGAGTTTTGGGGTTTACGTTGTAGGCTGTAAAATTTAGGACTAATGGTTAAATTTTAGAATTTAGGGTTTAGAGTTTAAAATTTAGGGTCGTAGGGTTGTGAATTTAGGGTTTAAATTTTACAGTATAAATATAAAGAGTTGTGTAAATTTTTTTTACACAGCTTATATATTAAAATATAACCCGTATAATTATGTCCGCATTTAATTATTACAACGTACAATCAAATTCATTAACTGATAACTAAAGACCAAAATATCTATGATGGTCCACGCATGGTGAACATAAATTAAAATAAAAATTGGACTAAAAACTCACACACCATATTTAAACACGGCGAGATTCCAACCTTGAGACTTTAATCGATTTTTATGCTTAAGTTTTTTTTTTATTCTATCTAGGGAAGGAGATGAAAAGGAAAGGCGAAATTTGTTTTTATTGAGTTTTGAACCCATAACCTAAGATAGAGTGTTAACTGAGAACTTTAATCACTTGCTCTATAGTATGGGCGGTTCAAAAATGTATGGAGCCCTCTACAGTTTATTAAAATAAGAACTTTAATTTATAATCCCAAAAATATATGAGGTTTTTTAAAATATATTTTATCTTCGTAAAAATATATTATGTGGCCCTTTTAAAGTCATTTTTGTATTTTTTTTCTTGTAATTTATCATACCAATTTTTTTTTATTTTCCCCTATAGACATTTAATTCAGCTCATTTGGGGGCCCTCTTTTTTTGAGGGCCATGTGCGGTCGCTTCTCTCGCACATGTCCAAAACCCTCACTGCTCTATAGATTGTTGATTTTATGTTTAAGTTGAATATGTATTACTATTTAAACTTTAATTTTTAAATCATATATTTGAATATTTAAACGTTACATGTTTAAGAACTTATTGAGTTAATTACTATTAGACCGTTTGCCGCCGCACCCAAAAACAAAGCCTTAGGTGCATGACTAAGCAATCACATCCAACATTGTTGGAAATTTTATTCAAGTTTACCAACGATTAGGTTGAAAACCCAATTCACATTACTATCGTTAGTGACCCTCAACTTCCAATTTTCATTTGTTAAACTACCAAATTGTCGGTTTGATTTTTTTTTTATGAAGAGTGAGTCTAAGTGACTTAGTATTGAGTTATGATATTATATGAAAGTAAAGGGACCAACTAGAATGTTCACAGAGATCGTTTCGTGAATTAATATGGTAAAATCATTTGAAATGCGTAATTTTGTTAAACCATATGTCACCATATTTGTTACACGTTAGATGAGTTTAAAATCAACATATCAACTTCTCTTGTAGACGAGAACAATTGTCTGAATCAGAGAGATGAAACTTGAGCAAGCTAAGAGACTAGATATCATCCGAGCATTACGCTCATAACCAGGGGCGAACGTTTTAAGGGACCGGTAGAGGTCACGACCCCCTAAAATTTTGAAAAACTCGAATTTTACCTCTAAAATTTTTGAAAATTTTAATTTGCCCCCTTAAAATTTTTAAAAATTCAAATAAAACTTCAAAATTTTGAATATTTTAAATTAAATTCCCTCACAATTTTTTTATTTTTTTTGAAATCTCTCAAAATTTAATTTAAAATATTCAAATTTTTTGTTAAACCCTCATTTTTTAAAATAAATTCATTTAATCCGCCAAATTTTTAAAAATTTATGTTAATTTTCTCAAACTTTTACTTTAATTTCCGCCAAAACTCATAACTTAAAGGATAAGAGAAAAAAAAACCCCAAAATTCAATAAGAAAGGCCAATGTGATTTGTTGAAATGATTTTTTTTATTTTTTGTTGGGGCATGGAGAAGATCATGCCACTTTAAATGATCAAAGTCACTAAGCATGCCATTATCTAATATAATAAATAAAGATCTTGCAAAATGATAGTGATTGCACAATTTAAACTTACAAGGTTGAAGATCTTTGAGAATCAACTAGGATTGTCATTATTACATATCCCTCTAGTTCAGATTTTGGTCAGATTTCCACAGATCTTGTATGGGATTTATGGGGAAAGTACATTATTTTTCTCTTAAAACAAAGTGTCCAAAATTTACTTTTTTAATGTTTCTTATTGGCAGACTGTGGCAGTGATATTTCTTTGAACATTCCCTTGGAATAATTCTATTTCTATACAATATCGTCCATATCATGAGATTGAAGCTTCATTTTTTCTCTCTTTTAGTGGAAACCTTGAGAACATAAAAAAAGGCTTATGTTTTTGTAGGTAAGAAGATTAGCTCACATTACCAAATCCAAACATTTAGTTTATGAGTTATAATAATTGGAAATTGAACCTTCTTGCAAGCTTCATCTTATCCTCCAACATCCCCGGACAAGTAATTGCATCTTCTAAGGATTCAGCAACAACTTACCACTCTTATCCCCATGAAAAATCATAAACAATAAAAGAAAATTTGATACACAAATTGTATAAATTTGTTAAATTTAGGATTTAAGGAGTTAGTCTAGGTTTACAGTTTAAGATTTTAGGGCTATAAATTTAGATTTTCAGGAAAGACAATGTATTTTTTTACGCATGTTGCGTAACAAAATATAACCCAACAAAAAATATTAAGTATGAGCAGGCACATTTGGCTGTTGGTCAAACTGCTCATTTTTGTTCATTCATATTCTCTCAGGTTGTCGTAATAGGCGTTTTACCTTTACAAAAAATAGATGTTTTAAAAAGCGTGTTTTCTTTCAGAGTCAAATGAGACGTCACCCGGAGACCGAGATGGCGCTCCCAACAGAACACCGTAAATGTGTTAAAAATGGAAAATGGTAGTAAATGTGGAAAATGGATAGGAAATATAAAAAATGGATAGAGTCGCCACCGACCACTTTGGTAGGCCGGACACCATTAAAAAGTAACCAGAGATTTCAAACGATTGGGTTCGGGGGTCGGTTACGCATGGGGAAATATTAGCACCCCACAACGCCCAAAATTGGTACCACGTTAATTTGGTGTTGTATTTGCAAGAAAACAAAAATTCAAATTTTAATTTAAAATTTAATCCCCAAAAAAAGCAGTCTAAGGAGAATATTTCCTTATTTACGAAACCGAGGAATATGACACCTGAATGAGTTATGATGTCACTTCCTAGCCGTTATCCGAAATGAAGTGGAAAATATTCCCTTAAAGTGATCGAATTTAATATATATATATATATATATCCGAAATAAAATAAGCAAATATATATATACAAGTATAATAATATGATAATAATAATAATAATAATAATATACATTTATACAAAATATATAATATGTGCAAGGAAAGTAAAACACATATATATACGTAATCAATATATTTACATACATATCATATAATATTATATTGAACATAATAAACAAAAAGTAAAATGATAATAATAAGAAATGTCGAATAGATATTAAATACATAAATAATAATGACCAAAATTAAAGAAAACAAAAAAACTATGCAGAAATTAAACAAACAAAAAAATACAAGACTAAAATTAAGTAATTTACATAGTTAAGGGACTAAATTGGTGATTTTCTCATTTAATATTGATTAAGACTGAATTCGGGACTAATTTGCAAAGTGTTCGAAATTTCCAAAGACCCAGGAGAGAAATAACCCATGCAGCAGACCCATTCTAAAAATAATTTTGGGCGGAGGGACTTACCATGTAATTTTTCCATTAAGAATCTGATGAAATTTAATTCAGTGACTATATTGAAAAATATTTAAAATACACAGGGACCGATAGTGTGATTATCCCATGTGGTAGGCCATTTTTTAAAAAAATAATATGCGGGAGGACTTAGTATGTAATTTCCCCTAATTTACCCTAAATATATAAGCTAAAAAAACCCAAAAAGCTTATTTTATTCATTATTTCGCAAGACACAAGAAAAAAAACCCTAATCGCTGATATCCTCCATCCAAGCCAATGGCCGTCGCCGCGTGCCGCCGTATGTCGCCGCTCACCGGCGACGGAGGCTGTCAAATTTTGAAAAGAAAGCACCTTTTTTGCACTGAGTTCGAATCTGGGGTCGGATTTCTCCAAAACCCCCTCTAGGTAAATAGATATAATGAAAAATGATCTATTTTAATATATATATATATACCTTTTAAATATGCTTTTTGTTGCTTTTGATTCGAATAGAAATAAACAAATTTTGTCTTTATATTTTTGAATCCTCTTTTTTTTTATACATTCGAACCGAAATCTCTCCAAAAAAACCTCTCTAATACAAGTGATTTTTGGGGTTTAAATACCTGATTTGATACATGCATATTCGTATAAAAAACTAACAACTTGTCTGGTTTTGCAGGTTTGGGCGGTGGCTTGGACGATGGTCGACGCGCGTGGCCAATGGTAGCGCGCCTGCCGGCCACGCGCTGGCAATGAGGGTGGCAGAGGGGTACGGCAGCTGAGCAGTATAGGGGCATTAGGGTTTTCAAGTTTAGGTTAAAATTAAGGTTTGATTAATTTTGGTCAATGGGTAAGGTATTGGGTTTGTAAAGTGATATTGGGTCTATTTTTTATTGGGCTAAGCCCGAACAAAAAATGGGGACTACAGCTTCCCCTCTTTGCTCATTGTTGTGTGACAGGAATAGATCAAAGATAAAAGAGTAACCATTTTATGTCTGGTGGGGTATGGGTTCCTTCTTTTTGGCCACTGCTTCTTCTTTGGCTTCGTTTGATCTTCTTGTCGCTCTTGTAAGCAAAATAGAGGGTCCGTTGGGGAAGACAAAATCTGGAGCGATCTGTTGAAGGAGACAAAACGAGTTCGGCTTGCTACGACTCTGACGACGACGCAATGCCTGGAGAAAATTTGACCTAGCTACAACACTAACGAAGAGACAAGGTCTGCAAAACTTGATCCAACCGCAACACTGGCAAAGACTAGGATCGAATGATGAAGGCTTGGTCCAGCTACAACACTGACGATGAGTCAGGACCAAAGGTTGGTAAATTTAATGCAGAGCTTTCTTTTGCATTTTTCCCAAATGCACAGGGATCAACGGTCTTGAGTTACCTTTACCGGTAGCCATGTGTTCTGGTCTAGTTGTACCATTTCCCTGGGTACAATCAGTTTGTACCAACCGTGACGTTGGTTTCTCAAAAGATTTATTTTCCTTCGACTATTCGTGAAAATGAATTTTTGATGGATATTTGAATTATCCATTGTCTTAAACTTCACCGTGTTTAAGCACGTTGTGCCAACATTTCTGCTGGACTTGTTAAAAACTTTGACCCAGCTTGAACCCAGCCACACCTTCAACAGAGGGACAAGATTAAATATCAACGACTTGGATTCTTCCGCACCATCAACGGAGAAACGGAATCAAATAACGACATCTCAATCCTTACTTCACCATCAACAGAGAAGTAGGGGTGAACCGTAACTTGGACCTTACTACGCCCTCAAAGATGGAGTAACAACGATCAACAACTTGAGTCAAGCCACACCATCAACGGAGGGACAGGATATGATATCAGCAGCTTTGGTTCTACCGCGCCATCAATAGAGAAGCAAAATCTAGAAAATAACAACTCAAACCTTACTACACCATCAACGGAAAAGCATGGATAAACCGCAACTTAGACCTTACTAGGCCCTCAAAGACGGAGTAAGAACGATTAATAACTTGAGCCCAACCACACCATCAACGGAGGGACAAGATCAAATATCAGTGACTTGGATTCTACAACTCCATCAACGGAGAAGCAGAATCTGGATAACAGCAACTCAAACCTTGCTACACCATCAACGGAAAAAGTAGGGATAAACCGCAACTTAGACCTTACTATGCCCTCAACGGCAGAGTAAGAACGGATGGTAACGTAAACCTAGCCACACCATCAACAAAGGGACTGGATCGGGTAACTTAGATTCTACCACACCATCAACAGAGAAGCAAAATCTGAATATTAGCAACACAAACCTTACTACACCATCAACAGAGGAGTAGGAATGAACAACAACTTAGACCATACTACGCCCTCAAAGACTGAGTAAGAACGATCAATAACTTGAACCAAGCCACACCATCAACGGAGGGACAAAATTTGATATTAGCAACTTGGATTTTACCGCGCCATCAACGAAGAAGTAGAATCTAGATAACAACAACTCAAACCTTGCTACACCATCAACGAAAAAGTAGGGATGAATCGCAACTTGGATCTTACTATGCCCTCAACGGTAGAGTAAGAACGAATGAAAACTTGAACTCAGCCACACCATCAACGAAGAGACATGGTCGAATAACTTTGACCCTACTACACCATCAACGGAGGAGCAGAATCTATATGATAGCAACTCAAACCTCACTACACCATCAACGGAGAAGTAGGGATGAACCGCAACTTGGACCTTACTATGCCCTCAACGACGGAGTAAAAACAAATCTTGAACCTAGCCACACCATCAAAGGAGGGACGTGATCAGATAACTTGGACTCAACATCTCCATCAACGCAAGAGGTGAGATTGGATATCTATAATTTAGACCTTGTTACGCCATCAACGGAGGAACAAGACTGAAAACAGCTTGGACACAACCACTCCATCAACGCAAGAGGCTGGACCGGACAGCTGCGATTTATACCTAACCTCTTTATCAAAGTAAGAGGCGAGATATGATATATGTAACGTTGGCCTTTGTCACGCTGTCAACGGGGAATAAGATAGGATAAAAGCGACTTGAACCTGGCTACACCATCGATGGAGGAACCAGATCGGATGATAATAACTTAGACCTAACCACTCCATCAACGGAGGGGCAGAATCGAAGGAGAGGCTTTGATTTTTTTTATTTTTTATTTTTTTTATTTTTTATTTGTTCTTTTGATCTTTTTTATTTTTTGATTTTTTTTATTTTTTTGATTTATAACTGTAAGAAAGAGATAATATCAGGGGCAGAAGTTTGGTCTTAGCTGCACCATCGACAGCAACGCGGGATATACAAAACGGTGGCTTCGCTACATCAACAGGGGGCTGAATCTGGACTGACTTGGTCTACTGGCACTGTTGAAAGCAAAAAATTGCGAAAAGTCAGCTCTGTCATTTTATGGCAAGAATCATGATCTGAAAATAAAGAAAAATATTAATTAGTAATTGTGCAAAAATTTGCCATTGTAATTTGGATGTTTGAGCTTTTCTGCATATTCAGCCTTCTCCCAGCTAGGGATTTGTCTTTACGTTGTTGCCCCCATGGTCGAGGTCCTTCGGTCTCTTCTCCAGACCTATTTGTATGTCCAAGCAAAAAACAAATGCACCATGAAAGCCCCTAACTTTTATGCCTAATGTGCATGTTTATTCTAAATGCATGATAGCTCGTATGAATGTTTGATGCATACATTTATTATTAAATGGTCCTAATAAATGTGTAAATGATGATTTTTCCTTTTTTGCCCCTCAAAGGAATGCCTCTGACTCTCTATTGGTTGGATTGAGTTTTGATCTTGTATTGCAAAGATACCCCTCAATTTTCCTTGGTTTTGATCATATCCCTGTAGAGTTATCTTTCTGCGTGTATGCCCCTTACGAAAGTGTTTTGTAGCAAACTTGAACTTATGGTTAGGTTCAATTAGACATGGGTCATATAGATTTTGATTCACATTACGTATGGGTACGATTGAATCAAGGTGAACAAAATATATTTTCCATTAAATCTTGTAGTTTTAGGCCCGTACAAAAAGCTCTCACTGCCATTGGGCTTAGGCAAGTGAGGTACACAAAAGAACATTTCTTTGAAAGAAATGAAAACTACAAGAGGACCTACTGTAGTTAAGATAGTTCAACAACTATCCTGGTCCAAACAGTCAAAATGAGGTATACCCAAACCCGCACATCGAGAATTTTAGTTATGACCTTCGTACTTCGATAGGGGATTTTCGATCGTGTCTGGTCCTGCAAGGTTTTCGATACTTAGCACACCAAGCTTGATGTACTTTTCCACTAGCCTTTTAAAGCCCCAACAATTCTCGATTGTGTGGCCAGCTTGTCCAGCATGATAATCACATCTTGCATTGGGGTCATACCACTTAGGAAATAGAGGTTGCAGCGGGGCCTGGTGGTAAGGTGCCACTATACGAGCATTAAGCATATCTTTGTACAGGTCTGCATATAGAATTAAAAGTGGGGTGAACTCTTATTTTTCAGTGTTCTTCCTTTGAGCATAGTCTTGGCCTGAAGAACCTTGAGCACCTACAACTTTAGGTTGTATCACTATTGTCGGCTTTGCATAATTAACATTGTAGACACCTGAGGCGTTTACTTCGTTGTATTTCTTTTCATATGAAGTCTTCTTGTGGGATGAACTTTCACCGACGTTAATTTTGCCATTCTTAACAGCATTTTTGATAAGCTCACCAGATAGCACAAAGTCAGCAAAATTGGTGGTTGTATTTCCTATAAGGCGATCTAGAACTAGGTCTTCCAGTGTTGGACAAATATAACCAATGTCTCATTTTCACCAAGCGGGGGTTAAACTTGTGCCGCTACGTCCCTCTAGCGTTGTGCGTATTGTCTGAAGCTTTTGTTAGACTTCTGTTTTATGTGTTGTAGAGTCCAACGGTCTGGCACCATATCGCTGTCGTACCGATATTGCTCTAAAAAAACATTGGCCAAGTCTTTCCATAATTTTATCTAGTGACGGCTCAGTTGATTATACCATCTGGTGGCAGATTCAGCTAGGCTATCATGCAAGCAGTGGATCAATAGCTTGTCGTCTCTACCATATCCCGTTATTTTTGGCAAAATATGGTAAGATAAACACGAGGACAACTCGCCCCATCATATTTTTCAAACTCTAGGGCTTTGAACATAGGGGGCAGCACCAAGTTTGGAACAAGGCAGAGTTCATTGGTGTCAAATCCAATGAAGCTGTCCACTACCTCCATGGCTTCTATCTTTTCCTCGAGTCGCTTGCAACGATCCTCGATCTCCCTTGAAGTCTATATATTTGGTTTCTCAAATTTGACCAACCGATCTATTTTTGAGACGAAGTTTTCAGCTTGATTTTCCCCAGGCTTAGCTCCTAACGCGGCGGGCATATTCATATGGGAAGAGGTACCAGCCTGATAGAGTGGTGAATTCCTTTGAGAAAGTATTCTTTAAGGGTCAAGTCGAATATCAGCATGAGAATGAGTAAATCCCAAAGGATACACGGGGCTTTCGTCTACATCAACGAGACTTTTTGTAGGATTTGCAACAAAAGCCTCTTCTTGCTTAGGGAGTTTACGTCCTAGCATTTGAGCTATTTGGCCTAGCATGTCTTGTTGGTATTTCTTGATTTGTTCTTCCATGTCTTGATGGGCCTTGGCTAGCTGATCTTCCATCTTCTTAGCCAAGTCGGCTTGCATGTCTTTTTGAATTTGTTCGATGTGGTCCAATCTATCATCGTTTATCATTTTGGTCTTGTGTCAAGTTCCGTAATGGTGCTGAATGGGTTGACCTTTTGCTCTATCCAGTATCACTGTCACGGGCCATCCCGATGATTAGTCTTAAACCTTCAAAAATGAATGCATGTAAATGCAAGGTGCATGTCCTAGATGTAGATGCACTGATTCAAAAATGGTTCCCGCGGCTCAACCTCTGAACTTACATGATTTATTCGCAACTTTGAACGTTGCATTTGATATATAGGGTACTAGATTTTCTCCTGATAATGAATTTTTCAAATTAGTAACTAGTCATGAATCAGTACTTCATGTCGATGAAATGCAAAAATTAAAATGATGATGTCATGCAATTAATGCAAAATGAGTGAATTTAATATAATGCAATCAAAACAAGAAAATGAGGGCAGTTCAAAATAAAATAACCGAATGAATAAACTAAATGGTAAAAGAAAATGTACATAAAACAAATAAAGGCACCAAAGCCTAAAAAGGGTGACCGCTACGCAGAGTTTCGCATGGCTTTAAAAGGGTGGCTACTACATCTTACTATATGAGGTCCGGATCTAAAGTAAAGGGTACCTGAACTGTTGCGAGGACATCGATTCGGGGGAATACGACCCTTATACCATATGAGGGTAAAAACCCCACGAAATATAAGGACCAGTACTCTAGGAGCGCATTACAACACTATACGGGGGTGAAAACCCCACAGAGCGAAGTAATCTCTCTCACTTAAGGGTTGATGAGCTCGGGTAGAAAGCTCATGCATGAATGTCGAGGGATTAAAAAATCAATCAAATCGAATTTTTAAATTTTTGCAAGACAACACAAAATCAACATTGGCCCGACTCTCTTAAAAATATCCCCAGCAGAGTCGCCATCTGTCGTAATAGGCGTTTTACCTTTACGAAAAATAAATGTTTTAAAAACTGTATTTTCTTTCAGAGTCAAAGGAAACGTCACCCGAAGATCGGGATGACGCTCCCAACAGAACGCCGTAAATGTGTTAAAAATGGAAAATAAAAAATGGTAGTAAATGTGGAAAATGGATAGATGGAGTCGCCACCGACCACTTTGGTAGGCCAGACACCATTAAAAAGTAACCAGAGATTCAAACGTTTGGGTTCGGGAGTCGGTTACGCGTGGGGAAGGATTAGCACCCCCACAACGCCCAAAATTGGTACCGCGTTGATTTGGTGTTGTCTTTGCAAGAAAAAAAATCGAATTTAAAATATTCCCTTATTTACGAAACCGAAAGATGACACCTGAATGAGTCAGGATTATCAGAAATGAAGTGGAAAATATTCCTTTAAATTGGCCGAATTTAATATATATATATATTCAAAATAAAACAAGCAAAAATATATATACAAGTATAATAATATGATAATAATAGTATACATTTATACAAAATATATAATATGCACAAGGAAAGTAAAACATATATATACGTAATAAATATATTTACATACATATCATATACATATTATATTGAATATAATAAACAAAAAATAAAATGATAATAATAAGAAATGTCGAATAGATATTAAATACTTAAAAATAAAAATGACCAAAATTAAAGAAAACAAAAAAATGTGCAGAAATTAAACAAACAAAAAATACAAGACTAAAATTAAGTAATTTACATAGTTAGGGGACTAAATCGGTGATTTTTCCATTTAATATTGATTAAGACTGAATTCGGGACTAATTTGTAAAGTGTTCGAAATTTCCAGGGACCTGAGAGAGAAATAACCCATACGACAGACCCATTCTAAAAATAATTTTGGGGCGGAGGAACTTATCGTGTAATTTTTCCATTAAGAATCTGATGAAATTTAATTCGGTGACTATATTGAAAAATATTTAAAAACATAGGGACAAATAGTGTGATTATCCCATGCGGCAAGCCATTTTAAAAAAAATAATAATATGCAGAAGGACTTAGTATGTAATTTCCCCCTAATTTACCCTAAATATATAAGCTAAAAAAACCCAAAAAGCTTATTTCATTTATTATTTCGCAAGACACAAGAAAAAAACTATGATCTCTGATATCCTTCGTCCAAGCCAATGGTTGCTGCCGCTCACCGGCAACGGCGACTGCCAGATTTTGAAAGGGAAGAACTATTCCCACTCCTTTTTGCGCGCTGAGTTAGAATCTGAGGTCGGATTTCGCCAAAACCCCTATAAGTAAGTAGATCTAATAAAAACTGATCTATTTTTATGTATATACCTTTTAAAGATGCTTTTTGTTGCTTTTAATTCGAATAGAAATAAACAGATTTTGTCTTTATATTTTCAAATCCTCTCTTTTTTATATATTTGAACCGAAATCTCTCAAAAAAAACCTCTCTGTTACAAGTAATTTTTGGGGTTTAAATACCCGATTTGATACATGCATATTCATATAAAAAACTAACAACTTGTCTGATTTTGCAGGTTTGGGCAGTGGCTTGGACGGTGGCCGACGCGAGTGGACAATGGTAGCGCGCATGCCGGCCACGCGCGGGCAGTAAGGGTGGCAGAGGGGTGCGGCGGCTGAGCAGTGTAGGGGTATTAGGGTTTTTAAGTTTAGGTTAAAATTAGGGTTTGGTTAATTTGGGTAAATGGGTAAGGTATTTGGGTTTGTAAAGTGATATTGGGTCTGTTTTTTTATTGGTGCAACCAGAAAAGAAACAAGGTCAGTTCAGATAAAATAATCAAATAAATAAATTAATAAGGTAAAAGAAATAGAATAGGAAAAAACTGTACATAAAAACAAATAAAGGCACCAAAGCCTAACAGGGTGGGTAGGGTTTCGCATGGTTTAAAAAGTTAGCTTCCTATAACTCACTATATGTGGTTTAGATCTAAAGTAAAAGGTACCCGAACTGTCGGTAGGACATCGATTCGGGAGGACACATTTCTCTAGGTCTGTGCGGAGATGAAGATCTCACGGAGACGAAGGTACCGATGTATCCCGGAAGTGATCCACTATCATGCACGGAGGCGATACATCATGAAGGTGTAGTTTCTCACTCCCACTTAAAAGGGACAGAGCTAAGGTACAGAGCTCATGATATGCAAAACCAGGAAAATAGAATTTTTCTCTAAAAACTTGTAAAAATTTCAAAAAAATGGATCACAAAATAAATCAAACCGAATTAATAGTTCCCACTCGTTAAGACAAAAAGTAATCGACGTGTGGCTTGACTCTCTTAAAAAAGGTCTCCAGCGAAGTCACCAAGCTGTAACAACGGCCCCGCGCCGCGACTGGCGCTTGACGCGTTCTTACGTAAAATATTTGGTTTTGATGGAGTCGCCACCAATCTTTTTAGTTTAGGTGCGATTGGAACATCTGAAAACCCGGCTATTTTAATAAAACTTGTTTTTACGTCATTTTACTAAAACAACGAGTTTTGGTCTGCAAAACCAGGAAAACAGGTTCAGGAGTCAGTTACGTATGGGGAAGGGTGAGCACCCCCACAACGCCCAAAATTGGTACCTGGTCGATTATTTATTGTCTAAGCGAGGGAAATTAAGAATTCGAATTTAATTTAAAATTTGTGATCCCATTAAAATATTTAAAAATATTTTTTTAAGAAAGGAATTTACACCCCTACGCCCGGGGCATAATTTCCGTAAAATTCCCGAACGAAGGGAACTTGTTTTAAAAATTATAGTTTAGATATAAAAATGGTATTTTTCGGTAGAGATTAACGGAAAGTGGCATCTCTTACGTTCGAGATACGTTTTTCACAATAAACTCTAATAAAAGATAGTAATTAAAAAATCCAATTAAAAGGTATACAAGATATATATATATACTCTGATATATATACTAGGTTATAGATATAATAAATAATAACAACAATAGTAAATGGAAATAATAGTATAAGATATGTAAAGGGATAGTATTAGTAGTAATAATAATATAGAATCATGATTATAATAATAATTTAATATAATAATAATAGTATATATTATATTTAATAATATATAATATGCTTACATACAAACTGTTAAGACTAATAATAACAATAATTATAATAATAATAATAATAAAGTAATATAATGAAATACAAAAATAAAACAGTAGCAAAATGCAAAGAAATACAAAATAAAGAGCAAAACTATAAAGAATACGAAGCAGAGGAACCATTTGCGTAATTAGACCATTTAAAATCAGATTAAACCTAAATTAATGACCAAATTAAAAATAAATTAAAACGTATAGGGACTTAAAGGGTAATTACACCATGTGTAAAGCCTTAAACGCAAATATGCTGGGGACGGGTGGTACTTAATGCGTGATTTTCCCTTATTTTAAACCTAATATATAACCTAAAAATAAATAAACAGGCAAATTGAATCATTTGTTTCCAATAGAGAAAAGAGAAGCTCTCGTCCACTCTGTGCCTTGGCCGGCCGGCCGCTGGCGTCTCTGCCGCACGCCGCGCCGCTTCCGGCGACCGTGAGGTTGAAAGGTCACACCTTTCCGAGTGTTTCCGACATGCTGAGTGCGAATCCGGGGTCGGATTTTCGATCCGAACCCCCTATTCGCCTAGATCTGGGATGGAAGAAATTAAAGGTAAGATTTTTTTACCTTCTAGATTCGATTCTAATTTGTTTTTTTTCGTATTTTTTGCTCCGAAAAATATTTAGAGTTTGTTTTTTTAGATCGAACTCTCGTTTTTTATTAATCTCCAAAACTCCCCCTTTACATTGTTGTTCGAATGGGTTTTTATAACCCAGAGTACACATAATATTCCCATTTGTTTATTCTTTTTCAGATATGTAATATCGCTCCTTTTTGCAGGTCGGTGTGGCGGTGGAGGGCGGCAGCGCGTGGCGGTGGCCGATTGCTTAGCTGACGCATGGCAGACACGTGGCGAGGGGGAGTTGGATGTCAGCGGCTGAGCAAGGGATTATAGCAGCTAGGGTTTTTATTTTTTAGGGTAAAGGGTGATTTTGTAATTAAGATCATATTTGAAAAAAAAGGCTATCAGATTTAGGTTTCTTTTTTGGGTTGAAATGGGTCTGATGTAATTGGGTTACGGGTATGATGTATTGGGTATTGGCTCAAAATGGGTAGGCCCGGTCAAAATGGGTATCTATAATAATAATTTTTAAAATATTATTTTTAAATGACATGTAAAAAAACATTAGTGAAAATTTATTAGTTGGAAAAATTAAAATGAGAAAAAAATAATGTAGTGAGTAGTTTTTATTAATTAAGATCATAATTAATGTAGTAATTCAAACTCATAATATAGTTGTTCCTTCATAATTTTGGGTTCTGACCAATAACTTCGTGCCATGTCATATCATCAACAGTTTGACTTTGACTTGACATCATCGTTATCATTTTTAACGTAAGCCATTTCAACATTCACTAAATTTTAGTTTGCGTTAATATTATGTCGTGTTTTTGCACTTGTATAGGATGAGCAAATTTTAATTTGATTGGAAAAATTAATTTTTTTAATTTAATTTGGCGTGATTCAATTTGTAAATTTTACAAACTTATTTTGACTTAAAAATGTTTAAATAAGATTTGAGTTATCAAATAGAAAATTGAATAGTTTAAAAATTTTAGTAATTATTGAATCGTTTTTTAAGTTCGATTTGAGTCTTTCAATTATGTATGATATACAAGGCTGGTCTTGGCTGAACTTAAAAATTGGGCCCTAAATTTGGGATTTAAGTTGCAATTACAATTGTAGTTGTATTTTCAATTGTGTTGCGTTTATCGTGATTGCGAACATAATAGATATTATTTCGGTTATTTTGAGTATAATGGTTGTAAATTTTTTTAATAACATACGCTATTAAGGACATAACAGTTGCAGATATCGCGCTTTCAGATGGTGCCACTTCCGTCTATAACGGTCGTTGTTGTGGTTGCATAGCACTATTTAAATCTTTGTCCCTAATAGCAAGTAATGAAAAATAAATAAATTTTAAGAGTAGGTATATAGTAACAAGTATGGAAAAATTGGGGCCCTAATAACCAGTATTGAAAAAATTGAATTTTAAGACTATGGTCATAATAACAAATGTTGAAAAAAAAATCGGGGTCCTAATAACAAATATTAGAAAAAATGAATATTAAGAGTAGACCACTAATAATAAATATTGAAAAAAATTAGCTCATGTTAACAAGAATTAAAAAAATGGACCCTAAAAACAAATATTAGAAAAATTGATTCTTTAATAATAAATATAATTCAAAAAAATAAATATTTAATTTCTTGAGCGGTAAGCCCTAGGCTGGCGCCCTTATTGTCCTTGCCTAGGGCAGGCTGTGATGATATATATATATATATATATATATATATATATATATATATATATATATATGAAGAAAGATGTGTGTATTGTATATGGTTATAGAAAGTCGTTTAAATCGAAACTAATTAGTATCATAACATTATAAATGTTTACCATTAAATTTAAATAGAAACTCGAACATCTCGAATCAACTCAAAAAATTTAAATAAAAATTGAGTTATAAAATATAACTCGTCAATTCAATTTGATCAAATGTGCACCACTACGCGTCCATATTATCTTATGTTTAGTTAAGTGATAGAAAAAAACTTCTTTCTCACGTAAATTAAAGAGAAAAAATTAAATATATGATTATTTTGATTTTGTTTGTTTTTCAATGTGTCCACTAGAGCGAGTCTAGTGACTAATTTTTTCGCGTTATGTTTGCCCATATAAGCTGCGGACTCTGAGCACAAGTTTTAAAGATGCTCCATACATATGGCGAGGATCGAATCCTTGACCACTGGTCAAGGTAGAGATTATTTTGAATTTTTAATATTTAATAAAATTATATTTTAATTCAATACTTACGTTTTTTTATTTCTATTATAAATTACATCTTTTATATATATATATATATATATATATATTTTGAAGAGTCACGCATGACATAATCTATATGAAGACTAATTTCCAAGAGAAAAAGAATCCCTTAAAAGTACATCAATATTCCATAGGTTTATTCAAACTATTAGTGGTTTAAATAATAAACTTTCTTAATTGAAATTATTGTCCAATCTCCATAATGTTGATTTAGTTTAGCCTCATTTATTTTCTTGATAAAATATTAAAATCTAAATTCTCGAACTTATTCCTTTTGCAACGTCAATATTTAATTTCTGATGTTATTTAAAGATTTGTCACATTAAACCAATTGATAGTCGATAGAAAACAAAAATAATAATTTAAAAGTTGCAAAGGTGGCATGATTTCCATTAGGGGTGTTCAACTCTGGGTACCCGAAGTATCGGGTACCTGAATCGACGGGTAGTTCAAAGTATAGCTTGTGTCCCGACCCGGGTTTTGCGAGTACTCTGAAATTCGGGTATTTTGGTTCCTGAATATAAAAATATGTATTTTTAAACATAAAAATATTTTATTAATTTAATATAAAAATAAAAATATGTATTTATTATTTTAATATAAAAATATGTATTTATTAAATACAAAAGTATAAAATATTAAGATTTTTTATTAGTTTAATATAAAAATATGTATATTGAATATAAAAAATATTAATTTTAAATATTTCTGAGTACCCGGTTACAATCGGGTACCCGAAAATTTTTAATTTTGTGATCCGAGCCCGACCCAAGAAATGACGGGCCGAATACCCAACTCAGGTAAAAAAATCTTGGATAAATACTCAATTATTTATGTTCGGGTAATCAGATAGCCAAGTCGAGTCGAGTCAAGTCAATCGGGCCAGATATTTTTTGAACACCCCTAATTTTCATGGTCACGCCGTCCAATCAAGTTGTTTCGATCCTTTTGTCATTTGCTATCTTTGTTTGTCATAACAACGTAAAGTTGAATGCTTGTAATACCAAAATTCAATTAAATTCCAAAACTTCTTTTAGGACAAGCGTGGAAGTTTCTCCTTTGTGTTGGCTATTATTCACATTTTAACTTAAAAAGTAAGATTTAAAAGCATTTTTGGATCAGTAATAATTAAGTTTCTAACCTTCATCTCCTTAATTTCATGGTTTAAAGATAATTTGAACAATAATATTAATAATCGTTACATTTAAATTAGTTGTCTATGTATGCTTTCACAGACGACTCCTTTATAATTAGTGAATACTGAAGATGGTCTACAACATCTATCTTTTAAAGTAAAATCTCTTCGGGACTAATGTTTTCGAAGCTCTCAGATTACCTGAGGATAAAATATAGTCAGACACTTTTGCACAGAATCCACATGCCCAACATGCAAGGCTAATACTCGAAAGTTAAACTTATCTTTGTCAACTCGTCTATAAGTCATCACTAAATCTGACACTATCCAATCATCAACAGTCTCAAATATTATAAATATCAGTATAAGCGAGGACAGAAGACAAGTGAGATCAAGAGGGTATAACCTCTCTTCTCTATCAACTCAACTCATCTCTATAATGACAATAATTGTCAAACTATTATTTGCAATTTTCCGGCCCAAACCTACAAAGGGTGAACCGCTTGAATCCGTCACAACCACTTTAATTCATCTTCTCAACTCCTCTTATTCAGTGTTTTTTTTTATTTTAACATCAACAATAATAATGATATTTACCGTACATTTTTATTGAATTAAGACATCCAAACAAGAAGGCTAAGAGACCGACATAAATCGAAACAACATTTTGTGGCGCCGTGGTGCTTTTTGAAATAAAAAATTTCTTACTTTGTTTTAGGGGTTTCTCAAGTCTTATTCTATGTAAATATTATATATGAATTTTTGTTCATATTTTATTTTAGTTTAATTTTTTAGTCTCTTTTCATAAAGAATTAACATTGAGTACAGATATTTTTAGTATAATCATCGATATTCAATTTATTAGTTAATTGATTCAGATCAAGTATGTAAAGCCTCATTATAAGGACGACTCTCTCAACCTAATTTGTTTCATTCACAACATCAAAAACCGTAAATGTTAACTTTATTTGATAAATTTAGTGTCTTAACCCACTAAACCAATTGATTGTTAAGAAGATAAAAGAATCCAAACGCTGATTGTCTTTCCGATACTTTGGTTCTTGTCTTAAACAAGTAGTGAGAGAGAGTTGAGCAAAAAAAAACACTACACTACACTAATAGAAGCTATTGGAAAAGAAAGTGCCTAAAAGCAACCTCATGGGGGAAAAGGAAATTAAAATTAGCTAATTGGACGAGAAAGAAAGCTACAAGAACCTTTACCAAACCCATTAAAACCAAAAGTACTTTCGGAAGAAAGTATTGGTCTAGTCCTACAAGTTTCCAACATGTACGAAAGCATCAGCATTATATACCAACAATGGAATGATGATACCGATCAATAGCTTTGTTCCCATATCTTTTGTTTGATTACTTCGCCACATGTATTATACCTATCATAGTAGGAATCTCTTTTTTAGTGTAACTATCGTTATTCGATTCATTAACCGATTAATCTGGATTGGCTTTTGCAGATGTCTAATATGAGGACGAGTCTTCCAATCCAGTTTTCTCCATTCAAAAACGCCAGGATCCGAATTTCTAACCTTACTTAAAGGACCTAACACTTCATTCCACTAGACCAACTGGTTGCTAGTTCTATTCTCATAAGAATCTGATAATGACAACCAAATCATGTATGAAAACCATCCATTTCATGGAGTACTCATATGGTGTTTGGTGCATTATTGGACTTCAAAAGGTTTGATGCCTTTGGATCGTTACTTTGAGAAGTAATAAAAAGGAAAAACAAGTTTAATGACTAGCATGTTACGATTCTTAAGCAATACGTAAAGAAATTTAAGATGCTTGATTTGGTAAAGTATGAAGTGGGTGACTTTGTTAACTTGGTTAAGTACTTGCTCATTAAGTTATTGGACAAAAGCTGAGTAGTTTAAGTAATAATTCATATACTACAATAACCGTTCTTTTTTATTGAACTCGGTAAATGATTCTAGTGAAAGATGATTTATCTCTTTTCGTAACCGATAACCCAAGTTCAAGCAGAAGTATGTCTGTAAAAAAAAAAAAACATTTTAGAAGAATTATAAGCCCAATTTCAAGATACATTACTGTCCCCATAATTCCAGCATAATTCCAGCTCTGCTTTTCCTTGAAAGCAATATCATGGAAAGAACAGAACATGAAACACGTGATGAAATGCGATTTCATTGAGTAAGGTCCCGATTTGCTTTTTGGACGAGTGAAAGTGCTTTATTTGTCCAAAAAGTCATGTGGATTAAGCTAATAATACTACACATAATGAAAAACCAAAAACACCTGCAGTTCTACAAAGAGAACCAGCCTGTTATAAACCTGGGGATTCTTTTACCCTTATTTGAATTCTGTGCACCAATTTTATGATACAACTACAAAAATAAAAATAAAAAGCGTTTGCAAAATGCAACAGGGATTCCTTTGAATTGTGTAAATTAAAAAAAAAAAAACAATATGATGAAACCGCTTTGCATTACTTTCACTATAAATTATATAAAAACCTTCAAAATCGTGTGTATCCAGACCAGAACACTACATCAGTGGATTCTATCTTGCAGATCGGACATAAAAGTGGATGCAAAGGAGCTAAGTTTCTTTCCGGCCTCCCCCGCAATGTTCCTTAGGTTCGAGATATCCTGTTGTGCCTGAAAATATATTTTATACATGATAAAAGAAATATAATTCAACTTAACAGAACAAAGGAAATATAAATTTCCCATATATAATTTGCACTGGATGAAACACACACAAGGTGATGAGAAATGATGAAATTTAGACAGCAGACCTGGAACGATAGTCGGTTGATGAGGTCACTTGAGGAGAGGTCAAGATCTGCACCTTCACCAAATAGATCAGCACTGGAGATGGACGTCGAACGCTGCAAAAAAAAATATACAGGGCTATATTCATCTCAAGAACCACATTTCAAATATAAATTTACACTTATTACAGCTTTCAGAGCCACTTAACTAATAAATGGATTACCCACTACTTCCAGTAGGCCTATATTTTTTTAGTTAAAGATGATTAAACAAGCTCTAGCTATTTCTTTTGCGGTCCTTGCCATAAATAAGTAATGCTATTACACTAAAACTGATCTTATGATTACAGTTCTTCTAAGAATCTACTTTGATTGCAGCCAACAGGCAACCAGAAAACTAACGGAAAGAACATTACAATGGTAGTCAAAATTCAAAATAGAGTAATACGGTCTATTGAGCACTTAGAGTAGATATCTTTCGAGGAAGGAAAAGCCAGTATACATACAGAGAATTTCTGCAAAGTAGCTTGAGTTTCATTATCTGCTGCTCTGGTATGATCGCCAAAAAATTGGACTGATGAGATAGATTTCGCATTCGAGAACTTTTTCCTAGCTTCATCAGTTTCCTTAATCTGGTATAAAAAATAAGCAATAAGAAACACAGCGAGAAGGCAGAACAGATGCAAGAAATAACAAATATTGACCCTTTCGAGAGACAATTAGAAAAATCAAAAGATAATCACACCAAACTTCCCACCAATCAAATGCTCCAACCTTGTATTGCACGGACTTGTGCACCATAGGAGCACTTCCCTTTCAAAGCCTATTGATTAGGAAGGTACAAGTGACGCGTCCAAGTAGATTCAAGGTGTCTCATAAAGTGTTCACAAACACAGCATGCCAACTTAAAAATGTCATGTATTGAAATTTGATTTTCAAGGGAAATATAAGTTCACTTTAGCTAAAAGCATAACAAGCTTTATATACTGAGTTCAATCCCTTGATGTCAAACATAATATGAAAGTTGTAAACATCTCTAGAAGTACAAATTTTGCAATTGACCTCGAGTGATATGGATAATAAAACATAAGAGCCATATGTTCTAAAACCAGAAAGAGACTTTCCATCAAACTAATCAGCCATCTATACACAAATATTCAAGTTCTAGGTCTTTGACAGGAGCATATTACTTACTTGCACTTTCGGGGAATTTGAGCTTGTTTTCTTCTGAAATCCGTTGTCCATTCCAAAATCAGAAAAGAAGCTAGATGACTTTGGAGGAGCAACGTGACTAAGCATTTGTGAGCCACCAGAATTCAACTCAGTAGATTGACCATTTTCTACATACTCAAAACGTGATGGAAAAGATGAGCCAATTGGTGGTTCAGTGTTTTTCGTTGAGGAAGCAACAGGGACAATGGGTTCTTCAGGCTTCTGGTCATAGAGATTTTCACTCGACTGCAATTAAAATGATGTTATAAAGAGAAAAAGGCACTGAAAATAACTCCAAAAATAAGCAACTGCTCTAATTGAGATATCCTTATGATCATTCTCTTGTAATTGCATTGCTCATGATAGTCTATGTGAATACCTTAGAAGCAAGCTTTCGGGCGCCAAGCCCCCCAGTTTTCTTTGCGCCAAGAGGTTTCTTGACAGTGCTTGTAACAGTTGTACGAGAAGACTTTCGCGTAGCAGAAACTCCTGCTTTTTCTAACACGTCTAAAGAACTTTCTTTAGGAGCTTCATCAGTCTTGCTATCAAGAAGTCCACTGGATGCTTGTGATGACTGAGAGGCAACAGGTGATGATGGCAAACTCTCTCTTCTGCCATGTTTTTACTGACTTCTTTTGATAGAATTTGCCTGTATAACTCGGCAGCCCTTGAAGTATATTTGGACTCAATTTTGCCTCCATTAGTCCATCCATGCTGCTTAAAGAAAACTTGTGCAGGTTGTTTCCTCCATGGATCATCATTTTCAACTGTTCAGGAGACCATGAATCCAAATTTGTAGACCTGCATATAATATAAGTGCTTTTAAGATCAATAAGAGAGGAACACAAAGACATGAATATAAGCAATAGCGGGAACATTTGAGAGTATCAACATCACAAGATTCTCGAGCCACTAATGAACATGTTTCACAGTAGACAGAAAATATCTTAAAGCTCTGTTTTTTCGGCTTGTAAGGAGGACACTAGTGAAAAGATGTTTTTCGAGCCGCTATGGAGGTATTCTTGAGAAAGTGGTTTAAGTGATTATGTACCTCCAAATTTGGCTTAAACATGAGTACAAGGAAACATAATACCCAGAAAATAGCAAGTTGGTAAAAAAATGTGAATGCTACTTTGTTTACCCACAAATGCTCAGACATTAAGTGTGGTAACAGAAGTATGCTAACATGGTAGCCACTTATATGCATAATATATCAGATAATGAATTTATAACATTAATAAAAAAATAACAAAAAAAACACACAAAAGAGGATATTGCATATTAGGATTCGTGTCCAGTGCAAACCATCATTATAAGTATGAACGGAATTCTCATCGTTTATGTTTGTTTATTTATTGAACAAACAAACACGAACAATATTTTTTTGTTCGTTTAACTAAATTGAATGAACACGAACAAATGGCTCGTTCATTCGTTTATGTTCGGTAAACCGTTCATTTATGTTCATTCGTTTATGTTTGTTTAAATTTATTTAAATGTCCATTTATATTTATTATTTTTCATAACAAAACTATTATATTTAAAAAATTTAAAAACATAAATTAAAAATATGAAATAAAAAGAAAAAATAAACAATACTTAATGTACGAGACTTAGACTTCGTAAGAAAAAACTTAGAATTTTCATCTCTCCATTCAATTTCACCGTTTCGTTTGTTTATGTTCATTTGCGTTCGTTTATTATTTTAGCGAGCGAACATTAACAAACACGAACAAGCTACAATTTTTTAACGAACGAACACAAACAAGAAAATATATTCGTTTAGTTGTTCGTGTTCGCTCATTTGTTCGGTTAAAATTAAACAATGAATATGAACATACCCTAATTCGTCTTCGTTTAGGGTCCTAATTCTCGCACGCACAAAAAAATGCGGGGAGGCATACTTGAAAACAAAATATAGACCTCCTACAGATAATATAGAACAAATCATACATATGTTATGGCGCTAGTAAAAATAAATATTAACAATAAGAGCAACCAAACTTTCTTAAAACCATTCATTTGGTGATTCCATCTTCTAGAGATAATAGTAATAATCTGCTAAATCAAACCTTCCGTATATTAAATATATAAATGTCAACACCAGATAATTCAGTATAGTTCAGTTTCCTTATGAAAAATATAACCGGAGGGCAAAACAAAAGAATTTTTCTTCCCGGTATAATTCAACAAAAATTCCAGCGTGTTCACGCCCAAACGAAAGTCATATTTAAGAAGGAAAAAAAGACGCCAATACCTGACAAAGCTGACATGGACACCGAGACCCCGATGAACGGCAGAGCAATCAATGCAGAGAAAGACCCCATACGTCACCGACGGATTCCTCGCATTACAATCAAAACACATCTACAGAATTTTAAAACAAAAAATAGAGATCGAATCACGGAATTTTCCAGAACGGAGTCAGATCTAAAAACATAATTTAAAAAATCAAACAAACCTTGTTATCTGATTTTGCTTTCAGCTTTCTGAAAACAGCGTTCTTGTCGTTCAGGTTATCGGAGGACGCCATTGCCATTTTTTAAAAATAATAATAATAATAATAAATTATCTAGAAATTTAGAAAATAAAATTGGCGTTATTTGTGTTTATGAAAGAAGAGAATTGTTGTGAGGAGGCGTTGTCTCCTCTCCTCTTTTCTTCTCGGGCAAGGCTTTAGAATTTGCGCCAAACAATGTATAAATGCATACAAATTTATTATTGCAATGACGATTGTAGCCTTTTTCATGTCTATGAAATTGACGTAAATGGCCTTCAATAAAGGGATGGCGGGAAACGTGCGTGGCGTAGAGGTGGAGCTTCCGCGGAGTTCGGTGGCCAAGAGGCGGTTATTACCGACCACCCCCTAATTCGATGTTTAAAGCACTACTAACTAAGCGTACATTTTTACCCATATTTGAGTAGTTTTGTTGTATAACATATATATATATTTTATTTAAGTTCAAAGTACATAACAATACCATATTTTCATTTTTTTGAAAAAATTATTTTTAAAAGAAATTCTCTTATGTTTTTTTCTTTTGTCGAAGTCGTCTTCGGGGATGAACTTTATGTCGTCAACTAATTTTTAATAATTATGTTAATTGTATATAAATAAAGTTATTCTCTTTTAATAAAGAACCGTTTATTATTATTATTATTATTT
The DNA here is from genome assembly GCA_019671005.1 of Hibiscus mutabilis. Lineage (NCBI taxonomy): Eukaryota > Viridiplantae > Streptophyta > Magnoliopsida > Malvales > Malvaceae > Hibiscus > Hibiscus mutabilis. The sequence continues at coordinate 38,761,291 of CM033744.1, forward strand.
TGTTTTGTCAAAGTCATTCTATATTTATTTTTCTTGTTTTTTTCGTATGTTTGTATAGCAGTATTTTGTCTGCATTTTTACAGGTTTGTATGTCTTTTGTGACAATATTACTTGCTACTATAACAATTTCACGTTCAAATAACAAGAACTATATAACGTTTTTAATCACAAGACGATCGGTGGTCTGATATTTTTTTGATTCCTTTATGGTAGTTTGCCGATGTGCCAAGAACTCGCAGCGAAATAATGCTTGATTCATAGAGCTTTCTGGTCAAAGTATATTATTGTTGGATTTTATTTAAAAGATTGTGCAAGTTTTTCTGCAAAATGATGGGTTGCTTCTCATATCTTTTACATCCTTTAAAGTTTACTGTATTTATTTTTCACATTAAATTAATGGTTGTGGTGTGATCCTTTTATAATCCTTTTCACTTTGAATTCAATCCAGTATATTTTTTTGTTAAAAAAAATCCAATTGAATACGAAATTTGTGAATTTTATGTATAGATTTTTTAATCATTTTACTTGTGATTATCGGTTTATTTTTTATAAATATAATTTTGTATATAAAAAATTTTATTTTACTTGTAACGTGAGTTGAGTATTAATTAAAAAAATCGGATCAAATATAATTTCCATGTAATCATCAATATAATGAAATGTAGAATTAAATTTTTCATTTAAATAGAGACATTACATTCTTATGTCGAGATTCGAATTTATACAAAATAAAATATCCTTAGTCATTAAGTTAACTAGTAGATCTATTAATTCTTCTATTTTGATTTGATATAATTTAATAATCTACTTGTATATTGTTATTAGGAAGTTCAAATGGATAACACCATTACTTGTTGTCGTTAAAGTAATGGAATAAATTTTTTATTTTATTGGTATTCGAGCATACAATTAAGGAAGTGTGGAAGTAAAATTCAATTAAAGAAAAAGTTTGATACACAGCCCGTGTAAATTAAAGTTTATACGTGCTTTTCAAATTTAGGGTTTAGTTTAGGATTTAAAGTTTAGAGGTTTAGGTTGTAGGGTTTAGAATTTAAGGTTTAGGGTTAGAGTTTAGGGTTTATGGGGTTAGAGTTTATGGTTTAAAATTTAAGGTGTTAGGGTTTTAGATTTTAGATTTTATAAAAGGGTTGTGTAAAAATATTTTACACGGGCTGTGTATCAAAATAAAATCCAATTAATAATGCTCAACAAATTTACATATAATCGAATTTTTAAGGTTATTTTCAGAAATTTCCACGTCGTTTTAATTACAACAGTTACTGGGGCTACCAACTTTAAGTTACTACTAACACTATAAGAGTAAAGGGTCAAATTATGCAAAATTAAACTATAAAAAAAATTTAAATGTAGATTTCAGTATAACAAAGGGACTAAAATCAAATTAGACCAGTTTAAAATAATTCAACCAGGCTTAATTTCTCGGCCGGCATTTTGTTTGCAAAGGCCCAAATTTAAACGTTCACTGTCTCTTGCCCTTCAAATTAAAGCCCACTGTTTGGATATAAAAATTGGACCGTTCTCCTTACTTAGATTCTGTTTTTGAGATAATAATACTCATTGGATTCTTAATCCAGTGCTAATCTTAGTTATTGTCTATTTAACTCATCTTAAAGAGTATTAATTATTTCTCTTTAAAAAGGTTACTCTTCAAAATAAAGATTGAAACACAACCACGACATGTAATTAAAACACATTGGCGACTGATTTTATCACAATTCAAGCTTTGATATATCTAAGGTGATTACGTGCACATATTAATATAAGAAAAATCAGCCCGAGGGTTTAAAGTAGGAGTCAATCAGCAAGTAGAACAATAAAATAATTAAATAACCGCCAATTAAATAGACGACATCAAATTAATTCGGGAACAAAAGAAATAGAATGCAAACGTCAGCATTTAAAAAGGATGATAAACACTTGGGTGGATCATCTAATATTTGCACCCCAGCCGGGATGTCTTGAGCCAAATCAGCTAAGTAATCCGCGCACCTATTGCCCCAACGAAGAATGTGTTTGAACTTCAACAACCCATCCTTCTATAATAAGCTTGACCCAATCCAAAATCAAAGTGCTAAACGCATGATTAAAGTGCAAGATTAATACTACATGTCAAGGATTTAAAGTATGGTTTTGGTCATATTTTCGATCGTGTTGTATATATTACCGTTGTGTACATAACGGGTGTTATCTCTAGGGGTGTGCATTCGGTTAATCCGGTTAATCGTTTTTTTTCGTTTTAACTGTTAACTGAGCCAAAAAAATTGAAAGTTTTTAACCGAACCGAAAAAAGTTTGGTTAATCCGTTCGATTTTCGAATTAACCGAACATTTTTATAAAATTTTGGTAAATTACACAAATGGTCACTAAACTAGTCTAAAATGATATTTTTAGCCCGGTGGACTTTCAGAAGTTACAAAAAAATCATTAAACTTATTGAACTATTACAAAATGGTCATTGACTCATTGCACGTTATAAATTTTTGATAAATTTTGAAAAGTGTAATGACCATTTTGTAATAAATAAATAAATTTAATGATTATTTTGTGCTAATTTAATAAAGTTTAATAACCATTTTATAATATATCAAAAAAATTAATGATCATTTTATAACTTTTAAAAGTTTAGTGACCAAAAACAAATATAGGTAACATATAATATTTAATATATAATAATTTCGGTTAATTAACCGGTGTCGAACCGAATTAACCGATAACCGGTATTTGAAAAAAAAACTATTAACCGTTAACCGATCCTGACTAAAATTAACCGACCGATTAACCTTAAAATTTTTGGTTCGGTCAGTTCATTCGGTTAAAACATAATACTGCACACCCCTAGTTATCTCATTTACTGTGGGTATCGCTACCGTGACTTTTTAATTCACACAATTTATTGTAAGATATAATAATTTTAATTATAAAAGCCACTTTTAATTATTTTAAAGTATTTTCTAACACTTTTAACTGTTATTAATACGAGAACACAACTTTTACCATTATAATTGGATATTTTTTTAATAACAATAACGAGAGTAGTTGCACGTTATTGCCGTAATTGGCCATCGCCCGTTAAATTTTGACCACAATCCATTGTTATCATGGGCGGAGTCACATGCATAATAATAGACACCCCAATTTTTTTAGAAATTGTATTTTTTTTATATAATTTATATATAAATAATTTAAAATATATATAATTAACATTCCTTTATAAATAAAATGACATCCATTTTTTAGAAATTTTATTTTTCTATACAATTTAAATTTAAAAAAATTATAATTGACACTCATTTAAATATAATTAACTTTTTTTTATAAATACTGTTAAAAAATAACGCCTATTAAATAAAATTTTAGCTCCACCCATAACTATTATTGGTATGATTTCAAGCGATATATCAGCCGCTATTTCGCTACTTTGCCACTATTTAAATTCCTGCTCCATTCTTACAACGTAGAAGTGGTTGCATGCAACCAGGTCGGCGAGGCGACACGTTTTTAAAATGCAAGGAAATCATATTCAGACACGACATGATTAGAGGGTCCAAGGACAGCGATCCGTCATCGTCGGTAGGGCCAATGTTTGTCAATTGGTCATTTGATGAATAGGTGATAAGACGTCGACTCTTTTGTCAGTGCAATGAATATTTGTGAAGAAAATATATTAGGGTTTGCTTTATAAAGTAACCTACAATTCCACCGTAAGTGTTGAAGATTAGAAAAAGGTGTGCACTTAATTTAATTGCTTATTTTTTAATTTATGAATGTTAATTAGTGTTTGGTCTTCATGCAATGAATTGGTACTTTATAATAGTAGCCTGCTTAAGTAAGCTATATCTTTTCCTATTATGGTTGGCGGAGGTTAGTTATTAAGTAACTTTACCATATTGTTAATGGAAGAAATTAAGAGCTATACAAATTAACAATGCTAAACTCTAATTATTAGATATAATGATAGAATAAATAAGGCTTAAGGGTAAAGCCTTTGAATTTTTGAAAAAAATTCAATTAAGTCCTTGAATTATTTTTACACCTAATTAAGCTATTCAACTAAGAAATTGAATCAATTAAGCCATTTGATCAATTTTAACCATTAAATTTTGATAGTTTTTTTGGACCCGTTGATACAGTGTGTCATGTCATAAGGTTTCCACTTGATATTTTCAAAAAAATTATTTTATTTTAAAAATCCTTTAACCGTTCTAATTGTTTATTTAAAAAACTTATAAAATTTATAAAAAAATATTTCTTTTGAAAAAAATCAGTAAAACAACATGACAGAATTGTAGTGTATTATGTGTCAGTAATATCTAAAGAGAACATAAAGATTTAATGGTCAAAATCGATCAAAGAGATTAATTGATTCAATTTCTCGATTCAATAGCTTAGTTGATTTAATTTATTAGTTCAAGAGCTAAATTGAAAGCAACAAAGTTAGACACTAAATTAATTTTTTTTTTCTAAAAGTTCAAGGGTTTTTACACCCTTAAGCAAATAAAGAAAGGTAGCAGAGCTTAAGTCTATACACATTTAAATATTTAACAAATTAAGTGTTGTTTTTAAATTTTGAGGTTTAATATTTTTTTAATAAATTTTAATTCTAATTTTAATCTTAATTCTACCTAAAGAGGATGGAGAGGGAAGACTATAGGAGAAGGAAAAATAGTGTTCATAATGAGCCTATAACTCATGATCTAAGGGGATATGAGAAAACAAAGATGGACAGCTTGATCAAAGGCCAAATTATATTTTAAAATTTAATAATTTGACTCATCCTAATATTTGGTCTGATTACGTCCCCTAATTAGATGGAATAAGTTTGAAGATACAGACCTTAAAATTTTTTAAATAATTACCGCTTTCGATGCATGATTTAACACTTAAATATGTTCATGTCCACTTATATATTATACTAATAATAATATCAATTAAACAATACCCAATTAAAACTTATTTTTTTAAACACCAATTAAAACTTAAAATTTTAAACAATAACTCCAATTTTTTGGTTATCTAATTAAGTCTGCTTCGACACGTCAGGAATTTGATTGAGATTACTTTATTTGACGTTGAATTTTACTATCAATTACCTTACACATCAATCAAATTGTAACTTTTCATGTTAAATAATTAAAAAACATGGAAAAGAAGATTTAAAACGTTGATTTGATTGATTGAAAACCCATACTTTCTCAATTTAAAAAAAAAACCCTATACTTTCTTATTTTTTAATCAAACCGAAGAGTATTAGAAATAAATAAGAATACCTTAATGAACGTGGCAAACATGGCAGCTTGTTTATTACATGTAAATTGCATTCACTACTGATACACCAATGTTCACAAAAAAAGCAATGTACAAAATGAAATAAATAATTAATTATAAAAGAATTAGATAGGGCTGATAGATTTTGCACCGCGGTAGTTTTGGACATGCACAATAAAAAAGATCGTATAATATTTTTAAGGAAAAAAATTTAAAATTAGTTAAGTTAGATACATGCAAGAGAAACACAATATTAATTATGGACGGGTGATGTAGTACGTAAGGAAAGCAAAATGTTGTTATACTTCATGAATTTTAAGTTTGTTAGACTCGTTTATAATCAAAAGTCTGCCTACTACGTACGCACACAAGTTAACAAACATTTTATTTAAATTAAAGACTTTATTTTAACAAATTACACAAAACCCTTAAAGTCTTTGAACCGTCATTGAATTAGAAGTCGGCTTATTTTGATTTTAAAAAGTGAAGTAGAATTATTTTTTAAAAAATATTTTTTAATTTTGTTTTTAAAATTTGACATTATTAAAAAATGTTCTAAATAAACAAAATACTTATTTTAAATATTATTCTTAAAACATATAAACTTTAGTGATTACATAAAATATCATGTAAACATATAAAAATTATAAGGCATAAAGCAAAAAATGCCCAAAACGTTTGTCTAAATAATCACTTTGGCCCCTATTTTTTTGGAGCAATTCAACTCTCAACATTTCGTTTTGAATCAAAATGACCCCTTTACGGATGAAAACTGTCAGTCAACTGACAGTAAATGGCTTGAAATAACGTGACAAACTCATACGACAGTACACGCTGACATAGCAGTATCATATAGACAAATGTGTTGACTTGAAAAACGTTACATTAGTCAAAAAATTATTCTATAAAATTATATAAAATATAAAATAATTTTTGCTACTAACTTCTTATTCTGTCAAGTCATTTCAAATTATTTACAGTCAGTTTTCTAACAATTTTCATCCGCAAAGAGGCCATTTTGACCCAAAATAGAATGTTGAAGGTTAAATTGCTCCCAAAAAAATAATAGGGGCCAAAATAACTATTCAATCAAACATTTGGGGTATTTTTTGACTTTATGCCAAATTATAACTATATAATGTTCTTGTGAAATTATCTAATTACAAATATATTGTCTACCTGCATAAAAATCATTACAAAGATATAATGTTATACAATTTAATAATATATATGTAATTAGTTCTTACTGTACTATAATTTTCAAGATCCCTACAGGACAGGCCCCACTCGATAAACTACAAATAATATTAATAATGAAATATTAATCATTATGAGTTTATAATCTATTTGGATTTATATTCAAATATATATATATATACACACACACATCAATCCAAAAAAACTGTACTATTATTTATGAGTAGAACTATTTCTTCTAATTTACGTGGACATTTTAGATCCTCAGGTGTGGATCGAAAAGGAGAAATTAAAATTAATGGTGGATTTTGGTAAAATAATTTAGTGTCAATTTAATTTTTTTTTTAAAGTTGGAGATTTAAATATTTTAAAAAATGATATTTAATATAAAATTTAAAAAATAATGAGAACACAATTAAAATATTCAAAAAAGAATATTTAATAGGATTTTTTGTTTTTTAAAAAAATAATAAAAATAATATTAATAATGAAATATTAACCATTATGAGTTTATAATCCATTTGGATTTATATTCAAATATATATACATATATATACACACTAATCGAAAAAAACAGTACTATTATTTATGAGTAGAAGTATTTCTTCTGATTTACGTGAACGTTTTAGATCCTCAGGTGTGGATTGAAAAGGAGAAATTAAAATTAATGGTGGATTTTGGTAAAATAATTTAGTGTCAATTTAATTTTTTAAAGCTGGAAATTTAAATATTTTAAAAATGAGATTTAATAGAAAAAAATAAAAATAATGAGAACACAATTAAAATATTAAAAAAAAGATTTTTTAAAAATTTGAAGGTCAAATTAACTTTTTAAAATTTGAGGGCCAGAGCCCCACTGACCCACTACCATCCGCCTCAACCGAAACATGATAAGAGTTATGATTTTAGCATAATGCTGAAAAATAATCATAATTTTTTATTGAATTGTCATTTTGGCTCATATTCTTTTTTTTTTGAAGTAATTTAGCCCTTAACATTTTATTTTGAGTCAAAATGGCTCTTTTACGGATGAAAATGTTAGTCGACAAACGGTAAATGGCTTGAAATGATGTGGCAAACCTATATGAAAGTGCACGCACCAATAGCAGTGTCATATAGGCAACTATGCTGACTTTAATGGATAACACATCAATAAAAAAAATATATTTTTTAAAAATGTATAAAATATAAAATATTTTACTTATGACGTGTCATTCTGTCAAGTCATTTCAAGTTGTTTATCGTCAGTTGACTAATAGTTTTCATCCGCAGAGGGGCCATTTTGACCCAAAGTGAGATGATAAGAGCTAAATTGCTTCAAAAAAAAGAATATGGGCCAAAATGACAATTCAGTCAAACGTTAGGGGCATTTTTTGATGTTATGCCTATGATTTTTGGGTAAATTAAGTATTCTACTATTGAACTTTTTCTCACTCATATTTTAGTCATTAAAGTTAAAAATTTTCGACTAAATCATTGACTTTAGACAGAATATTTTTGTCATTCCACAATTATCTTTCTGTTCTGTATTGACTTCAACTTTTTTAATTAATTTTGCAGTTACGACACCAACTTAGATTTTGATCACCGCTCGTCGTCACGGCTGACCACCACACTAACTATTAGCGTCGACGACCATTAGACGCAAAATTTTTAAATCACCTAATTTCAATCTCCTGACTTTGAATCCGACCTTCATAGACAGTAATAGGATGGGATTGTAGAACCCTTTTCTTAGTCACCTTTGGGAGTGATTCAACCTAAATAAAGTCCATAGAAAAAATAATGAAGGCATGGCCCCGAGTGAAAACAAAATGTAAAATGAATTGGATTCCATGAGTGGAGGGTGGGAAGAAGCAATAAAGAAGAGTGTATCGAGTTGAATGGATCTTTCTTACAAGAATGGAGCTTGGAGTGAATGAGTGTCCAAATAAGGGTGGTGGGTGAGTTCCTAGTGTAATAAAAGGAGAAAGTTGTGGACCTCTACCCTAAAATTATAGCACATGCATTTGGAGACTAAACCTTTCTTTCTTGCCACGAGTACGACAATGGGGACGAAAAGAGGAAGCATATCGTCATAGGCGATTATAGTCTCTATTTCAGTATTCGAACGGTGAAAATATTAATCTTTAAAAGAGAGCAAATATCTTCGTTTGAAGTTCATCCAATGACGGACAACAAAGATTAAAGAATCAGAAATTAAACTGCTCAATGTTAGATTCGTAGTTTTAGATATTTTTGTTTAAATATATATTGAATTTGCATTCAGAAAAGTGTAACAAGTTTGGTGAAAATTTTCGTGACTTATCGATCGTAAATGCCGACGACCGACGTAATGACTGACCGTGACAAATAAGGGCCAAAACTTGGATAGGTAGAGAGAAGAAGAGAGGATGAAAAAAAAAAGAAGAGATTTTTTAAAGGTTCAGAACAATGTTGTTTGAGGTCAACTGTCATATCATAACATCATCAATTATTTTAACAGTGAAGTGATCAAAATATAAGCAATTTAGATTTCAATAATTAAATAAAAAAAATTAAACTTCAATTACTATAATAGGAGTGAAAAAAGAAAATTTTGTTGTGAAATAATTTAATTTATACCATTTTTTAGGTTTTTTTTTCACATTTTAGTGTGATTATCAATAATTTTTTTCATTAATTTTAGACTTTTGGTAAGAGAAACTGTTCAAATTTAAATTGTCTATAAATAACAATATTAACTTTTTTACTAATCTAAACGATGGGTTCAACCGTTTTAATTTCTTAAATTGTGAGCAATGAATTAAGGATAAGGGAAGGGACGGAGTTAAAGAGAGGGTGGGAGGGGCAATTGCCCCCAACTTTGAATGGTTTAATTATTTTTAGGTCATTCATAGTTTTAAAATTTTTATAGTTAAGTTCTTGTCCCTTCTAAATAATTTTAGTTTATTATTTTTAAGACCCTTTAAGTTAAAATTAATGAAATTAAGCCACGACCCCTTATTTTTCTGGTTTAATAATTTTTTAAGACTGTTCAATTTTAAAATTAGTAAAATTAAACATTAATTTCGTTAATTTTATGATTTAATTACTTTTTAGAACCCTATTTATTTCAAATTTAGTTAACTTGCACCCCTCGTGGTTCAATCCTGACTCCGTCCCTGGATGAGGGATATGATTTTTTATTAAATTATTAGAACATATTAGTGTTTCGCTTCGAAGAATTAAATAGTATTGTATTTTCTATTAGTATGCAATAAGTGTTATGATTTAATTTAAAATTAATGAACTTAAAGCTAAAAAAATGAATCATTATGTCAAAGGATGTAAAATATTACATGTACTAAAACAAAAACAAAAACTATTTAAAACATATGATGTCGCCAAAAAATAAAATATATATACGAAAAAGTACATTAACTTATTAAAATTTACATAAAATGAGTTATTTTTTACACTGAACCACTATAACAAACACAACGTGGTGTACTATGAAAGTTAACAAGAATATACATATATAAAAGAGTGTGTCCAAATCGATGTAAAATATTGTTAAAATATAAATATTATAATAATTTAAACACACAAAAATAATATGATCATCATGAATATATAATAGTATCTTCATCATTCACACATGAATCATCACGTTAATATAGTTGATTAGTACATCAATACTGTAACAATAAACGGTGATTTTAGCTGGTCAAAAAATAATAATGATATAATTCGAAAATTTTGGAACCTAAATTAATGAAATTAAATAAATAAAGAACAACTATACTAATGTTGAACGAATATGAAAACAAAATTATATATATTTTTTAATATGTTGTTGTGATTACAATGTAATATCTGTTTAATTTTTTTAAACATTTAATGGTGCAAACACCGTACACACATGGTGTTTGAACTCGAGTTACTTGAATAAAATACATTACTTTTTACCACTGGCCACGGGTTCAATTATGCTTTTTTTTTTGTATGTGTGTTGGTGTCTTTTTCATGAATGATCACATTCACGTCTTAGAAAATATTCAAACCTCAAAATGAAAAATAAAACAAAAAGAAAGGGCGGAAAACAAAAGGGTTAATACAGCAAACACCCTTATATTATTATTCAAAATCTAAATAGGTCTACGAACTTCAAAGTTTATAATCCAGTTATCAGAATATTAGTATCGTATTAATTAAATCACTTTATCAACCTCGTCATTAGATCAAACTTTAAATGCATATTTAAACATGACATCAAATATATTTGAAACACGTGGATCAAATTTTATACTCATATATGTATTTACAATTTGATTACTGTATTTCACAAATGCTTCACGTTAAATTCGAATATGCATTTAACTCTAAACTGACGACTAGAGTGATAGAACTGATATTTGTCAAAATAAAAATAGTGAGAACTGATAAAAGAATATGATTGGTATAATATTGATGCTTTAAAGACTCAATTGGAATAGTTTAAAATTTAAAAAGTAATATAAAAAGATTGTAGTGACTTTGAGTGAATTAACCCAAAATAAAAAGAATTTTTAACTGAAGTCAAATATCGGGGCGAGTGATTGACTGGTAGCGATGAATCGAGGAAATGCCGCCGATATTTACCGAAGAAGCTAAGATATGGGAGGAAAGGTGTCAAAGCGTAGTAGGAGCAGTTAAAAAGTAATTTTTAATCATTTCTTAATTTAAATACGTTTTTTTCCCAGAAATAACGTTGTCTTTTTTTTTTTCATTTTACGAAATAAATGTTGTAGTTTTATTTAGGGTAGCTTTGGGCAAATAATTTAAATAAATTGAATATTTAAGAAAATAAGATATTTTAAGATATATTTTAGAATCTACGATAAATTTTACAGTGCAGGGTGAAGTCGCCACTTGCAGATGCCAGTTTGGGAGAAGACTCTATCTGTAGCTGACGATTTTCTCTTAACTTTTAATAGTTTAATATTTTTTTATTGATTCAAGACAAAATCAGGATGAAGTTATCATCTGCAGATGGCGTCTTCTCTCAAATCGCTATCTGCAGGTGACGACTTCACCCTGTATTATAAAATTTATCGTAAATCTCAAAATATGTCTTAATGTCTTTTAAAACTCGAAATATCATTTGAGTTTGTATAATTCCCTAAAATACTCTTTTATTTAGTGAAGTAAAAAAATTACAGTAAAGTTCGAGGTTATTCGAAAGTGTAGGCACTCTACTTCATGAAGTGTAGAAAAAAAATGGTCAGAATTTTCTGAGTGCTTTCAAACTATCTCTACTTCATGAAATAAAGTGTTTATTCCAACATTATTATCCGAGTAAAATACTCCTCAAACTCATATGCGTTTAAATAAAATTTTTGATTAATTATTCATAATAAAATTATATTTTATTACACTATACATTGATTGGGAAAATCAAATGATTTAATTGATGTGATATTGATATTTTTCATTTAAACATTACTTAATAGATATCGAACTCTTTAATGCTTGATCCGAGAACTTAAATATTTATTTTTTATTTAATATTTTGTTAATAAAAAAATGACAGCTGCTTGATAGTTCACAGTTTAAATATTGTGTATTGGGTAAAGTACACAAATGATCATTAAACTATCTCTAAAAATATAAAATGATCATTAAACTTTTAAATGTTACATAATGGACATTAAACTTTAGTTTTTGTTGAACCATTAATTATCGTTAATTGAATGATGTGACAATTACAGAAATTTGAATTATATAACATTTAATCCTCTACATTAACACATTTAATCAGTTTATTTTTATTTTGACCCACATTATTGATGTCTAAAGTAATTGAATTTATAAATATTAAAAATTAATATATTATTATACAAATCTTCGTAATTATCACATCTCCCAGTTAATGACAATAAACAGTCAAATGATCATTTTACAATAAAAACTAAAATTTAATAATTATTATATAAATTTTAAAAATTTAATGACCGTTTTATATTTTTTTTAAAAATAATTTAATGATAATTTGTGTGTTTTACCTTTTATTATTTACCGATTTAATCGGCTCTCATCGGATATCCCAACCCCTCCTTTTTGTAAGATATATTATTCCCCTCCAAATAAAAAAATAAAACATTGATAAATAATATAATAAAATAAAATCTCAAACTCAAACGCAACCCCAAATCATATATTTTCATACCGTTTCCCACCATCCTTCATCTTCATCCCAACCGCTGAAACGCAACTTCCTTTGATTCAAAGGAATTCACTTGTGCAGTTCTTGGTATGACGGATTATCGATTATCGTCGACGATGAATCTTTGGACGGACGAAAACGCCTCCGTTATGGAAGCTTTCATGAGCTCTGACCTTTCTGCTTTGTGGCCGCCGCCTCAATCCTCCGCCTCCACTTCCACACCAGCTGTTGTTACTTCTTCTTCTGCTGCTGCTGCTGCGGCCGCTAGTGGTCCACCGGAACTTTCGAAGTCCGCCCAGTCTCAGCCGTCCGTTTCTCTTTTCAATCAAGAGACTCTCCAACAGCGTCTCCATGCTCTCATCGAAGGCGCCCGCGAATGTTGGACTTACGCCATTTTTTGGCAGTCCTCCTACGATTACTCAGCCGAATCTGTACTGGGATGGGGCGATGGGTATTACAAAGGCGAAGAAGATAAAGGGAAAGGGAAGTTGAAAACTTCATCTGCGGTTGCGGGACAAGAGCACCGTAAGAAAGTTCTTAGAGAACTTAATTCTTTGATTTCCGGTTCCATGGCCCCCACCGACGATGCCGTCGACGAAGAAGTCACCGATACCGAGTGGTTCTTTTTGGTTTCCATGACGCAGTCTTTCGTCAATGGCTGCGGGCTCCCGGGGCAGGCTTTTTCCAATTCGACTCCAGTTTGGGTTGTTGGGTCGGACCGGCTAGCCGGTTCGACCTGCAAGCGAGCGAGGCAGGGACAGGTTTTCGGTTTGCAAACGATGGTTTGTATACCGTCGGAAAATGGGGTGGTTGAATTGGGTTCAACGGAACTTATCACGCAAAGCTCCGGTCTGATGAACAAGGTTCGGGTTCTGTTTAATTTCAATAATGGAATTGATTCTGGTTATTTGTCTATGCCTAATAATATTGCCGATGAAGGCGAAAATGATCCGTCTCCGCTTTGGATTAGTGCTCCAAATAGTGGGATTGAGCATAAGGAAAACAATAATACTAGCAATCAGAATCAGCAGATTCAAAGGTCAATTCAGTTCCGTGACAATCCGAGTTCGAGTAGTTTAACCGAGACTCCGAGTTCCGTTCATGTCGGAAATCATCATCATCAACAGCAGCAGAATCACCAGCGGGGTTATGGTTTCGATGGGATTAACAGTGCGAGGAATGGGAATTCTTCTAATTTGCTGAAACCAGAATCCGAAGAGATGTTGAATTTTGGTGAGAGTAAGAGGAGTGGGAGTGGGAATGTGAATTTGTTTTCTGGGGATTCTTCTGGTGTACTGTTGCCTTCTTCTGGTACGGTGAAATCAAGTAGAGGTGCTGGGGATTCGGATAATTCCGATATCGAAGCATCTGTCATTAAAGAACCTGATTGTAGCAGAGCTTTGGAGCCTGAAAAGAAGCCTAGGAAACGAGGGAGAAAGCCGGCAAATGGAAGAGAAGAGCCTCTGAATCATGTCGAAGCGGAGCGACAAAGAAGAGAGAAGCTTAACCAGAGGTTTTACGCCTTGCGTGCTGTTGTTCCTAACGTATCGAAGATGGATAAAGCATCCCTGCTCGGTGATGCTATTTCATATATCAACGAGCTTAGCACAAAGGTACAGAATGCAGATTCAGAGAAATATGAGTTGAAGAAACAATTAGAAGCCATGAAGAAAGAATTGGCAAATAAAGATTCATCACCGCCTATGACGAACCACATCGACAATAAGTTGTTAGAATTGGAAATCGATGTAAAGATCATCGGGTTGGATGCAATGATTCGAATACAATGCAAGAGAAAGAACCATCCAGCAGCAAGGTTAATGACTGCTTTAAAGGAGTTAGACCTCCATGTGCAACACGCCAGCGTGACGGTAGTGAACGACTTGATGATCCAACAAGCCACCGTGAAGATGGGGAACCGGTATTACACTCAGGAACAGCTCAGGCTAGCTCTAACATCCAAAATCGGAGACGAAAGATATAGAACACTAGCCAGAGCTTGACCTGCATAAGCAATTGGTTTGGTATGGAGATGCAAGATACAAAGGGATCGAGCAGAGCTTGACCCGCATAACCAATGGGGATGAAGACTGCAGTTTAATTGTTAAAATGGCTGTAGGACTAGCACACTAGCTCTGCAAAATACTGTTCTATTTTGTTCTTAGTAGTGTTTAAGCATATGAAATAGTTTGATAGGTTATTAAGTTGTCATACTGACAATAGCCTTTTTGTGTTCATGTATGTATGTATGTATATAGCCTGTTATATATCGGAACCAGTATGAAGTTCTGAGTTTAATAATATGTTCTCCAGGTTTTCTTTTTCCAGGACAAGAACATTAGCTTTTGAGTTTTGAGGTTGTATGAACATGGGGACATTTGGGGCTCTTTGTTTCATCATATCTTTGTATCCTCTGTCCCTTCCATCACATGTTTTTTTTTATTATTTTACTTTTGTGGGGTAATTGGGACTGTTTTCGACCGTGTAATAACAACAATAACAACGTGCCAAAATTACTCGACCACATAATAATTCTTCCCATGCCAAAAATGCACCGACAGTGTGTGGTGGAAACAGAGCTTGTCCGATTGAAAAATGAAACCCCGTGTTATTTACAGTTTGTGAAAGAATTCACCTACACCTGGGGTAAAGTTTACTCTGTTTTTTGTTCCTATCAGGAGAAAAATGAAAGGATTAGATCGAAAACGTTGATTGGCTGCAGAGCATGCGGATATAAATAGAGTTATGTTTGCTGGTGGGATTTACAGATGGAGCATTCAAAGGGCATTGCTTGCTGCTACCAAAATCTAGTTTCGATCATTAAAGCAATCTATTCGATAATTAACAACCGAGTCATGCTGTCGGCTCTACTCGGTTTTGTCCTTTTGCTGATTTTCATGTCCAAAAATGATAGTGCCATGTAAGCAAGCTCGGAATGTCTAAAACATGGTCGGAGGCAGAGGTGACTTTTTCAACTCAAATTTTGAAACGCAATCGTTGAACAATTTTTTTGAAAGAGAATCTGGGATTTACTTACTCTATGTGGTTTGTATATAAATTCAATGTTTGATGAAGCAAACAATCAGTCTGCAGAAGAAAAACTTGGTTGACCTTTCAATCATAAAGTTGGCTGTTCCATGAATGAAGGCATAAAGTTAGAGGCGGCGGTTCTAATTTCTAAATTTCCAGTAGCATAATCATTGACTCCTTGAAAGTTGAAACTTAAGGAAACGGGGAATCCCATACTTTCCAGGAAACTGAGGGGTGGGGAAAAGAAAACATAGCTGACAAGGAAAATGCTATCACTGTGGTGTGGTGTGCTGCGCTAATATGATGAATCATAGGACTAGAATACACTACCAAGTTTCTGTATTCTTCTGGTCCTTCTAAAAACACAGATAAACCTTATGGAATATATTTGAGAAAGATTTCAATGTTGGATCTGATTCGATTAAGGGAATTAGGGTTATTTCTAGTTAGGCATATTCACCCAGAATCTGATGAAAGAAAATATATGGTTTGGCTCCGGATTCTGTCATAGGATTTAAGGAATATAATCAGTTTTGATATTTTCTATATTAAAATTGTTATCATTTTTTAAACATAAAATTAAAATTAAAATTAATTTTTTACTTATTCTATTTCGTCAAAAAATGTAGATAGTATTTATTAAATAAAATATTTATTTCATTTGAAAAATATATTGTCACAATTAACTTAAAATATATGTTAAAAATATTTATTTCATTACAAAAGTATATTTTGTCACAATTTAATCCCTTCTACATATTTCATTTCTAAGTCTCTCTTTTCCGACCCACTACCTCTCAGTCACCACTACCGCCGATCACCGTACCGAATCCCTATCCCAAAAAAAGTTAAATACAAAAGGTTAATAGCAGTTTCGGACAATTAAAACAATCAATATACCTTTTACTATAAGCAATGATAATGCTTTAAGGAGAAATAAGAAATAATAATTAGTTAAGAGTTAAGAAAATAAAGCAAGCAAACGCCCTCATTAAGAGAAGAAACAAAAGTAAAGTCTGCATATCTTCTTTTAAAATTTAAATCCAGATGCTGCCATGTAGTGGAAAAATTATTAGATGGGTCTGGCTCACTACGTCATCATTCCTACATGTCATTAAATGAATGAATTTTATTGGATGTAACTATAGATGACGTGGTGAGTCGGGACCATGTAATAATTTCTCCCTGCAGTGACCTTGTCGATTTCATACCTATTTGAAGGATCAGTTTCATAAAATCATGCGATGAAGATTTTTGAAAAAGTTAGAAACAATTGCATTAATATCTAGAAAACATACTGTGAGCACCCAAATCCGTCCGGCGCTCACTTTATTATTCGTTCGAGTCTTGAAATTTATTTTTCGTGTATTGAAAATGCTCGCCCAATTTTGAAATTAAAAATGTGGAGCCGCCACCGATCATTTTAAAATAGGTAGACCGGACACCAAAGTAAAACCAGATATTCAAAAATTAGGGTCCGGGAGTCGGTTACGAATGGGGAAGGATTAGCACCCCCACATCGCCCAAAATTGGTACCTAGCCGATTATTTAAAGTCTTGGTACTGGAAATTGTGATTTCGAATAAAATTTAAAGTATGATTCTTAAACTGAAAATATCGAGAGAACCACATCCCTTTACGCCAGGGACACGGCTTCACGCTTTCTTGAAAAAAAAATTAAAAACATCACATCCCTTTACGCCAGAGATATGATTTATCGAGGTTTTAAAAATATTATTTAAAATTTATTTCTTTAAAACACATTTTTTTGATGAGTTAGAAAAACATATATGATGCAAAATAAATTAAAATGTATGAAAAAATATAAAGCATAAAATGACTTATGAAATAAGTATAAACACCTATATAAAATATACACATAAAATACATATAAAAATATAAAACTAAATATTATAATGTATATGTACATATTTAAAACTATAATATATATATATACATACGTGATAATAAAAAAGCTCATAATATTAATAGTAATATGTACAAATAATTATACATATATAATACTTCAACATTTAAATTTTTTTAAAAAAATACATATACATAATATAATATAAAACATATTTTACTTACCAAAATACATATATACATATTATAACACTATATATATATATATATAGAGAGAGAGAGAGAGAGAGAGAGAGATCTATATTAAACGGCATATAGTATACTAAATATTCACAAAATGTAAAATATAAAATATTTACAATATGCATTATATATATATATATAATAAGCAAAATATAATATAACAAAAACATAAGTAAAATATATTTATACAAATATAATATATAATTAATAACCATAATAAAAGAGGACCGAAATAAAGAGAACAGAAAATAACAAAGCTAAAATGCAAACATATGTAAATTAGAGCCTTAAAATTAAATAAGAACAACAGTGGCTAAATCGAATAAAATGTAAAATTAAATGCTAAAAAAAGCAAAAAGGACGATATTGAACACGCAAAAAACCGAAGGACCTAAAACATGATTATACCATGCGGTAAGCTGAAAATAGAAGGAAAGAGCAAGGACCATTCATGTAATTATCCATTTTTTCAAAAAATCAGGATCCTTAGCCTTAAAACTACTTCGCTTCACATCGGTTCAAACATGTAGGGTTATTATTATATTCAAAACGGGTTTAATAAAATTAGAAACACATAACCCTAATCTAAAAGCTTTCACCCTCTCTTCTCACATCTCTCAGCGGTGCCGCTCTCACAAACTCCTCATGCCGTTCCCTGCGCCGGTCATCGGCGGCCTCACAGCGACGTTCCAGCAACCAGGTAAGTTCCGATTCGAACCCCTATTTTTGTTTTATTATTTCGGTTTAAAAACCCTTTCGATTTGAGATTGAAAACAAGTTTTGATTTTTTTTTAAAAAACAAAGGATCCGATGAGATTTTGAATGTTTTTTTGTTTTTGATTCGAGCCAACAAAAGTGTGAAAGAAGAAAAATATTACCTTGAAACTTTTGTATTGATTTAAAAAAAAACTTCCAGATTACAGATTTTCAAAAATAAAAAACCCCTATTTCACTCTCTTTTTCTCTGTAATCGTCATATTTCTCGTCTAATCCCCTTATTTTTGGCTTGTAAATTCATATATAAAAGATGGGGAAGAGTCTTCCGGTTTGATATCTCTCTGTTGAAGTCCCAACTGTTCAGGCTTTATCAGAGTTAGAAGCAGTCGAGTGGTCTTAGGGTGATTATAGAGTCGGCGGTGGCAGGTTAGACTAGGATTATAGATTATCATTTTGATTTTTAGGGCTTGGTTTAGTTTGGGATTTGGCTCGAAATAAAAGAGCCCGGTTTGGACGGTGACGGTTAGAGTAATGGGTTAGTTTGGGCCGGTTATGGGTGATTAGGGTTAACATTTTAGGCTTAGGGTTTTTCTTTGGTTCAGGTCGAGTTATCAAAATGGGTTGAATTGTGGGTTAACAAATTGGGTTTGGGTTGGTTAGAGTAATGGGTTAGTTTGGGCCGGTTATGGGTGATTGGGTTTGAATCTGGGTTGAGTTATGGACCAGGTTTGGGTATTGGGTTTAGTTTAGGGCCCGGATTAGAATGGGTCATTACAGCTTCCTCTCTTTACTCATTGTTGTGTAACAGCAATAGAACAAAGACTAAAATGACCCGTTTTGCCTAGTTCGGCTAAGCTTCTTCCCTGTTGACGTATGTCTTATTTCTTCAGCAGATCTTCTTTCTCTTTGACGCGGGTCTTCTTTCTTGTCTTGATCGATCCACTTTGTCACTAAAGAAACTTCGACCCAGCTGCAACACTGACGAAGTGACAGGGTCTACAAAATTCGATCCCGCTGCATCACTGAAGATGAGGCAAGATCGATGGATGAAAGTTCTGATGTCCGATCCAGGTACTACTTTGACGAAGAGACAAGATCAAAAGATTGAAAGCTCATTTTGATTTTATTTTTTTCTTATTTTTTCTTATTTTTTATTTTTTCATCAGTTTTTCATTTTTCTTTCTTTTTTTGTTTTTTTAGATACAACATTGATAAAACTTGAAAGACAGTAAATTTTGACCAAGCTACAACACCGACGAAGAGGCATGGTCTAAAGTTAGTAATGTTGATCCAGCTACGACACTGACGAAGAGGCGGGATCTAGAGTTAGTAAATTTGGTCTAGCTACAACACCGACGAAGAGGTGGAACTGAAAGTTAGATTAGACCAAGGGACAACACCGACGAAGAGGCAAGGTCTGAGGATTTGATCCAGCTACAACTCTAACGAAGAGACAGGATCGGGGATTTGGTTTCTTTGCGATCAAGCTATAACTCTAATGAAGAGGCGTGATCAGAATTTGGCAAACTTGGTTCAGCTACAACACCGACGAAGAGGCAGAATCGTAAATTTATAAAGTTGGACCTACCCACACCATTAACGAAATGGTAAGATCAGATTTCAGCAACTTAGATCTTACTATACCATCAACGGAGGGGCAAGATCGGCAAATGATGACAACTTGATTTTTTTGTTTTTTGTTTTATTTTTTATTTGACCCTTTTCATTTTTTTTCTTTCTTTCTTCATTTTTTTATTTTTTGGACTTTTTTCTAATTTTTTGATCTGACTTTTTTCTCTCTTGTTTTGCTACAACTATAATAAAAGGTAAATTCCGAGTAAAATTTTGATCTAGCTACAACACTGATGTAGAGGCACGACCTGGAGAGGATTTGATCTGCTACACCACTGACGGAGAGACTAGATCAGCAAAATATGAGATCAACTACACCACCAACGGAGAGATATGATTCGAATGAAAAATTTGATCTGCATCACCACCGATGGAGACAAGATCTACATTAAGTTGGTCTACCACGACTGACGGGGGCATGATTTTCAAGATGTTGAATTATTGTGCCATTGACAGCGAGACGATGTCTGGAAAAAATTTACTATATTTCTCTATCGATAGAGGGCAGGATCTGAAATGAGTTATTTCTGTTGGCAAGAGTGAGAATCTGGAAAATGTTGGTCTCCACCACACCATTGTCGGAGAAATCAAATCCTACAAAGGAAAAAAAATATTTGTCAGTAATTGTTCAAAAAAATTGTCATTGGTACCTTTTATTTAGATGTTCCAGCATCTTTTGTTTGGCCTCCCCTCTAACTAAGGTTGGTCATCGTACCGTGGCCCCCATGTTGAGGATGTTCGATCTCTTCTTCGAACCTGTTTGTATGTACAAGCAAAAATGCATGAATGCATCTAATTTTATGCCTAAATGCTTGTCTCTATCCTAAATGCATGGTGATTTTGGTGTATGCACTTAATCTAAATGTATGACGTGTGCAAAAATGATTCAATGCAAGATGAATGCAACTAAATGCATGAATGTGACATGATTTTCTATTCTGACCCTAAAATGGATGCCCCTAACTCATCACTGGCCTTGTCAAGATCTTGGTCTTTTGTCGGCGCCCCAACCTCTTCCTGGGTCCGATCACATTTCTTTGAATCAGATTTCATCTGGGTGCATGCCCTAAAATTTGGTTTCTTCTATACCATCATCTGAAACTGCTATTGTAAAGCAAATTTAAAACTTTAGGGTGATGTATTTTGGATGTTCAATACTCATATATGAACAAAATATATTTGCATTACAACTTGTAGTTTTGATCCCTTACAAAATATTCTCACTACCATCGTACTTAAGTTAGCGAGATTGGTTTACAAAAAAATGTTACTCTAAAAGTGATAAAAACTACAATGGGACCTACTATGGTCAAGACAGTGCAATATTTAAACTAGATAAACATGGTCCAGTTCAAAAAACACATTTGACACACCCCTAATTGGCATAATCATGCTTCGATAAAGAATCCTTGTTCGTAGCTGTTCCCGCTGAGTCATTAATGCTTACCACCCCAAGCTTAATAAAAATTTCTACCAATTTTTGAAACCAAAGCAGTTTTCAATTGTGTGGCCAACTTGTCCTGCGTGATAATCATATTTCGCATTGGCATTATATAATTTTGGGAAGGGAGGTTGTACCGGATCTCGATAAAAAGGTGCCACCATATGAATATCATACAATTGTTTGTACAATTCTCCATAAGAAGCTGGTAATGGAGTAAATTTTATGTTTTCAGTATTCTTCTTTTGACCATAAACTTGGCTTGAAGAACCGTGGGCACTGGTAGTTTTGGGCTGTATCACTGTCACCAGCTTTGAATAACCAACATTAAAAATTCCAGAAGAATTCACTTTATTGTCTCTTTTCCCATACGAAGGCTTATTGTGAGACGAACTTCCTTCAACCTCGATCTTTCCACTTTAACGACATTTTCAATGAGCTCACCAGATAGCACTAGATCGACAAAGTTGGTAGTTGCATTACCTATAAGGCGATCTAAGATTGGGCCCTCCAATGTTTGGATGAATATGACCATTGTCTCTTTTTCACTAAGAGGGGGTTGGACTTGTGCAGCTATATCTCTCAAGCGTTGTGCGTACTGCTTGAAGCTTTCATTAGACTTCTGCTTCATGTGTTGCAGAGTCCAACGATCAGGTACCATATCACTGACGTGCCAGTACTGCTCTAGAAAAGCTCTAGCCAAGTCTTTCCATGATTTTATCTGATGACGGCTTAATTGATTATACCATCGGGCGGCAGATCCTGATAGACTATCCTGTAAACAGTGTATCAGCATCTTATCGTCTCTATTGTATCATGTAATCATCCTACAGAACATAGTGGGGTGAACGGAGGGGTATCTCGTCCCATCATACTTTTCAAACTTTGGGATCTTGAATTTTGGAGGTAACACCAAATATGGGACAAGATTGAGTTCATTGGCATCGAATCCACTGAAGGTATCCTCTATCTCCATAGCTTGCATCTTTTCTTCGAGTCGTTTACAAGGTTTCTCGATCTCTTTCGACGTCTCATTTCTTGATTTGTTAGGTTCGATCAATTGGTCCATCTCGGAGATAAAATTTTCAGCCTGATTGTCCCCTAGCTTAGCTTCTGATGCGGCGGGCAAATTTGCCGGGATAGAGGCACTGGCTTGAAGTGGTTGAGATTTTCCATAGAAATTGACACTCGAGGGTTGGTTTGACTTTTATCTTGAGTAGGGGTGAACCATGGAGGATATATAAGATCTTCATTTTCTTCTCCGGGACCTGCCCCAAGGTTGATAGCAGATGCTCTCCTTGTTCAGGAAACTTGCATCCGAGCATCTGTGCCAATTTACCGAGTATGTCTTGTTGAGATTTCGCGAACTGGTCCCTTATCTCTTGCTGGGCTTTGGCTAACTGGTCCTCCAGTTTTTAGGTTAAATCTGCCTGCAAAGTCTTCTGGTTTTGCTCAATCTTATCCAGTCTGTCTTTGTTTGCCATCTTTGTCTTACTTCTTGTTCTGTATGAATGTTGAATCGATTGATCTTTCGTCTTTCCCAGTATTGATGTCACATGGCATCCCGAGGATCAGTCTCAAAATGAATGCATGTAAAAAAATAAAGTATATGCCTTATATGCGAATGCACCAATGCAAAAATCAAAATGTTATGATATGTCACGAACAAATATGATGTGATCACAAATGGGTCAGTTCGAATTAAATAACCGAATGAACAAATTAAATGGTAATTAAGTTAGAAATAACAGATAACAAACTGTACATAAAAAAATGTATCAAAGCCTAAAAGGGTAACCGCTAAACGGGCAGAGTTTCACATGGCTCTACAAGGTTGGCTCCTACAGCTCACTATATGCAGTTTTGGTTCTAATGAAGGGTACCCGAATTGTTCTCGCTGTCCCTTACTTAAAGTAGCAAGTCCCCTGATCCTCACCCATTATAGATTTCAAACGAACCAAGTTCAATTAAGGGGGATACATCCCTTATGCCTATACGGAGGTAACCCACACGAAAGCATAAGAAATATATCTCGAAAGCGATTCACCAACCTATACGGTGGTAACCCACACGAAGGAGGTATTACACTTTCACTTAAAAAGGATGGAGCCTGGGTAGAAGGCTCATGGAATATAGAAAAATAAATTAGTAATATTTACAGAAAAATAAAATACATGTCTTTTTAGCAAAAAAAGAATCATATTTCAAAATTAAAATTGAATTCGCCAATTTCCAACGACCAAGACTAAAAATAAATTGACTCGTGGCTTGACTCTCTCATTTTTTTTAAAAAAATGTCCCCAGCGGAATCGCCAGCTCTGAGCACCCAAATTCGTTGCGCTCACTCTATTATTCGTTCGGGTTTTAAAATTTATTTTCCGTGTATTGAAAAAGCTCGCCCAATTTTGAAATTAAAAATGTGGAGTCACCACCGATCATTTTAAAATAAGTAGACCAGACACCAAAGTAAAACCAGAGATTCAAATCAGTTACTGATGGGGAAGGATTAGCACTCCCACACAGCCCAAAATTAGTACCTAGCCGATTATTTAAAATCTTGGTATTGGAAATTGTGAATTCGAATAAAATTTAAAATATAATTCTTAAACTGAAAATATCGAGAGAACTGCATCTCTTTACGCCCAGAACACGGCTTCTCGCTTTCTTGAAAAAAAATTTAAAAACATCACATCCCTTTACGATCGGGATATGATTTATCGAGGTTTTAAAAATATTTATTTAAAATTCAAAATTTATTTCTTTAAAAAACATTTTTTGATGATTTAGAAAAACATATATGATGCAAAATAAATTAAAATGTATGAAAAAATATAAAGCATAAAACGGCTTATGAAATAAGTATAAACACCTATATAAAATATACACATTAAATACATATAAAAATATAAAACTAAATATTATAATGTATATGTACATATTTAAAACTATAATATATATATATATATATATATATTTACATACGTGATAATAAAAAAGCTCATGATATTAATAGTAATATGTACAAATAATTATACATATATAATACTTCAACATTTTTATTTAAAAAATCATATACATAATATAATATAAAACATATTTTACTTACCAAAATGCTTATATACATATTATAATACTACATATATATATCTATATTAAACGGCATATATAGTATACTAAATATTCACAAAATGTAAAATATAAAATATTACAATATGTATTATATATATATAATAAGCAAAATATAATATAACAAAAACATAAGTAAAATATATTTATACAAATATAATATATAGTTAATAACCATAATTAAAGAGGACCGAAATAAAAAGAACAGAAAATAACAAAGCTAAAATGCAAACATATGAAAATTAGAGTCTTAAAATTAAATAAGAACAACACTGGCTAAATCGAATAAAATGTAAAATTAAATACTAAAAAAAAGCAAAAAGGACGATATTGAACACGCAAAAACAACCGAAGGACCTAAAACATGATTATACCATGCGGCAATCTGAAAACGGAAGGAAAGAACAAGGACCATTCACATAATTATCCTTTTTTCAAAAAAAAATCCGGATCCTTAGCCTTAAAGCTGCTTCGTTTCACACCGGTTCAAACATATAGGGTTATTATTATATTCAAAACGGGTTTAATAAAATTAGAAACACAGAACCATAATCTAAAAGCTTTCACCCTCTCTTCTCAAATCTCTCAGCGGCGCCGCTCTCACAAACTCCTCACGCCGTTCCCTGCGCCTGTCATCGGCGTCCTCACGGCGACGTTCCAGCAACCAGGTAAGTTTCGATTCGAGCCCCCCTTTTTGTTTTATTATTTAGGTTTAAAAACCCTTTTGATTTGAGATTGAAAACAATTTTTGATTTTTTTAAGAAAAAACAAAGGATCCGATGAGATTTTGAATGTTTTTTGTTTTTGATTCGAGCCAACAGAAGTGCGAAAGAAGAAAAAGATTACCTTGAAACTTTTGTATTGATTTAAAAAAACAACTTCCAGATCACAGATTTTCAAAAATAAAAACCCCTATTTCACTCTCTTTTTTCTCTGTAATCGCCGTATTTCTCGTCTAATCCCCTTATTTTTGGCTTGTAGATTCATATATAGAAGATGAGGGAGAGTCTGCCGGTTTGATATCTCTCTGTTGAAGTCCCAACTTTTGAGGCTTTATCAGAGTTAGAGGCAGCCGAGTGGTCTTAGGGTGATTATAGAGTCGGCGGTGGCAGGCTAGACTAGGATTAGGGATTATTATTTGATTTTTAGGGCTTGGTTTAGTTCGGGATTTGTTGGGGATTTGGTTCGAAATAAAAGGGCCCGGTTTAGACGGCGGCGGCTTGACGGCAGTGACCGGGAAAGAAGGCGGCGCGGCTGGGACATTAGGGTTAACATTTTAGGTTTAGGGTTTTTCTTTGGTTCGGGTCGGGTTATCAGAATGGGTTGAATTGTGGGTTAACAAATTGGGTTTGGGTTGGTTAGAGTAATGGGTTAGTTTGGGCCGGTTATGGGTGATTTGGTTTGAATCTGGGTTGAGTTATGGATCAGGTTTGGGTATTGGGTTTAGTTTGGGGCCCGAAATAGAACGGGTCATTACACATACATTAGTCTCATTGAGAGCTCGATTCTACATCTGACTTTTAAACTAAAAAATGGATAGCATTGTTTAAAAGAGTGTTTTAAATGAATTTTACACAAATCTGATGATTGCTGCATATTAAACAAAGGGTATTAAAGAAAATAAAAAATTCCTTTAATGTTAAGAAAAGGGTGTTCTTTGTTTTCCCTTAATGGAAACGACTGGTCAAGGCAGAAGCCATGGATATGGACCGCTTAGAACTGCAAGATTGCTTTTAAACAGTAGCAAACCAAAGCTAATTCTATCAAAAGAATGAGAAATTTGAAGTCTTTATTACATACATGTGTGTGTAAAAGAAAAGCCAATTCAAAAATCAAAACTTGTCTTGTGTCCCTCAATCTGTTTAAATGCAGGATTATATGTATGCATATAATATATTTTGCTTTATTTCTTTTGTTATTATTAAAATATGCAAAATGTCACATGCAACTTGGAACATTCTAAAGCATAAATTCTTGCACTTTAGGGTAAGTCTGTTTCCAAGATGGGATCTGATGTTGGGGCTAATAATGGTGGTTGTTCATAGCAGTTCACTTCATCTTGATTTTTATTAATGTTCTGATTCTCCGCTTTCTATCATCCAATTGAACGGTACAAAAAAAAAAAAAAAACTAACCAACAATGAACTATTTGAGGCATTTGAGTTTAGAATGTATTTAGACACTTATAATAAAATCTAAACAATTTATACCTAATCCCATTTCCATTAATCTAAAAATGGACAAAACTTACAAACCTTTTTTCAAACAGTCAAACATTTACAGATCTGTAATAAAGCAAGGAATAGAGACGCGCCTTAAATAAAGTAAAAACCCTAGAGGAGGAGAGTCCGACGACGAGTAAAGGCATTGGCAACGCAGCAGTAAAGACAACGGAGAGGAGGGTGCACGAGCAGCAGCAGAGACGACAGAGAGGAAGGAGACACGAGCAGTAGTAGAGACGACGGAGAAGAGGGGGCAGGAGGGATCGGGAAATATTTGAGAAATTCGGGATAAAGGACTTGTGATTAAAAAAAGAGTTAAACGAATTCCTTGAGTGCGACGTTTGTAAAATCAAACGCCACTAAAGCACTGAACAAGTACGGTGTATTTGCGGCGCTTTCATAAAAATGCCACTATATGTGACTCTTATTGCGGCGATTGTCTAACAAATGCCACTAATGTACTGAACAACTGCGGCGTTTTCTCAAAATGCCACCCTATACCTGTTTATAGTGGCGTTTCCAACAAAAACTCCACTAAAAAGTACATAAATATCACAGCGCATTCTCGTAAATGCCGCGAATTTTAAAGAACGCCGCGAGATGTACAAAATCAGCGGCGTATACTCAAAAAATCGCTAAAAACATGTTTTTGTTGTACTAGTGAACAACTCTGTCTTTATGGCACGTTTTTATCTACTTTTATAACACGTTTTTGTCTAATTTTATGACATGGTTTCTTCCTTTTGATGGCACTTTTTCGTTTAACTTTGTTGGTCGTTTGATCGTCTTTTTCATTTTTTTTATTGAATTTGATGTCGCATCGACTGATTAAGATGACGCTTATTTGTTATCATAATGAACTTCTATGCTTTGGACCCTTGGAGTGAATTTGGATACGTAGTTCGCCTTCGTAGATAACTTTTTCACGACACTCGGTTTTGATTTGTGATTGTTGGTGGTCTTTAGGTAGTTTAATTAAGATGTTGTTAATTTGTTATCATGCTGATATTTTCTACTTTTTATTTTATCATCATTTTCCATTTTTTGTGTTATTTACTTAGTAGTAAATTGTATATTGGGCATCAAGGCAAATTTTGTTTCTTCAATTCTCTCTACTATATATTGGGCCTTTCGCCTACAATTATTGATTTCGCAAATGGGCAGAAGAAAAGCAAAACCGGCATGTACTACATCTATCTTTAATTAAGAATTCAAGTAGTCCTTCTAATGGTAGAGTGAAATTTTTTATGATCTAAATTCAAACAATGTTGTTTGCGAGGGCTGAGAATAGAATATGGATAATATAGTACGTTCGAATAAATAACTCTACCATTTCTTATTACAAAGAAAACGACTCCTCTACGATCAAGGATAACATATACTCAGAGTTATATTTTGATGCGTAAACTATGTGATTTTTTTACATAATTTTTTCTATGTAAACTATAAAATTTAAATTTCTAATTTTGAACCCTAAACTTAAACTCTAACTTCTAAACAATAAAATTAACAAATTTATTTACATAATATTGTCACGCCTGAGAAGAGGCGGGGTCATTAATCCCACATCGGAAAGAAAAATTGAGGTCTTGGGATATAAATACGGTGACACTGCACATCCTATTAGACATGTCTTTTGGGAAGAAGGTAATGGCCCCGTGACAAGTGGTATCAGAGCGACCATTTGATTGCCCGATTTCACGCCGAGCGCCCATGAGTGGGGTAGGCAGGGTGGACAACTGTGACAAGGTGGTGGCCCATCACGAGAGCGGAAGCTCGTGACGAGGGCGTCACGAGGTTGAGTGGGGGAGAATGTCACGCCTGAGAAGAGGCGGGGTCATTAATCCCATATAGGAAAGAAAAATGGAGGTCTTGGGATATAAATACGGTGGCACTGCACATCCTATTAGACATGTCTTTTGGGAAGAGGATAATGGCCCCGTAACAATATGTATATCATAATATTTTCCTTGATAATAGTATTTATGACCATTCGATGTGGATAAGATTAAACACCTCTTCTTCTTCTTTCCTTCAAAAATCTTTCTATTTTTATCTTTTAATCGTATCTATTCATTTCACTCATCCAATAGTCATAAATTAATATAAAACTAATTGAATTTTACATAATGTATTTGTATCACATCTTATTTGTATTCAATGATGTTACAATAATATTCTCAAAGCAAATATTGATATTTAAACCCATATAAAGTGTTCATTAGATCAATTAATGGATTTTTGGATCATATCTCTTTATAAAATAGTCAAACGTGCTGAAGAAAATGTATAAAGTTATAAACCGGCCTATCTAGGGTTTTCCAACTGAAATTAAATGCATCGTTACCTCTTAATTACTTAGGTAATGGCAATGACTACGTCGTGATAATGGGAACTGCTGGATGTAGCGATGTCCCTCTCGTTAAAAAAGTAGGTGTTTTATATTTTGTTTTTGAAAATATTGAAAATGATGTATTCCGTGAGATTTTAGAAAAACCGTATTTTGTTTTGAAAATGGAGTCGCCACCGGCCACTCAAGGTGGACCGGACACCGTAAAAACCAGAGATTTTAAAATGTCGGGTTCAGGAGTCGGTTACGGATGGGGAAAGATTAGCGCCCCCACACCGCCCAAAATTGGTACTTTAATAATTACCACTTTATTAATATTAAACTTTATGGATTAAAGTGACGATTAAATTAAAATTCGGTTATATGTGCGAGTAAATTTTAAAAGCCCCGTTATTCGAGAGTAAACGCCCAACCACTATCACTACGCCTGATATTGGCCCTGTTTACGCTCGAATAAAAGGGCACCGCATTGACAATTTATATCCGAAATGCAAACTTAAAAAATGGAAAATATAAATAAATACATTGTGATAAAAATATAAATAAATACTAACATAATAAAATACTAATATGACATAAATAAAATGCTAATCTAAAATATACATACATAACTATTAATTTAACACATAAATAAAAATAAAATACTAATCTAAAACATGCCTACGTAAATATTAATCTAACTCATAAATAAAAACAAATCTAACATAAATAAAATATAAACATAAATTTAAAACATAATAATTACTAATCTAAAACATAAATAAACATACAAACTAAAAACACAATTTTAAATTAACTACTATTAAATCATAAAAATTACAACATAAATAAAAAGGAAAGAAAATATACCTAACTAGGAGTTCGAATGACGAACCCCGACTGAACCCCACCGAGATCTACCACGACCTCTCCAAAAAATTAACTAGATCGGATCCAAAATAGGACCCCGATCGAACCGGTTAGGACCGAGGACACTGCCCCGGTCCTTGGCTACCCGAGAGCCAAGCTCTCTTATTTGGGCATGCCAATCTGCCGATTCCATGATTTGCTTCCCCCACCCCCATGCCTTTATATGGGCAATTGGGTGGTTGTGGGGTTGACGTAGAGCTTCCCCCACCTTTATTTTTTTTACACTTTAATTATTATTTATATTTTTTTATTTATTTTTTATATTAATAATAATAATATTACAACAATACTAAAAATACTAAAAACTCGGACAAAAATGAGTGATTACAGTTGCCCCTCTTTGCTTGTTCTTGTGAAACGAGAACAAATCAAAGATCAAAAGCACTCATTTTTGTCTCATATGGCTGAACTTTTCTCCTTTTGACGCATGTCTTCGTTCTTCTGTAGATCTTCTTTCTCTTCGGCGCAAGTCTTCTTTCTTGTTTTGATTGATCTACCTTGTCACTCTTGGGGAAGCAAAACCTTCAAAATTGAGGGTTGTTTGTTGGGGAAGCAGAATGAGTCTCACTTGCTACATTATTGATAATAAGCTAATACCTAAAGAGAGTTCGACCTAGCTGCAACACCGATAAAGAGGCAGGGTCTACGAAATTCAATCCAGCTGCAACACTGACGAGGAGGCAAGACCGAATGGTGAAAGTTCTGATGTCTGATCCAGCTACAACTCTGACGAAGAGGCAAGATCAGAAAACTGACAACTTTTTCCTTCTTTTTTCTCTCTCTTTTTTTGTTTCTTTTTTATATTTTTCTTTTTTTGATTTTTTTTCTTACAACATTGATAAAACTTGAAAGTTGGTGAATTTTGACCAAGCTACAACACCGACGAAGAGGCATGGTCTAAAGTTAGTAATGTTGATCCAGCTACAACATCGACGAAGAGGCAGGATCAAAAGTTAGTGAATTTGGTCTAGCTACAACACTGACGAAAGAGGCAAGACCGGAAGTTAGTGAATTAGGTTCAGCTACAACACCGACGAAGAGGCAGAACCGAAAGTTAGATTTGACCAAGCTACAACACCGACGAAGAGGCAATGTTAGGGGATTTGATCCAGCTACCACTCTGACGAAGAGGCAGGATCGGATAGTTGTTCTTTTTTGTGATCAAGCTACGCCTCTGACGAAGAGGCATGATCAGAATTTGGTTGAAAGCTCATTTTTCATTTTTCATTTTTTTTTTATTTTTTTATTTTTCTCTTTTTTCTTTCTTTTTTTCTCTTCTCTCTTTTTTTAGATTTTTTTCTTTTTTTCTTTCTTTTTCTTTTTCCTTCTTTTTTGATACAACATTGATACAACTAGAAAGTTAGTAAATTTTGACCAAGCTACAACACTGACGAGGAAGCATGGTCTAAAGTTAGTAATGTTGATCAAGCTACAACACCGACGAAGAGGCAGGATCAAGAGTTAGTGGATTTGGTCTAGCTACAACACCGACGAAGAGGCAAGACCGGAAGTTAGTGAGTATGGTTCAGCTACAACACTGACGAGGAGGCATAACCGACAGTTAAATTTGACCAAGCTACAACACCGACGAAGAGGCAATGTCTGAAGATTTGATCCAGCTACGACACCGATGAAGAGGCAGGATCAGAGTGTTTTTCGACCAAGATACAACACCGACGAAGAGGCAAGGTCTGAAGATTTGATCCAGCTACGACACCGACGAAGAGGCAGGATCAGATAGTTTTCTTCTTCTTTTTTCTTCATTTTTTTGATTTTCCTTCATTTTTGTTTTTTTTCATTTCATTTCATTTCTTCTTCTTTTTTTAATTTTTTCTTTTTCCTTCTTTATTCTTTTTTATTTTTTTATTCTTTTTTCCTTTTTTGTTTTTTTTTCTTTACTTTTTTTTTCTTTTTTTTTTCTTTTTGGATTGATTTTTAGCTACAATTATAATAAAAAGGTAAACTCCGAGTAAAATTTAGGTCTAGCTGTAACAACGTCGAAGAGGCAAGACCTGGATAGGATTTGATCTGCTACACCACTGCCGGAGAGATTAGATCAGCAAAAAGTGGGACCCGCTACACCACTGACGGAGAGACAAGACCGAATGGAAAATCTGATCTGCAACACCACTGACGGAGACAAGATCTAGTTTGGATTTGATCTGCTTCACCACTAACGGAGAGACTAGATCAGCAGAATATGTGATCCATTACACCACGGTGGAGAGATAGGATCTGGATGGAAAATTTGATCTGCAACACCACCGACGGAGGCAAGATCTTCATTAAGTTGGGGTACCACCACTGACGGAGGCATGATTTGCAAGATGTTGGGTGACTGTGCCACTAACAGCGAGATAATTTTTTTGAAAAATTTGCCCGACTTTTCTATCGACAGAGGGAATGATCTAGAAAGAATTTTTTGTTGGCATCCGTCACACCATCGTCGGAGGAATCAAATCCTACAAAAGAAAAAACATTGGTTAGTAATTGTCAAAGATTTTGTCGCTGATACCTTTTATTTTGGGTGTTTCAACATATTCTTCGTGTTTGGCCTATTTCAAGATTAGGGTTAGCCCTCTTGTTGTTGCCCCCACGGCTGAGGATGTCCGGTCTCTTTTTTGAACCTTTTTGTAAGCAAAAATGCATGAATTTTATGCCTAAATACATGATGACTTAAATGTATGCACCTAATCTAAATGATATATGCAAGAATGATTCAATGCAAGCTAAATGCAACTAAATGCCTGAATGCGACATGATTTGACTTTTTGGTCTTCAAAATGATGCCCCTGACTCTTTACTGGTCCCGTCAGGATCTTGGTTTTTTCACGCGGCGGTGCCCCGACTTTGTCATGGGTTCGATCAGCTTTTATCTGAGTTGATGCCCCCAAAATTTTGTTCATTACATGACATCGTCTGACACTGCTCTTGAATTTGACATATTGAGTGCAGATTCTGTTGCCCCCTAGGTTGGGCTCATAAATTGTGTGTTGGTTCATGGCAGCTCATTACTATTTTGGATTAGGTGTAGTTTTGCAGACTGTGGTAAAGGATGTGAGAGTTTGACTCGGTAATGAAGGATGGACCTTGGCAAAGAATGCCTCTGGACTGGGACCTTGTTAGAAGCATAATGTTTGTAAAAGATGTGGAGGGTGCTTTTGGACATTCCCCGAGATCAGGCTCTTGTAGAGGTTCTGTAAGGTGATAGATCGACCAACTTCGTTGTATTTAATGGGGTAACCCGAGGACCAGTTTTATTATTCTAAAAATGAATGCATGGAAAATGTGTCCTAAATCGATGCAATGCAAAATTAAGATTGTGATGATGTTGTGCAATGATGCAGATGAAATCAATGCGATGAGAATAAAATGAAACGAGTTAGTACCAAATAAAATAATTAAATAAAACAAATGATAAATATAACAAAAATAGAGTAATAAAAACTGTACATAAACAAGAAATAAGGCACCAGAGCCTAAATAGGGTGACCACTAATTGGGCAGAGTTTCACGTGGCTCTAAAGGATTGGCTCCTACGGCTCACTATATGCAGTTTTGGTGCTAAGAGGTACCCGAATTGTCCTTGCTGTCCTCTACTAAGAGTAGCAAGGCCCCCGGTCATCACCCATTATAGGCTCCTTTCAACCGGGTTCAATTAAGGGGGACCCATTCGCTTATGCCTGCACGAAGGAACGATATCCTTACGAAAGCATAAGGTACTCGAGCCCCGAAGGTACTTGCTAGGCCTACACGGGAGAACGATATCTCTACAAAAGCATTAGCGTTTTCCCCCACTTAAAAAAACGAGTTTATATGCCATATTTTAAATGCATTAAAATAAACGCGCATTTATAACCGAATATTAGTTTAATAGCCACTTTAATCTGGAATTTCCTATATTAATAAAGCGGTAATTATTTGAAAAAAGCTCGACTCTCATTTGTTTTTGAAAAACAAAAAATGTCCCCAGCGGAGTCGCCAGCTGTAGCGATGTCTCTCTCGCTAAAAAAGTAGGTGTTTTTATATTTTGTTTTTGAAAATACTGAAAATGGTGTCTTCCGTGGGATTTTAGAAAAAACATATTTTGTTTTGAAAATGGAGTCGCCACCGGCCACTCAAGGTGGACCGGACACTGTAAAAACCAGAGATTTCAAAATGTCGGGTTCGGGAGTCGGTTACGGATGGGGAAGGATTAGCACCCCCACACCGCCCAAAATTGGTACTTTAATAATTACCGCTTTATTAATATTAAACTTTCTGGATTAAAGTGACGATTAAATTAAAATTTGGTTATATGTGCGAGTAAATTTTAAAAGCCCCGTTATTCGAGAGTAAACGCCCAACCACTATCACTACGCCTGATACTGGCCCCGTTTACGCTCGAATAAAAGGGCACCGCATTGACAATTTATATCCGAAATGCAAACGTAAAAAATGGCAAATATAAATAAATACATTGTGATAAAAATATAAATAAATACTAACATAATAAAATACTAATATGACATAAATAAAATGCTAATCTAAAATATACATACATAACTATTAATTTAACACATAAATAAAAATAAAATACTAATCTAAAACATGCCTACATAAATATTAATCTAACTCATAAATAAAAACAAATCTAACATAAAAAAATATAAAACATAAATTTAAAACATAATAATTACTAATCTAAAACATAAATAAACATACAAACTAAAAACACAATTTTAAATTAACTACTACTTCATTAAATCATAAAAATTACAACATAAATAAAAAGGAAAGAAAATATACCTAACTAGGAGTTCGAATGACGAACCCCGACTGAACCTCACCGAGATCTACCACGACCTCTCCAAAAAATTAACTAGATCGAATCTAAAATAGGACCTCGATCGAACCGGTTAGGACCGAGGACACTGCCCCGGTCCTTGGCTACCCGAGAGCCAAACTCTCTTATTTGGGCATGCCAATCTGCCGATTCCATGCTTTGCTTCCCCCACCCTCATACCTTTATATAGGCAATTGGATGGTTGTGGGGTTGACGTGGAGCTTCCCCCACCTTTACTTTTTTTTTACACTTTAATTATTATTTATTTATATTTTTTATTTATTTATTTATATTAATAATATTATTATTACAACAATACTAAAAATACTAAAAACCCCGACAAAAATGAGTGATTACACTGGGGTTTAAATTGAAACATTGATATTTCAGGCTCTCAGCATACAGTTCTAAGTATATTTACTCCAACTAATTAAGATCATCATTAATTAACAAACCGACCTTTCATTTGTCACCCCTGCGTTCTCCCATGACCCACCCTCGCAAACTATCAAAGCCAAAATAATATATATATGTGGGAATTCTGGGGTTCTGAATGGAGCAATTGAGTTGAAGGAGTCTTCTTCATAATGAATTTCTACATTACTCGATTTAGAGTAGTCAGCCAATATATTGTGTTATATTTTGACTCAATTTCTAATTGGTAATTAAGTTGGGTTTTATTGTAATTCTAGTGGTTGAAGATTACTTGGTAATTAGGATTTACTTTAATGTGTAAATATCTATTTTAGGTAGAGATCTTATTGAATAAGGTTTCTTGGTGACCAAGTATTTGGGTCTATAAATATAGACTAGGTTTAACCTTTTGAATTATGAGAGAACAAGAGAATGAGAGTTAGAGAGAATTATTCCCTGGAGAGATTAACCACTTTTAGGATCTCTATAGCTATTGTACCTACGTTGTAGAGATGAATATTGTAGGGATGCTGGGAAGAGTGTTTTAGTTATACCGGGTCGTGGGATTTGTACACCGGGGTTTGGGATTACATGGGTTATCATGTATTTGTACTCTTCGGGTTCTCTACGTTATTAGCGGATTGTTCGTTTCTCTCATCCGTTGAGGTAGGCTATGCTGAACCACGTTAAATCTTGTCTCTTGTGCATGTCTTGGTCTATGTCGTTATCACTTTGGTCATTTTGCCGCATACCAAATTCCTAACAAATGGTATCATGAGCCATGGTTCGAGCTGCGCGATTGTGGATGATTTTTTGCTGCGGATTTTGCGGTGCGATGTTGGAGACATGCAAGAGGAGTATTGCTGCAACGAGCTTTCAGTTGCAGGGAGTAATTCTCAAAATTCAACGGTGCTTCAACGAATACTACATAAAAATTGGAGTTGTTGAAGACTTGGCGGCGGTGCTTCAACGGCTATTTGGCTTACGTAAAAATTGAAGCTGTTGAAGACTTGAAGACCAATGCTTGAATAGAATTTGTGTCAAGGGGGAGATTTGTTATATTTTGACTCAAATTCTAATTGGTAATTAAGTTGGGTTTTATTGTAATTCTAGTGGTTGAAGATTACTTGGTAATTAGGATTTGCTTTAATGAGTAAATATCTATTTTAGGTAGAGATCTTATTGAATAAGGTTTCTTGGTGACCAAGTATTTGAGTCTATAAATATAGACTAGGTTTAACCTTTTGAATTATGAGAGAACAAGAGAATGAGAGTTAGAGAGAATTATTCTCTGGAGAGATGTAACCACTTTTAGGATCTCTACAACTATTGTGCCTACGTTGGAGAGATGAGTATTGTAAGGATGTTGGGAAGAGTGTTTTGGTTCCATCAGGTCATGGGATTTGTACACTGGGTTTTGGGATTACATGGGTTATTATATATTTGTACTCTTCGGGTTCTCTACGTTATTAGTGGATTGTTCATTTTTCTAGTCCGTGGAGATAAGCTATGCTGAACCACATTAAATCTTGTCTCCTATGCATGTCTTGGTCGATGTCGTTATCGTTTTGGTTATTTTACTGCATACCAAATTCCTAACAGACTGAATACCAATAGTTAAACAAGAAAAATCAATTTATTTAAGTTATTATTTAATGATGTGTTTTCAACTAATTCACTATCAATGTATCGATTTAAACACCACATTACATCAAATATTCATCAATATATACATATATAATTTAGTTGAATAAAATAAAATGAAGGCTTAGTTGACAAATTGTCCTCCAAATTATAGTTTCTTACACCATTTTGGTACCTATTATTTTATCAAAAGTGCCCCTAAACTATTATTCTATCACTCAAATTACCTCAATTCGTTAAAATGAATTGACACTTCTAACCAATTATAATGTGGCATGTGTCAATACTAATATGACATTTTTATTTAAAAATAATTAAATTTAATAATAAATAAAATAATTAAACATATTAAATTTAATTAAATAAAATTCCCTCTCTTGTTTCTCTTCTTAATATATTTTTCTCTTATTCTGTCATTCAAATTATCTCAAAACGTTCGTTAAAAAATGAGTTGGCACTTTCAACCAATTATAATATGACATGTGTCAACATTAATATGACATTTTTTTTAAAATAATTAAATTTGGTAATAAATAAAATAATTAAAAATATTAAATTTAATTAAATAAAACCCCCTATCTTGTTTCTCTTCTCAATATTCTTCTCTTACTTCCTTCTTTAACAATTAAACTATTTTCTAAAATATTTCTGTCACCAGCAGCTACCAACAAACTTTAAATTTCATCAATGGATTTCCCTTAAGTTCTTTTTTTACTAATAAGTTTTCTTAAAAATATTGATTAAGTTTAAATCGTTTAGTAAAAATATGTTTTTAGATGAAAGAATTAAGAATCAATATGATATAAATGAAGAAAAACAACAAAAAATCAAATAAAAGAAAAATAAATTAAGAAATAAAAGCAAAACAAAACCACCACTATGATATTCCGACAAGCAATTCTTGGAGAAGTGGTATGATCCGACTGTGAATAATCGAGAGTTTGATTAATTTATGCCAGAAGGCATATGATAAGGTTTTGGAGAAAAAAGGGAAACCCAAACAATATTATGGGTTTTGGGACATTTTAGGGGATATTTAGGAATTTACGACAAAATTTACAGTATGGAGAGAAGTCGCCATCTGCAGGTGACGACTTGGTAAAGACACCATCTGCAGGTGACGATTTTCCCTGATTTTGTCTTGAATCAATAAAGAAAAATATTAAACTATTACGAGTTAAGAAAAAGTCACCACCTGCAGATGGCGTCTTCACCCAAGTCGCCACCTGCAGATGGCGTCTTCTCCTTGCACTTTAGATTTTGGCGTAGATTCTAAAATATCCCCTAAAGTGCTATTTTTGTCTAATTATTTAATTCATTTAGATTATTTGCCCAAAGCTGTCTATTATATTGGATAATTATTTGAATTTTTTTATTACATAACCTCATTTAAGAGAATTTATTTAAAAAAACACTATAATTACCCATTGTATCTACGGTTGTTCAAAAATATCTGATCCGACCGATATGTTGATCCGATCCAAAAATTATAATATTCGATCTAATTTTTATTTTCAGATCGGATATCTGATCCGATTTTAAATTTTCCGGAATGAATACGGATCGCAATATTTCAAGTTTCGGATTATCCAAAAATTCAAAATTTCATTAATATTAATCTTGTTATATTTAACAATTTGATGCTTTTATATCCAAAATTTAAAAAAATCGAAATTTTCATAGATGTGAATCTTGTTATATTTAGTAACTTGTTGTTTGTTATATTCGAAATTTCTAAATTTTTATAAATACGACCTTCAAATTCAAAAAAAAAATTAAATTAAATTTTCAGATAATTGGATATTCGAATATCCGATATCCGGATATCCATTTTTTTTGCAGATCGGATACGGATCACTATATCGTCGATCCGAAAAATCGGATATCCAAAAAAAACCGGATCAGATCCGATATCTGACAATAAACACCCCTAATTATATCATTATTATCCTATGCCTTGTGGCATATGTTAGACAATACCAAATCAAAATTCCAACTTTAGATTTGTGAAAATTGGGGATTAGGTTTTTTTTAAGATTATATTTAGACAGAGGAAATCAAAACGAATCCATTTCCTTTTACATTAAATTTAATTTCAATTAGTTTTAAATTAACTTTTATTTAATTAAAAAGTGTACCACATGCCATTTTTCATCTGCTCACAATTTTTAAACTTTCTTAACAATATAATTTAGATTCTAAATTAGAAAAAAAATATATTATAATTTAAGGGTCAATTTGTGAATTAAGCCTAAAGAGGAAAGCAGTTGAGGCAGACATTAGGTGAATTTTAGGTGCCGCCACTTGAAAACACAAAGCTCCTTTCACACTTAAGTTTCTGCTGAACTCGAAACTTCATTAATGATTGGAGTCAACCCCTTCTTATTTTATCAATAATATTCATGAATATTCTACAATTATATTTAACCTATTTTTTTGGTATTTTAATATACGATAACGACATAACTCTTCGTTATATCTGAAGTTGAATCGGATTAAACTTTTAAATGAAAACAAAATTTTTTCAAAACGTTATTTTTTCATTCATAAGTCTTGAATCTGAAATGTTACGTAAAATGTATAGCACTTTTGATCGCTCAATTTAATTATTGATTATATATAACATATTTTTCCCACTATTTGGATAAATTTACTGAAATGGTAATGACCAAAGGATAAAATACGATAAAGAAATGGATCATGAATGATTATATCCTGCATGGTTGGATCGGATGGTTCCATAACATTTGTAGGGACAAATGCATGTGCATGTTAAGAATTATACAAGATTAAGGGACCGGTGGGATCGAGTCGAGACAACACATGTTGTCCTGACGAAATAGAACAACATGTTGTATTTTTTAATAGTCTTAAAATAATTACAAGATAATACATATTCATATTTTTTAAAACCACAAAAGTTGTTCGAAATCGAATTTTCTAGGATGAATATTATCTTTTTTTTCTACTGGGGTCACTCATTGGGTCCGGAACATGCTTTATTTTCAACCTTTATTTTCATTATAGCTTAAAATAGAGTACGGGGTTGTACCAAGTACCAACCTACAAGAAACTGCCTTTTTTTTGGTTCTCTGTATTTTAAACCTAACTGTTGTTTGACTATATATATATATATGTTAGGTTGATTAATATGAGATTTTATTAATTTTATGGTGCCGGAGAAAGAAAATATTTCATATAAAATTATTTATTAAATTTTATTTAACATATAATTTTAAGTAGAGTCAATGGCGGAATTAGAAAAATTAAATTAAGGTATCATAATTTTAAAAATCTATATTGAAGTGTCAGAAATTAGAAAAAATGGTATTGATAAATTTTATTTAGTGGTGTAAAATGTATTTTTAATATTTTATATAAAAATTATATATATTTTTTTTTTGAAAAAAAATAGGTATCAATTGACCCTCCCAATATAATACATGGCTCCGCCCATAGATAAAGTGGTAAATGATTTGCATTTGTATCTATTAATTTTGTGTTCAAACTCTAAATTATATAAAGGGATAACGACAAAAAGAATCAATAAATTATATCATTAAATAAAGTACCATTATAGTATGGATAAGGAAAGAAAATTTGAATATTTGCTTTTTATGTTTAATATAATGTTTAAATTATTCGGGCTTTAAACCACGAGATTAAAAGATATTGTGTGCTTAAATATGTTCAAACTCCTCTTAACTATTTTAAATGAAGTAATTTTTTTTGAATATGTTGGTGTGATTACAATACAGTATTTGTTCAATTTTCTTAGCCCTTTAATATCACACACACCGTACACACATGATGCTTAAACCCGGATCATCTGAATGAAATACATCATCATTTACTACTGGACCACTCCACACCTTCCTAATTGAACTAAAACTCAAATGATAAAACATAACATTTGCTTATATTTGAAAATAAAAATTAATTGTTGAAAATGAAAATAATATTTTCCTGAAATTCCATACTTTACAAAAATATAAAGGCAAAATGACAAAAGATGCCCCAACATTTGTATGTTTTGTTATTTGGGCCCCTATTTTTTTGAGCAAACAGCTCTTCAACGTTTTAATTTGGTTTAAATATGCTCCTGTTGGATGGAAACTGCCAGTTAACTGATAGTCAATAGCTGATTCTGATTGAACTTGCCACACATTAAGATCTGCTGACATGGCATGTGTCACGTCATATTTTTTTAAATTATTTTGTTCTACCCTTTTATATGGTGACACGTGATTGACTATCATGCTAACATGTGACTGAACCGGATGTTAACACGCGACGAATATGATGCTGACACGTCAGCAGATTTTAACACGTGGCAAGTTCAGTCAACATCAGCCATTGACCATTAGTTGGCTGGTAGTTTTTGTCCAATAAAAGTATATTTAGACCAAATTAAAACATTGAGAATTGTTTGCTCTAAAAGATTAAAATGTTAAATAACAAAATATACAAACGTTAAAAAATATCTTTTGTCATTTTGCCAAATATAAAATCCCGACAACAACAAGATTAGATAAATTAAAAGGAAGACGAACTTATTAACTTAATCTGTACATACATTTTCCGTCGTGTTTTTCCTTAACGTCACACTATGATCTATTAACGTGA
Organism: Hibiscus mutabilis; assembly: GCA_019671005.1. Classification (NCBI taxonomy): domain Eukaryota; kingdom Viridiplantae; phylum Streptophyta; class Magnoliopsida; order Malvales; family Malvaceae; genus Hibiscus; species Hibiscus mutabilis. Next base: position 38,802,984 of record CM033744.1, read on the forward strand.
TCATCACGCGCCAACCCTTCGGTAACGGACGCTAGCTTTTGCAAATTCAACTTGACAACGGTATCAGCAAACAGCCGCGTGTCTTCCGCCGTATTACCTTCCGGGACATCCACGACGTAAGATTCCAAAACGACGGTCCAGATCCTCCCGTCACGGTTGAAACCGTGAACCGTCGTCACCGACCGGTAATTCCTTAGCCGATGCTCTCCTCCAATGATACTAAACCCGGTGACCCGTCGTTCATCGTCCAAAACATCGAGTCTCTCGGTGCTGGTATCAGCCGGTAACCCGGAGATCACGTTGACTTGACGCGTGCATCCCACCTCCATTCGCGAGCCTCCTTCGACGGCGCAGCTTCTGATGAAATGTTTGTAGGTTTGGGGTTTGTCGAAACGGCGGACGATGGACCAGACGACGTCTTGTGGGGCGTCGATACGTTTGGCCAATATGGAAGAACATTTGCCGGGACCTGCTGAGTAGGTGTGGAACTGAGTGATGGAAGGGATTAACTCGTCGAACTCGTCGTGGGTTATCCCGGGGGGAACGGTGAGGTGGTGGGTGGTGCTGGCGGGATCAGAGTCCGCCATTGAAGAGCGAAAGGGAAGATAAGCTGAGCAAAAAGAATAAAAGGAAAGGGATGGTAAGGAGGAGGGGTTGATTAGGGGGTTATAAAGGAGGCGATAATGGAGTTAAATGAGGGGTGGCAATCACGGTGGAGATGGCCGATGGAGACAGGTGGGTTAGGGGTCAGAGGATTTGATGTTGGTTGCCCAACATATCAAACCTTGCTTTTTAACATAGTGCATTGCAATACTGGAGTTCTATGCTATGTTTATGTTTAGGGATGAAAATTTGATCGAATGGAACAGAGTAAAAAAATTTAAGTCACTTGAGTTGATTAATATTATTTTAAATTTTTATTTGAAATTTTTTTTAAATCGAACTGAGTTTATAAAATTTAAATTGAATTGTTCGATTTTCTATTCAAATTTAATTATAAATATTTTTATAATGTTGTTGATGCCAAAATGAGGAGACACCAAATAAGGGGTGGAGAGAAAAAATACTGTGGTTGATAGTGATTTCAGGCGGTTCACTCTGTAGATTTGTGATGGAGAGTCGCATATAATATGGTGATCGGAGTAGAGAAGATGAAATAAAAAAGAAAGAGCTACGTCCCTCTTAACTCAACCTTGCCCAGACATACCTTCTCTGTTCTTGGATCTCGTCTCTTTGTCGGGCATAAATATTTATAGTCCCCTTAGTACTACTGAAGGTGATTAGATAGTGTCGAACCCTATGATAGCCTATGAATGGGTGGGTAGAGTTAGGCTCAACTTTCAAGTATTTATGCTTTGCAATGTTGGTCATGTTGATACTGTGCAATAGTGTATGACGGTGCCTTTTCTCAAGATGATCTTATGATTCCGATTATATTAATCTCTGAATGAGTGAAATGAGTGGCTGAGATTAACAGTAAAATATGTGAATATTATCACTTGGAAAAAAAAGTAAAGAGTTAATCTCAACCATCCATTTCTTCCATTCAATGATCCAAAAAACGTGTAAAACTTAAAAAATTTTATACAGTGTAAGTGGATCCTAACACTATATATATAAGGCATACTTGAAAGATTAGACTCGAATTTAAAAATTAATCAACTAATTACTAAAAGATTTTTAGTTATTTGAATTTTCATTTTATAACTTAAATTTTATTTAAAAAAATTTCGAGTTGAGTTTTTTTGCGTCCAACGGAATAGTTTCAATTTTTTCGAATTAAAGTCGAGTTTTGCTTGGCCTCATTTGTCTTTTGTAACTAAATAATCTTTGGATAAAATATACCGGTGACCTCCCAACTTTTAAAGGGCTTGCATTTTAGTCACCATTGTTAAAAAACTTTCATTTGAATCACTCATGTTTAAATCTCTATAAGCGGCTGAGTTGTCACCTTATGTCCATATGTTATTTGTTTGAATAACTAATTTCATAAGTATATTTTTATCATTATATAATTTATTTTATAATTAATATATTTTTATTATTACTTTTCTTTTAATTTTATTATTCTTTTAATTTCTTAACATAAATTATAAATGTAATAAAATTAATATATTTTAATTTACTTTATAAATATATTTTTATATTTTATAATTATGTTATAACTATTATATTTTTATAAAATAAATATAATTAATTTCAACACTTATTTAACCTAAAATTATTTATTCTCAATAATGAAATATATTCCGTAGTTGGTTGCATTTGTGATTGGCTGGGAGTATTTTTTTGGCATAATGCTGAAACATTCCCTTAATGTTTGACTGAATTGTCATTTTGACCCCTATTTTTTTGAAGCAATTTAGCCATCAATGTTTTATTTTGGATCAAAATGGCCCCTATGCGGATGAAAACTATTAGTCAACTGACGATAAACAATTTGAAATGACTTGGCAGAATGACAAGTCAGAAGAAAAATATTTTATTTTTTATAAAAGTTTATAAAATTATTTTTTGATTGATGTGTCATTTTTTAAAGTCAATATATTTGCCTATATGACACTGCTATTGCGACGAGCACTGCCATGTAGTTTTTTCATATCATTTCAAGCCATTTACCGTTGATTGACTAGTAGTTTTCACCAGTAGATTGGTTATTTTGACCCAAAATGAAACATTGACGACTAAATTGTTTTAAAAAAAGAATTTAGTCAAATATTAGGGGCATATTTTGGTATTATGCCTATTTTTTGTCAAAGTCCTAAGCTCAAATCTCAGGTTTGACTTTGTCAAAAAAATTTCAGGTTTGACAATTTATTTCCCCTTATTTTTTGAATAAAATGAAATCTTTTAATTTTGGGCTATGAAAATCACTAGAGCAAAATTGGTTTTTAGAGGCGTTTGTGAATAAAAAAACGCTGCAAAAGTTCAATATCTATGGTGGCGTTAGATATTGAAAACGCCGGTATATTTTTTGGGATATAGTGTCGTTTCTATAAAACGCCGCTAATACCTTATCTTTAGTAACGTTTTCGCCTTAAACGCCACTATATGTTAGTGACTTTTAAACGCCACAGTAGTGGCGCTTTTTTCACAAACGCAGCAATATCCTAACTTTTAGTGGCGTTTTGATTTTTCAAACGCCGCTAATCTTGTTTGTAAGGGAAATAAAATTTTAATAAAAATTATTTTTCCTTGTTTCTATTTCGTCAAAAAATATAAATTACAGATACAAAATATTTTTTAAATAAAATATTTATTTCATCCAAAATTTTATTATCACAATTAACTTAAAATATTTGTTAAACAAAATATTTATTTCATTACAAAAAGTACAATTTGTCACAATTTAATCCCCTCTACGTACTTCGTTCCTAAGCCTTTCTTCCCCGATCCACTACCTCTCGGTCACCACTACTGCCGACTACCATCCCGAATCCCTACACCAAAAAAGTTAAATACGAGAAGTTAATAGCAATTTCAGAATATATGTCTATATTACTCATACTCGTAAACAAAATATATGTCTATATTACTCATACTCATAAACAAAATTGGACACACACATAGGCGCAATATAAGTTGGTAGATTTGCAGACCTTTGATTTCTGACAAAAAGCAGGACCAAGAGGCCTTTCATTATGCACCATAGCTGCAATTGAGGATGTTATAATCACCCGTTTGATAGATGAAACCTTAGAGCAGGACCTAAGAACATTAAGTGTTCCCTTCACAGCTGGATCAATCATTTCAGCCTGTTATAAAAACCAGCAACTACTTAAAGAAGTGTAATGGTAGCAACTAATAGCAAATAATAATTTATTACACTATTCAGAGATAAGTTATTTTGTTAATGGACAAAAAAATGATGTTGTCCAAAAGCTCATCGACAATATAAAGATTATTTCTTTGTATGTAGAGACAGTGTATATATCATTCGAGTTTATAATTTCTTTTATTAATTTACTTTTATCAAAGATGTAAGCAGTATTTTTATCCCAACACCCTCGAGATGAAAGAGCTGGAGTTGCCCTTGCAGTCACCCTATTCAAGAAATAGTGAAGTGCCGTACTCAAAGTTCATGGTCTACGTAATAGCAAGACTTACTTGGGATATTTTACAGGCATAACAACTGCTTCTTTAAGTAAGCGTTTGGCATTCTCTAATCCCTTGATGCTTTCCCACTTAACATTTGGGTTCCCTCGAACAATGTCCCTAAAAAATGGATATAATGTTAGAAATTTCAAGTTCAAATGTTCAAGAATATACCACAATAGCTTTGAAATACAATAGCCAAAACTTCTTTTCTATCACCACTGAAGCTAATGATGTTTGAATAATTACCTACTTAAACTCTCTCCTAATGCACATTTCTGCAGTTTCAAAAGCAGGAAGCAGAGACTTTTGCCTGAAGAGGAAAAGAGAAAAGAAAACATCAAAATCCTCATTTCCAAAAGAACCGGAGAGAATCATAGAACTAATCCAGCTATCTATGCGGAGAATTATACATATAAAAGCCTATTTCTAAGTGTAACGGGAGAAATACAATTTGATCACGAATCAGAGAAAGGAATAAACATACGGTCTTGAATCAAACCCATTAGACACAGCACCATTTGAGTGCACTGAGTTTGTACCCTGAAATCAAAACAAAACAACAATGAAATCATTCCAATCAAGATACCATCTAGATTGACTTTAAAAAGAATAAATAAATATTAATATCGAAAAAGTACCTAGTTTCGATACTGCTCATAAATAGCCATATCAGAAGTGCTCCTGACAGAATGGTTACCATTCGAGGTCACGTTCGAAGTAGTGCCGTTGGATAAAGGCGCATCAGCAGCTTGACCATTTTCTGGCTCAGGCAATCTCCTCTCCCAAACTTGGCATCATAAAACAGTTTAAAATCCTATAGAATAATAGACATAATTCCTTAAAGAAAATGCTTAGAACTGAAATCTAATGTATTCTAAGCTAGAAAAATTAAGTAAAAAGGAAAAAAGGTCAATCGAAGTAAGTCAAGTAGCTTCATGCAGTTCAGTTGACCAAAGAGAAATCATGTGGAAAACGTTTTTTTTTTTCTATTCCCTTTCTCGGGCAATTTTGACAGCCAAACAAAAGATAAAAATAAATTAAAAGAAAAAGAGAGTACCAGAGAAGACCATCGAGTGAGAGAAGGTTCATCAGCCATTAATGGAACAAAATTGAAATCTGTTTGTGTAGATTCTCTAGGTGAAATGCTGGCAAAAGTGGCAGAAAATATGTATTGGAAAATATAAGAATGTGACAAAATGAATCTTTTGCGTGCAAGTATACACGATCTGCAAGTAATACAGCTGGTAAGCTGAGTATCGATCCCACAGAGATTGTCTTGGAATTCAATTGCCTTGATTGTTACTTGCCTTAAGAAAAAGTTGGTTTGATTCGAATTTGGTTTTGGAAAATAATTAAAAAGTAAAGAAATGAAAGAAAAGTAAAGACGTTGGCAAGAAAGGTGTTTTAATGAATGATGAGCGTTGGTAGGGAATGCTTGGTTTTCACGCTATTCATGTCGTGCCAGCCGTTAACAACAACCTGTCTTGGCATTGTTTGCCGAGCATATTCAAAAGTAGCAAAGCCTCTCTCGATGGTCATTGCCCTAAATTGATCATGTAAAAACCCTTATATCTCTATAGTGTTTGTTTTTAAATAAACCAATTTGATTAAGATCCAATCTATACTCCTAAGGGGTAGATTTCACTTCCGAAGTAAGTTTATCTACTTGAACGACTTCTCTCCTCAGTATTCGACAACTTATTCGTTGCCACCCCAAGTTTGTTAAGATATTAAGGTACAATAGGCCAACAGTGTCAACTCTCGCTTGGCAGAGTATTTAGGAAATATTAAAGTTTGCCGAATAGATGAAACTTTACCAAGACAGATTTATTATTAAAAGCTAATGCATGAAAATAATGTAAAAACCAAACATCCCCCACCAACTATTAAATTAGTTCATAGTGAGAGAGTGAACCAACAATCCACAAACGTTTTCGGAATACATCATCCTTAAAAACAAAATAAAATAACTTGAGAGAGAGAATAGGCTACAAGGGGTCTCTCGATGCAGCCCTTCAAGATCCAGGCTTCTCGTCCAAGTTGGTCAGATCACCCTTCCACAGTGTAGCCCATCGTCAATCGTTACACACACACTAACTCCTCACGATCCAGTCTTCTCTTCCCCCCTTAAAGTCTAGCTTGGTTGGTGTTTAAATAGGCGTGCAAAGAAGGGATATGACTAGCTCTTCAAATTTTAAATTCTAACTGCCCAGAGGATAAGGGATTATCTTCTTATCCAGATTTGAATGAGAGCTGATCAGGTTAAGGCCGACGTCATCCTACCGACACTGCCTTGGCATCCAAGCTTAGCATGAGTCTGCCAACAAGTTTTGGCATCATCTTATTCACTATTTTTTCGGAGATTGTTCCAATTGCTATTTTTTCGGAGCCAGATCATGTCCTATTTTTTCGTGGTCCAACAGCCTCTTGGCGTGGCATCAAGTTCACTTCTCTGCCATCCGGTGCTTGGCATTATCTGGTCCATCTGTGCCAACAACACTCGGCATTCTCCCTGGCATTCCTTCCCGTGTTACTTTTCTGGGCCAAATACTATGCCAAACCTGCAAAATTTCCAACAAAACAACCCTTCACACTGCCATAGACAAAACTCTAAACTCCTTATGCAAATGCATGATTCTAACATCCTAATGCAACTAAATGTACCTAAAAACAAGCAAAAGCATTGTAAGATTGGCATTAAAAACAGTACTTTTAGAGAGGTAACACACCCCCAAACCTAACTCATTCCTTGTCCTCAAGTAATGCAATCAAACTAAAAACAAAAACTGTGAAAAAGTTACCTCGACAAAATTTTGGTTGACTTCCAACACGTGCTGGCAAGCAAAATTTGGCTCTATTTCTGTCCTCAGTATCTCAGTGCAATAATGCCAAGCAAGTAGTAATTCAAGTGCAGCAATATAACTCTAGTCAAAGTTCATGAAGAGTGCATGAGTGTAGGCAATATCCATCAAGTTTCCTTTCACTCCCTTAGACAAATTTTACTACCTAAACTCAGATTTTTTTTTTATTTTTTTCTTTTTGCCAAGGGTTTCTACTGGCATTCTTTTAAGCTTGCTTCGTGACACTATTTAGCGTGAGAGATAAGATTGAGCATACCACAAATCCCCACCTTAATCTAGACATCACTAGGCTTTCTCTTCAACTCACACCTCAAGGTTTTGGACTTGAGAACTAATAGGGAGCAAACCACGAAGCCCCAAGTGGCTTATTATCCTTAAGGTATAGGAGAGTTTTATTTTTTCTCGCCTTGGCAGAACATTGCTGCCTTATTTATTTCTTTTACCTTGGCATCATTTTTTTTAAATCTGAGCAAAGTTTCAAAAAGTCTAAGCTTGCTAAGGGACTAGATACATCTTACGTGTTAAGTGCAAGTTCAATTCCCTAAACTAGAGATCAATTGCCAAGCAATCCTGGCATACTACTCTGCGGGCATGGCATGACAACTAAAGATTAAAGTCTCCTAATTGGACAGACACTTAGATCAAATTAAGCTTGCTTATCAATTGTTAACATTTTTCAAAATTAAATCGAGATAAAATTTTCTTTTTCTTTTTTTAGCGGTTATGCATATACTCTAAATGACCTCGATGACATGGCAACAGAAATTAAACATGATATGCATGGCATAAATATGAAGAAATACACACCCCCAAACCCAAGATGTGCATTATCCCCAATGCATGAAACAACACATATATACAAAAGAACATAATAAAATAAAATGCATGGTCATGTGAATGCAATGTATAAGGGTTTATGAATAAGAGGACTCTCATTCAGAGACTTCTTCTCGTGTGACTCAAGTCTTTCTCTTTATAAATGGCCCATGATCAGGGGCCATTCTCTTTCTTCCCTTCATTGTTGGCTTTGCGGCAATGGACGCTCCAACATCCCGGATGACTTTCTCCACAATCTTGGCAGGGTTTGATGCGGTAGGAGTAGCGGTGGCATCAGACTACGCAGGCTTCATTGGTGGCGTGGTAGGCTTCTTGGCAGACTTTGCTTTGACAGACTTGGTTTTGGGTTCCTTTGATTCAATCTCAGAGTCAGAACTGGCAGACTCAACTTGAACTGGAGAAAGTGGGACTGTAGCATCAGACTCTGAACTGGCTGGCATGGCTTCATCACTGGCAGAGGGCTCGGCAGAGAAATCTGGAAATTCTGGCACAACACTAGGAGATATTTTCTTGAGAGTTTCCCTGATTATCACATCTCTGGCCTGCATGTAATGTCGTAGCTTGACATTAATCTCCTCAGCCTTTTCCATCTTACTGAGTATCATCTCTTGGCGTTGGTAGATTTGAGACAACATTGCCACAAAACCATCTGGCACAGTCTCAGCCATTGTGTCTGGCACATCTTTTGACATCTTTGGCTTAGGCGTGCCCATTTTTGCTTTTCCCTTGGCCTTGTCCTTTGGCTCAACTACAGTGAGGTTTCTCCATATGGCAGCAATGATAGTCGTTCCCTTTATTATCTGGCCTTGTTCTCATCAAGCCTAGGCACATCATAGCGTATGCAAATGTTAGAAATAAGCAAAGGGAAAAACAAACTACATTTACCTCTCGCAACACACTTATAAGTCTCTTTTATGATAATATTTCCAATGTTGATCTTGCGCCCTTTTATGATGGAGTGCAACAAAATCAGCCTTTCTTTCGAGACCGTCTCATTGTGGGATGTAGGCAACAAGTTTGCTTTAATGAAGTGATTCCAACCTCTCACTTGTGGCTTCACAGCCCCTTCACTGTCCGGTGGCCCGTCGATGAGACAGTACACATTGTGCCAGGTTCACACAGATCAATCAATAGCTTTTTCCTCTTGGCAGCAGTCATCGAATCAATATACTCAAAATACTCATCTCATGCACCATCCAACTCAAACATATTATTAATATATCCCTCATCAAAATGCACACACTTACCCCTAATCATCAGGAAAGATGAATCATTGGTCACAAGGTGCGCGTAAAATTCTTAAACGATGGTGGCATAGATATCCTCTTTTAGCTGGCAGAATAGACTCCACTTGTGCAAGTTAATCGTAGACATAACTTTTGAAGGGAAGTCAGTTGTTGCCTCCGTTTTGAATTCAAAGTGCTTCTCGTAGCAAAAACTCCTCTAGGAAAATTTTGTTTCGAACTTTTTCTCGATCTCCTCATTGAAGAATCTTTTAAAGGGAAGAGACGATGAGGCCATTGAAACTGGTTGAAGCTTGGAACGATGTTGAAAGATGAAGGCAAAGGACGATTTGGGTTTGTACTTGCTTATCGAAAAGGAAGTAAAAAGTGAGAGAGATGTTTTGGCTTCTTTAACCGGCAATAGTAAGAAAGTGAAAGGTTTTAGGTTGGTTGAGTGTTTTAATGAGAGTAGTAATTAGGGATAATGATGTGGAATAAAAAGAATTAATTTAAAAATATATGGAGTGATAAGGTGATAGGTGATAAGATAGGGTAAGGATTGAAGTGATAAGGTAATTGATTTGAAATTTAAATTTCAACCAAAATTTGGGCGGCTAGGGCTTAAAGTCAAATAAAGATAACTCTTTCAATTTTTTACTGGGCTGATAAAACTAGGGGTTTTCCCTCTTTCTTCAGTCTTTTGCACCGCTGCATGCCAAGCTACTCTGGCACTGCATCTGGACGATTTTTCTGTTAAAGTATTGGCTCCTACCAACGACCCTAGTAGTGTTCTTGGCACAATGAATCTACGCAACTCAAAGGAAACCTTTCAACACATTAAAGGAATAAAAACATGGAACTTAAAAAGAAAGAAAAACTAAAAACCTAAAAACAAAGAAAAACACTAACCTAATATTTACAAAAATTCAAACCTGGTGGTGTTTTCATGTAACCTCTGCCAAGAGGATCACCTCTTTGGCATTGTTCTGATTACCTTCCATCTTGATCTAAGTTTCCCTGGAAACAACTTAAGCCGTGAGTTGAATAGCAAAACAAGTTGGCCTACCTCAAAATGTCTTGGCATTAACCTGCTGTCATGCCAACGTTTTGCTTTTTCTTGTAGATCCTGGCGTTCTCATAGGCTTGCCTTCTAAATTCCTCTAACTCATTTAGGTCCAGTAAACTTTTTTCTCCAGCAGCTCTCCATGCCATGCCAAGTGTTCTGATGGCCTAGTAGGCTTTATGCTCAAGCTCCACTGGCAGATGGCATGGTTTTTTGAAAACAAGTCTAAACGATGAAGTACCCAAAGGAGTTTTAAACGTAGTCCTATAAGCCTACAAGGACTCGTCTAGTCTCAAGGACCAGTCCTTCCTTGATGGATTAACAGTCTTCTCTAAGATGTTTTTGATCTCATTGTTTGAAATCTCAGCTTGCCCGTTTGTTTGCGGATGATATGCTGTGGAAATTTTCTACTGTATACTATACTTGAACAAGGCTTTAGAAATTAGACTACATTTAAAATGAGTGCCCTCATCATGAATGATCATTCTAGGGGCGCCAAATCTAGTAAAGATATGCTTATATAAAAACTTGGCAACAACCTTGACATTGTTCGTTGGCAGAGCAACAACTTCTACCCATTTAGATACGTAGTCAACAGCCACAAGAATGTATACATTACCAAATGAGGGTGGAAAAGGACCCATAAAGTCTATCCCCCATACATCAAATAAATCCACAGGCATAATGTTTTGAAGCGGTAGTTGGTGTCTGTCAGAGATGTTTCATGTCCGTTGGCATCGATCACATGCCTTGGCATACTCGTGGGCATCCTTATATAGTGTGGGCCAAAAGAATCCTGATTGCAGTACCTTGGCAACAGTTTTTACTCCAGCAAAGTGACCTCCATATGGTGCGGTATGACATAGATGCAATATGTTATGCTGTTCATCCTCAGGCACACACCGGCGGATCACTTGGTCGGCACACTGTTTGAACAATATTGGCTTGTCCCAATAGTATTGCCTAACTTTCTGCAAAAACCTTTTCTTGGCATTGTATGCCAAGTTTGGTGGCAGAATGTTACTTACCAAGTAGTTGACAATATCGGCATACCATGGCATGGCATTAACTGCAAGCAAATTCTCATCAGGAAACTCATCTCTTACCAAATTGGTCTTACCATCTTCAAGATGATGCTCTAAACGTGAGAGATGATCGGCTACTAGGTTTTCACTACCCTTTTTGTCTCGGATCTCAAGGTCAAATTCTTGAAGTAGGAGTGTCCATCGGATTAGCATGGGCTTGGCATCCTTCTTTGCCAAGAGATACTTTAATGCCGAATGATCTATAAAAATCATAACTTTGTTACCAATTAAATAAGATCTAAATTTGTCAAAAGTAAATACAACCGTAAGAAATTCTTTCTCGGTCGTAGAGTAATTCAGTTGTGTTTCGTTTAAGGTTTGGCTGGCATAGTAGATGGCATGGAAAACCTTGCTATGCCTTTGTCCCAAAACTGCTCTGACGGCATAGTCGCTGGCATCACATATGAGCTCGAAAGGCTCATTCTAGTCCGGTGCCACAACTATAGGGGCATTGATTAACTTTTCTTTAAGCTCCTAAAGCGCTCTCAAACAAGAATCATTAAATGCAAAAGTGGCATTATGTTCTAAAAACAAGCATAAGGGTTTAGCAATTTTCTAAAAGTCTTTAATGAAACGTCGATAAAAATCGACATGTCCTAAGAAACTTCTTATACCTTTGACAATTGTTGGAGGCGGTAACTGTTTAATTACCTCAACTTTTGCTTGGTCCACTTCTAGCCCTCTCTCAGTTACCTTGTGCCCGAGAACAATGCCCTCCTTCACCATGAAGTGGCATTTTCCCAGTTCAACACTAGGTTCGTCTCTATGCATCTCTTCAAGACTTGCTCCAAACTCTGAAGACATTCCTCAAATGTTTTGCCAAACACTAAGAAGTCATCCATGAATACTTCCATGTTGTGCTCGATCATATCAGAAAAAATGGACATCATGCAACGTTGAAACATTGACGGTGCATTATATAGGCCGAATGACATTCTTCTAAATGTAAACGTCCCATATAGGTAAGTGAACGTAGTCTTCTCTTGATCATCAGGGGCAATGGCAATCTGATTATAACCTGAATAACCATCCAAAAAATAATAGAAAGCTTTACCTGCCAACATGTCTAGCATCTGATCAATGAATGGCAATGGGAAGTGATCCTTCCTTGTGGCATTGTTCAGCCTCCTATAGTCCATGCACACTCTCCATCCAGTGATAGTTCTGGAGAGGATTAACTCAGCTTCACTATTTTGTACCACGGTCATGCCACCCTTCTTTGGCATGCATTGCACGGGCTAACCCAAGAGCTACCAAAAATGGGATATATAATCCCGGCATCAAGCCATTTTATGATCTATTTTTTCACTACTTCTTTCATGCTTGGGTTTAGCCTTCTTTGGCCTTCAATGGTCTTTGCCATGGTACTCTTCAAGATAATCTTATGTATGCAAATGGTTGGGCTAATACCGCTGATGTCTGCCAAAGTCCATCCTAATGCTTGCTTATACTCACATAATATTGCCAACAACCTTTCCTCCTAATCATTAGTGAGACCAGTGGCAATGATCACTGGCAGAGTTGAGCGTTCACCTAAATAAGCATACTTCAAGTAATCTGGCAGTGGTTTCAGTTCCAATGCTGGTGGCTCCTCAATTGATGGTTTAAATACCTTGATTTCTCTGCCGGCCAACTGTAGTGGCTCAAAATAACCCACCTCTTCAACCTCAAAGACTGGTTCTTCTGGTTCCTCAAACAGATCAACTATGCCATCTAAATTGCTGGCATCAAATTCCGCATCCTGGCATAACTGTGATGTGTCCAAAGTGTAAATGGACTCCATCATCTCCTCTGCTTGGCACTCATCAGGTTCATCTGCACATTTCAAAGCTTGAAATACATTAAATGTAACTTGTTGATCATTCATGTGCATTGTTAGTTCCCCTTTATGAACATCAATCAAAGCCCTACTCGTGGCAAGAAAATGCCTCCCCAAAATAATCGGGACATTAATATCAGCCTCATAATCCAAAATGATAAAATCAGCTGGAAAAATAAATTTGTCTACCTTTACCAACACATCCTCAATCTTACCATTGGGATGTGCACAGGATCAGTCTGCCAGCTGAAGTGTCACCGTGGTAGGTCTTGCTTCTATGCCAAGCTTCTGGAAAACTGACATGGCATCAAGTTGATGCTGGCTCCTAGGTCACACAGTGCCTTATCTATGAATTTGTTGCCAATAGTGTAGGGAATAGTAAAACTTCCCGGATCTTTCAGCTTTGGTGGCAAACGGTTTAGGATCATGGCACTGCATCATTCGGTCAGAGCAACAGTTTCAAAGTCTCTCAACTTCCTCTTTTTGGACAGAATGTCCTTCATAAATTTGACATAGTTGGGCATTTGTTCAAGGGCTTCTACCAATGGAATGTTGATTTGCAATTGCTTAAGAACCTCCAAGAAAAGCTTGAACTGCTATTCTTGCTTATGCTTTTGAAGTCTTGCTAGAAATGGTGGAGGCGGATAGATACGTGCATGCTCTGCTGACTTTGCCAACGCAGTGCTGGTATCAGACTATTTGGCATCGATGATGGCATCAATGTGTTGTCTGGTATCAATTTTGGCATCATCTGCTTTTGTTTCATCTTTCTCTGCTTCCCTGAGATCATCTGTTGGCACATGCTTCTCATCTTGGCAATTAATTGGCTGCTTAGTAACCTTCTCCATCTTGCACTGCTTACCACTCCGAAGAGTTATAGCTTTGCAATGCTCATTTTCTTTGTGCCGAGCATCTTCTGTGTCACTTGGCAATGCTCATTGGGATCGATTGCTGAGTGCACTGGCAATCTGCCCAAGCTGGACTTCCAAATTTCTCATTGACGCAACCAAACTCTGGAATGTGGCATCATTCCTTTCCATGTACTATGTGCGAGTGCCTCCTTGGTTGAGTCTCTGCCCTTGCTGAAAATTGTTTTGGGTTTTCTGTGGCATGACATTCTGATAGAATGCTGGCATGGCATTGTTATTCTGCCTCTAAGTATTCTGGCGTTAGGTATTGTACTGGTTACCTCCTTGATTTCCCCAAGCTAAGTTAGGGTGTTGTCTCCAACCTATATTATAAGTATTGGAGTTAGGGTTATAGTAACGATTAACACTGCCAACAAAATTTAACGATTGGGGGTTGGCAGAACATTCATCTACATGATGATTTTCTCCACAGATCGTACAAAATGAGTCTAATGCTTTGACTTCTTGGGACTCATTGTTCTTTTGCAACGTTCTTACCATGCTCGTAAGGTTGGAAATCTCGGCATGAATGGATGTTAGTTCATCAACCTGAAATTTCCCATTGGTTTTAGTTCCGGTTCCAAGTCTTGCAACATGATATTCAAAATCATTGATTGCCATCCTTTCTAAAATGTCAATAGCCTCAGTATATATCTTGTCAAGCAATGAGCCAGCTGCTAAAGCATCAACAACCGTCCTCGTTTGTGCATTCAATCCATTGTAAAAGGTTTGAATCTGAGTCTAATTCGGGAATCCATGCATATGAAACATCCTCAACAAGTATTTGAATCTTTCCCAAGCATCATATAAGGTCACATCCTCAGCCTACCTGAATGTAATGATCTCACCCTGCAGCTTGGCAGTGAGTGTTGGCGGCTGTAATCTTGTCAAGAACTTCTGGCATAAGTCTACCCATGAAGTGATTGAGCCAGGTGGCAAGGAATTAAGCCAAGCCTTTGCTATGTCTCTCAAAGAAAAAGTAAATAACTTCAGCTTCACGGTATCTTTAGGTACTTCATTTTGTTGAAATAGCTGACAAATCTCCATGAACTGTTTATGATATTGCCTCGGATCTCCAGTGAGTGCGCCATCAAACTGACCTACATTCAAAAGAGTTTGAATCATTACTGGCTTAAGTTCAAAATTGACAGTGTTTACCTCTGTGCCAACAAGTCCTGGCATCAAATTGTCAATGGTTGGTTCCGAATGTTCTCTAATAGGCCTCTCATTAACAACTGGGGCAGCAAGTGGTGGTGGTATCTTATTGTTAAGTGGATTTCCCCCATTGTTCACCACACCATTCCCTCTATTACCTTGGTTCATCTCTCGAAATCTTCTTTTTAACCTCCACAAGGTTTTCTCAATTTCCGGATCGTATGGCCACTCGTCCACCATAGGATGGCTTCTGGTCATACACTGAAAAAAATGAAAGGTAAAATAAAAACAAAAATAAAAATAAAAGGAAGACAAGTAAAAATTTAAAAACAATCAATTTCGTTGCAATCCCCGGCAACGGCGCCAAAAACTTGTAGACTCTCTAGGTGAAATGCTGGCAAAAGTGGCAGAAAATATGTATTGGAAAATATAAGAATGTGCCAAAATGAGTCTTTTGCGTGCAAGTATACACTGTCTGCAAGTAATACAGCTGGTAAGCTGAGTATCGATCTCATAGAGATTGTCTTGGAATTCAATTTCCTTGATTGTTACTTGCCTTAAGAAAAAGTTGATTTGATTCGAAATTGGTTTTGGAAAATAATTAAAGAACGGCTTCTCTCGAAGCTTCTCTCCTTAGTATTCGACAACTTATTCGTTGCCACCCTAAGTCTGTTAAGATATTAAGGTGCAATAGGCCAACAGTGCCAGCTCTTGCTTGGCAGAGTATTTAGGATATATTAAACTTTGCCTAATAGATGAAACTTTGCCAAGGCAGATTTATTATTAAAAGCTAAAGCATGAAAATAACGTAAAAACCAAACATCCCCACCAACTATTAAATTAGTTAATGGTGAGGGAGTGAACCAACAATCCACAAACGTTTTCGGAATACATCATCCTTGAAAACAAAATAAAATAACTTCAGAGAGAGAATGGGCTAGAAGAGGTCTCTCGATGCAGCCCTTCAAGATCCAGGCTTCTCGTCCAAGTTGGTCGGACCACCCTTCCACGGTGCAGCTGATCATCAATCGTCACACACACACCAACTCCTCACGATCCAATTTTCTCCTCCCCTCTTAAAGTCTAGCTTGGTTGGTGTTTAAATAGGCGTGCAAAGAAGGGATAAGACCAGCTCTTCAAATTTTAAATTCTAACTGCCTAGAGGATAAGGGGTTATCTTCTTATCCAGATTTGAATGAGAGCTGATCATGCTAAGGCCGACGTCATCCTGCCGATGCTGCCCTGGCATCCAAGCTTGGCATGAGTCTGCCAACAAGTCTTGGCACCATCTTATCCGCTATTTTTTTGGAGATTGTTCCAATTGCTATTTTTTCGGAGCCTACTCATGTCCTATTTTTTCGGGGTCCAACAACCTCTTGGCGTGGCATCAAGTTCACTTCTCTGCCATCCGGTGCTTGGCATTGTCTGGTCCATCTGTGCCAACAATACTCGACATTCTCTCTGACATTCCTTCCTGTGTTGCTTTTCTGGGCCAAATACTATGCCAAACCTGCAAAATTGCCAACAAAATAACCCTTCACACTGGCATAGACAAAACTCTAAACTCCTTATGCAAATGCATGATTCTAACATCCTAATGCAAATAAATGTACCTAAAAA
This sequence comes from Hibiscus mutabilis, assembly GCA_019671005.1. Lineage (NCBI taxonomy): Eukaryota > Viridiplantae > Streptophyta > Magnoliopsida > Malvales > Malvaceae > Hibiscus > Hibiscus mutabilis. Next base: position 38,819,653 of record CM033744.1, read on the forward strand.
CAAGCAAAAGCATTGTAAGATTGGCATTAAAAACAGTACTTTTGGAGAGGTAACAATTTGGAAAGAAGAAAATAGATATGTTGATTGAGATCTCTCTTTTTCTTTCTTTTCCAAGCTCCGTATGTTAAAATGAACTGAAACGAGACCATGTGCATTAAAACCCCAAGAAAATAAAATAAAAGCCAAACTAATAGTTCCAAAATTACCAGATTTACAGTCCTCTAAGATCCAAGTACTAAAAAAATAAAAGAAATTCGATTTAAATTGACTTATTTTCTCTTTATGTTCTCTAAATTGAATCATTAGCAGAAAATAAAGTAAAATCAAATGCTTACATGCAAATCCTAAAACGAAATCGGGAGCTACATGAACAAGAGGAAAAGAAAAGAACAAGAGGGAAAGAAAGACGCACCAGAAAGAAAAGTGCACCAGAAATCTTGGGTGTAGATGTCGATGGAGACGGAGACGCATTCGGCGCCGGATTTGAATCTGGTGAGCGACGCCTTCTTGTGAGCAATGATGAAGGAGACTAAGGTCGACGATGGAGGAAAGCTAGGGATTATGGGTTTGATTTGGGGATCGGGTGAGGGAGAGTGACTGAGAGTGAGGGGGTATATCTCTAAATTAAATGAAACAGTGACCTATTGTGCCGTTTCTATTATCAAACGCCACTAAAAACTATACACTTGCGGCGTTTGGTATAGAAACGCCGCTAAAAACTATTGTGGCGTTTTATATACAAACGCCACGAAAAATAAGACTTGTTGCGGCGTTTATCCTTAAAACGCCATCGAAGTTAATTGTAATAATAAGGTTTAATTTAAAAATAGGTGTTTAAATTATATATTTTTTATTTTAAGTGTTTAAATATTTTTTAATAAAAATAGGTGCTTAACATTTACTCTGTTATAATTTAAGTATTCAACCTTTTAAAAATTGTTACCTATTAAGAACGTGACATGTTTTTATTTAAAAAATAAATAAAAATGAAAATATATTTTAAAAAAACTTACAAATCTTAAAATCCTAAAAAATACCCAAATCCCTAAAAACAATAATCACAAAATCCTCAAATTGACATTGTTGTCACCGCCATTTTTCCCAACCATTTATTGCTGGTAATCACTGGTAGGTGTGACAATCAAACGTCGTTCAGCTAGAACTATTCGTGTACGCCGTTTGACGTCTAGTTTACAGTCTTTTTTTGGTTACTAGTGATAGGTGGTTGGAGAAAATGGGCGGTAGCTTTCGATGACGATAGGGGTGGGGGTCTAACGAGGATATCAGCAACAACGACGACAACGATTTGAGATTTTAAGGTTTGAATTTTAGAGATTTTGAGTTTTTTGAAATATTATGACTTTTTTTAAAATTTTTAAATTAGAAATTAGACTTGCCACGTGCCAAAATTCAATTGGTTAACTAATTTTTTTAACGATAGTTAACTACATTACCTAAAACTAACAAAATAAAACATTATTCACCTTTAAAAAAAGTTTATGCATCTAGAATTAAAAAGTATATTTTGAACACTTAGTTTTATATTAAGCCTAATAATAATACGACAGGTACTTTGAAATTTATGCATGACGTTATGTTCCTTCACGAAACATACAAAGCTAATAAGGTCAAGCGATGAAGTAAATGCGACTGCGGCAGTTCATCTAACATCCTCCACTTCATAACAAAACTTAGCTGAAATCTTATTTTCCATTAACTTGCAACCACACTTTCGTCTTCTTTCTTCAACAGAATGACGTGTTTGCAAGATTGAAGTCCTGTGTTAGGAGCCGCTGAAAATACCAGTTGGCACGAGACTCCGTTTCTGTGATTTGCCTGTAGAAATAGATGGTTTTGGAAGTTGAAACAAACAAATATATCTCATAACATCTGTAATCCAGAAATAGTTGAAAAATACATTATCTGAAGGAGGTAGGTCAATGGTGACAACAACAATTACCTGAAATCTAACAACAGCCATTTTTCCGATTCGGTGAAGGAAACTAGAAAACTACTCCACAAAAGATGTTGCTTGGTCTACAATGAAAATGATTCTCTACCATTTCTATTCTCTAATGCATATGTTAGCATTTGGAACTATTATGCTAAGAACGATCACCGAGTCGATGCTCCAATGTGCTCTACTGTTTATAATTCAGAAGTGTCTTCATTGTTGACTGTGGTCAGTCCAAAGTTGGTACATTTGCATATTGTTGTTAGGGATTGATGGGGTGGAATTGCCGTAGAAGCCAGACCCTCCGTTAAGAGGGCTACCACCATTCTCGTCAGACGACTCGCTTGAGCCACCTTGGGAAGGAAGACTGGCTGTCATCTCTGGATCTCCGCAATTGAGCATGCTCGATGTTGGTGCGGACGAAGGTCCTGTTTTGAAAGCATCAGAGCTCTGTTTTTTTCCATCCGCAATAAAGCTGCCGACAATGACCTGGCAGTAGAAAAAAAATGCAGTCACAAAACCAAGAATGAAGTACATTGACACCTTTGTCTTAACCTGACAATATGGTGTCCGAAATGCAAAATTCTAAATTCAATCAAGCCTCAACAGAAACTACTTCAGGATTTTGAGATGTGCATGTAGCAAAATTCTCAGCATACACATAGTAAACAGAGAGATACCTGAACTGGTGATGCTGCCCATAGCATCCCTGCAACTCCACCACCTAATACTTGACCATCAGAACCAGCCAAGGAGACACTTAAACCACCACTCCTGCTGCGACTACCGTTATTTTCAGAAGGCAAGAAGGAACCTGATAAAGAAATAATTTCAAAGCGGCCCTGCAATTAAAAAAAATGTTTCCATATTTAAAGTATGCTTAAAACGATAAATTAAAAACAAGTCAAACTGCTAAAATCGTGTACAATTTCAAAGCAGCCAACATCTTGCTCAACCATTCCTCCCTTCTCTCGAAACCTTGCCTAAGCTAGCAAGTACTAGTGGAAGGGTCAAGGCTAATAATTGTATACAAGGAGCAGGTCATCTAGCACAACCACACACACGTGCACAAAATCCCACTAGTAAAAAGAACACGAAAATATTCCTTTATTTGAGAAGACGGGTTAGCAAAAATACCTAGTCTACCTTTGGGTAAAAAACTCTATGATTCAAGCGCTAATCAGATATAGATATATGTCTGACATGGGTATGTTTAACTTTTTGGAATTCTTCTGTATATTATTTGATGGGTCCTTAGAGTGTCGCGTCTTAGTACTCTTGTCCAGATATGTGCTGGACACAGATATCAAACATGGATAGCAAAAATAAAGAGTTGGGGCAACATAGGTTAAATTCGGTTCCTTCCACGAGCAGACTAATCTTTTATCTCTTTTTCTGCTACCATTCTCTTGTTTCACTGATCAAATTTGAGGGTTTACATTTTGTTTTTTTTTTTCTGTCAAAAGGAAAGTAAAAAAAGTTTATACTTCAGCACCCTTGGAAACATGGAAGCGATCCTATTCCTATCTAAGGGGCTGAGGCTGAGCAGATGCATATCATTCAAGCTTAATCCTATACATTTATATTTGATATTAGAAGTACCTCGTATGCCACTGTGCCACCAGACATTGCAGGTTGGCGGAGTGTGACATTAGAGATGGCACCATTTGCGGAGAGAATACAGACTGTGCGCGGTCCTTGCTGTGCAAAAGCCATAATCTTTGATGCTATGTCCTGCAAATGAAAAAAGCCATGAATTAAGGCATTCTATAGATAAGAACATTTGCAAAAAGAACAGTCTTGCAAGTTTGTATTATGAAGAGTTTGAACATATTCATTTTGATGCTACAAACACAGAGAACAGATGATTCCACTAACACAGGAGGTTTAAACAATTGAATTACAATCTAAAGAACTTTTATCATTCCCAAATATAACCAGCCAAAGCAAATACTAATATCTCTCATTTTTCATCTGAGACGATGACCATTACAACTTCAGATAAAGGGAACTCACCTCGCCGGCTTCGACGGTGATCACGTGAGGGGTAAATCCCACCCCTCCAACTCCTGCTCACAAAATAACCAAAAGTCACAAAACTTACAAATAAAGCATGTTACATAATAAGCAAAAGCACCAACTTTTTCATTGCAACTATTAGTTACCTAATGCATCCATCTGCTTTTTGCTGGAACCCGGTGGCCTTCCACGGTTCTTTTTAGCCGGAGGTTCAGATACTGCAACGCCACCACCACCACCACCACCACCAGTATTACTCCCTAAACCGACAGATTCGCCTTCGCCATGATTCGCCGAGTTAGAAGCAATCGGAGTGCTTGGTGCCAGTTGTAAAAGCGCAATGTTACCATCGGGGGCATACTTTCTAGGCCTACCTCGCTTCTTCTTCACCGCCGGTTCCGTATTGTACCTAAACTGCGTCGATTCATCAAAGCCGGCGGAATTCATAGAATCAAACGGCTTGGGTTGCTGTTGATGTCGATTTTGTTGGTGTTGGCTTTGGTTTTGTTGCTGGTGAGACTGTAGCGGCACCGCCGGCGAAGTTAGTGAGTTGAAAGGGAAAGAAGGAGGGATGTTAGCCGTTGGGTTGGAGTTGATTAAGCCGGAGTTTGGAGGGTACGAGGAAGATGTGTGTCCCATTAACATCTGTTGCGGCTGTTGGTGTACCTTTAATCCTCCTGTCGGAGTTTTTACTTCTCTCGGTTCCATGTTTTTTCCCCTGCAAGAAATCTGAGTGAAACTGTGAAATGTGATGGAGAAGAAAACAGAGGTTTAAGTTAAAGAGTTGGTGAGTCAACTACTTTTGAGAAATGGGAAAAATGAAATTACAGAACTGGGAAATGAACAAAAAAACCCCTTTCGATTTTGGTTGAAACAAATATGTAATTATACCCTCCAACTAGGGTTCTTCCTTCTTGTCAGGGCACTTTATTTTCGGGGGGGGGGGGGGGGGTAATTTGGGTTACGTGGCTGTTTATAAGACGTGGGTTTTTAAGCAGCATAATCATTTCTTATAAATTTGGTAATTCAAGATTAATTAATTTTGATTGGGTATTTAAGAGGCTCGCTGCTTAATTCAGCTTATTCTATGCACGAATTAAAATTTAAATTGTGACAGACTTAGTAGTGACGGAGCTTAGACTAGGCTTAAGGGGCCTTAATCCTTCCAAGAATTTGAAAATTCTACGACAAGTCTTCTACTTTTTTGAAAAAATTTAGTTCCCCCTTCAAACTTTTAGAGATTCATATTAAAAGTATATTTTTTAATATTATTAATTAAATTGTCTAAATTTTTAATTTGATTCTTTTAATTTTTTTGGTCTAATGACAATTTAAATCCTTAAAAATATAAATATTAGATAAATTAGGCGTTATCTCTCAATTTTAAATTTAAATACTTAACATTTCATTATGATAAATCAATTGATATAGTAATAATTGTAATCCAAATTGCTTGGTGGGTGTTGTGTTACCATATTTAAAAAATAAATAAAAAATGTACTAGTTATAATTTTAAAAAAGTTGATTAAGTCTTAATTCAACTGACATCTCTTACAAGTCATGAATTTAAATACGTTTAAATGCATATCTGGTTGAAGAATTTAAGGAATATAGGTAGTTTAAGTACTGTATAAAAATTATTTTTAAATTACCATGTTTAAATGCCACGAGTCCATATACTATTTACGAAAATTGGGTTTTAGGTTTATCCTCTAATTATTTACGAAAATAGCTCAAAATGAACAATGTTATGTAAAATAATCCTCAGGTGGACATCACTGCACACTGTATGGTATAATTTAATTTTGATCCGTTTTCTGAATTCATTCAATTTAATCCTAGATGTTGATTCTGTATTTATCTAAGGACAATTTTGTATAACACTCGTATTTACCCGATTTTCTAAATAATTATCCGATATCCTTTTTCCTTATGTTTTTTTTCTTATTATATCCGTAAAAGCCTAGCAAGCAGCACGCGGTATAGGAGAATTTACAACAATATTGTTGTAAATTTTTTATTTTAAAAAATATAGTTTCTTTTAAAATATTTCTAATAATATTATTGTTTACTGTTTAAATCAAAAAACTAAAAGATCGCAATTGATCTTTGAACAGTGTTTTATCAAAAAATATTAAAAAATCGACCAAAGGAATGGGATGTAACGCTGGGGTAAAACACGTGGCATAGGGATTCCTTGGTACTGTTCAAAGTCAGATTGTAAATTTCATGCCTTTGGTCGATTTTTTATTATTTTTTGGTAAATATTGTTCAAAGACTGACTGTAATCCATTGGTTTTCTAATTTGAACAGTAAACAATAATATTGCTGAAAATATTTTAAAGAAAATTATATTTTTTAAAATAAAAAATTTACAACAATATTAGTGTAAATGCTCCGTGACCTATCTATAGTAGTGGAAAAAAGGGGAAAAAAAACCCAAAGACTGTAATAATTGCGAAAGGATACCCGAAACGGCTGGCCTCCGCGTGTGATAGATATAGTGTATTGACAGACAAAAACAAAGACTAATGAACGGGAGCTTCCCTACATGTAATTGCTAAATTTTTATAGCAGCGAAGGGGAAGCCAAAAAATTAAAAATTAAGGAAGTTAAAAATAAAATAAATATTTAAATATATAAAAAGTTTTTAAACTTTTAAAAATAATCAATTAAGCATATAAATTTTTTTGCACCCAATTAAGCTATTGAATCAAGGAATTAAATTAATTAAGTTTTTGAACCAATTTTAACTATTAAATTTTGATATTTTTTTGAATTTGTTGGTGCAGTACATAGCGTCATAGTGTCTCAACTTGATATTTTTTTAAAAAATATTTTATTTAAAAATCTGTTTAAAAGTTTTAAAAATTCTAAAAAACGTATAAAATATAAAAAAGAATAATTTTTTTGAAGGAATCTATAAATGCAATATGATAGAACTTTAGTGTATCATGTGCCAATAATATCTAAAGAAAAAAGTTATCAATATTTAATTGTTAAAGGGATTAATTAATTTAATTTCTTGGTTCAACAGCTTAATAAAGATTGAAAAACGTCATCAATATGATTCAATTCAATAACTTCAAGTAAAACAAACTTAATTTCCTATATACATTTTACCACTAAGACAACACCCGCTCTATAATATTAAAACAAGTAAAATAAATTAAAAAATGGACACTAAGGATGAACTACGGGGCCTGACCCCTGTCAGCCCTCCATATGGTTTCGCTTGTAGATACCAGTCATTATCCCTGCATGACAGTTAACGAATAATTAATAAACGATTATATTAATTGATTTGACTAGTTGATTACATTATCGGAATAGAAAACGGTCAGTCCAACAATAAAAATGTACATTCCAATAGTCTGGATCCACGTCTGGCCTGTCCATACCATTAAATCATGTTCATTTCGAGACACATGCATATTACATTCAGGTAGGGATATAAAAAAATATATACAAACATCCACACGAGAATTCCAACCAACTGTGGCTGAAACGTGGGATAAGTGAGCAAAGATTCAGCCTGATGACCCCATTAGTTGCTGTACAGCACATTAAAAAAAGGGGAAAAGCTAAAGCAGGAAGAAAATGTGTTGCCTTCGGTCAACCCAACATTTCAAATTTCATTACAATGTTGGTGGGGTATTAGATTAGATTACATGTCAGTTGTAAAGTTGCATCTGGTACAGGCATTTAGTCGGAACTCCATTGGTTTATAACATATTTATAACAAAAAGAAGAAGAAGCATAAATAATACCTATTCTCTGCCATGTGAATCTTGCCCACATCCATCGGTAAAGTGGGTGAAATATTGCAAATCATAATTTTAATTTTAATTATATATAAAAGAAGAGAAAGAGGACTATATAAAAAGAAAAGATTTGTTCTTAATATGTCTAAAACTCATGACCTAAGAGAATACGAGAGAATAAAGATGAACAATTTGTATAGACGGAGCCAAGTAATAAAATAAGGTGTCTGATGACACCCAAAATTTTTCTAATTTTTTTCCTACATAATTTGTATATGAAAAATTTAAAATATATAGGGATGGCAACAGGACGAGTCGGGGCGGGTTTTTGGTCAACCCAACCCCAACCCGAACAAATATAATTTAAATTCGACCCTGACCCGACCCGGATAATAATAACCTTATACCCGCCCGATTTCGACCTGATTTTTATATGTATACCCGACCTGACCTGAAAAATTATTTTTTCTCAAATTTACAGATTCGAAACCTACGGTTCATCCTTTCGCCTTCCCTGAATCTCTTAACAACCAAACAAAAAACCATACAAATGAATAAGTGATGCATAATGTAGCGACCTAAATTTTCTGAAAATCAAGTTCTTTGAAAAATTTCTTTTAAAAAATGAGAATTTTAGAAAATCTCGGCTGTTTTTTTTAATAAAAAGACTTGGAGTCGTCACCGGCCACTAAGGTAGGCCGGACAACATAAAACCAGAGATTTATTCGAAAACGGGTTTGGGAGTTGGTTACGTGTAGGGAGGGATTAGCACCCCATCACGCTCGGAAATCGGTACCAAAATATGTTGCTTTAAATTGATGGAAATTATCGAAATTTAAACTGAATTTAATTAAATTATTCGCGATTGAATTTAGACTTTAATTAGACGGGCTTTTGTCAAATTAGCGGGTTTGAATTAATTAAAAATTTAATTAATAAGGGTGACGATACCTCGAACCATAGATTAAACCATCATCGAATAAGCCCGACTGCCGTGTTAATTTATGGTTCGAACTTTGTTCATCACCTTTATGCATGGTGCAAGCAATTAAATATGATGTTATGACTTGTCAAAATTTTGTCCCAAATTACATTTACCTTTAGACGGTAAGAATTAATTCGAATATTTGGTTAACATCCAATGAACTAGGACTGTTACGACACAAATATCGGAATTAATAACTACCTCATTTTTATAATTAAGTTAATTAACCATATTCATGTCCATTAAAATATTAAAGTCATATGTATGACAATTAGAAATGCATGTCAAGGAAAAACATGAAATTAAAGCCCTAGGCCCACTAAAGTCTTAACCTAAAAGGCCCAAATTATGAAAATTCAATTAGTGATTTAATTATTAATTAGGCTAGTCTAATATTAATCCAAATTAATTAAATCTTAAAAACTAGAAAATCCTAACATTTCACGGATTATCTTGAATCACAATAATTAATTTGATTAATTTTAAACTAGTATCTCAATAAGCCAATGATTCTATTTAAAACGAATCGAATTAATTAATTATAATTTAAATTAGGTGATCTAAGTCAAATATCAATTTTATCCTGAAGGGTAATTAAGAGATGTCTAACCAATTTAATGCATTTAACATTTATCCCAACGAGCTAAAGATAAATTTAAATTAATTAAATTGATTCGAACATTGAATCTAACTAAAGGGTAAAAAATTTAATCCTAAATTTAATTTAATTAATTTAAGACTTATGCTCCAATAAACTGAGTGCATGATTTAAATTAATTAAATTAAATTTTGAGTCCCTAAACCTAATCCTAAAGGCCTAATCACACATATGAAAGGATATAAGAACGAATACACATACTTCATATACGACATAATATAATATAATTAAAAGAGCTTGAATAAAACATAAAAAAGGTATGTAAAGCTTATGATAAAAATATAACATATATAATGCATATACAAACTACGTAAAACAAATATCCATACATATTACTACGAGAACGCTTGTAATAAAATATCCTACAATTTTTAATATATAATTTACAAAAAGGTTATAATATATACATACCTTATTATAGAAAAGAATAATTTTCATAAAAAACATATATGTATACCTATAAATAAGGTAAAATAATCTATGTACTATCATATGAAAAAGAACAAAATACATTACTATATGAACACATATATATGAGACCAAACAAGCATACGAGCAACCAAATAAATACGAGCGCATATAAACAAAAGAACAAAGACAAGGCTGAAAAATAAAGGACAACAAATAAATATGCACGTGGAGAGGGGTTAAACTCTAAATAAAACATAAAAAACAGGGGCACAAAGAGTAATTTAAACACTGAAAAGGGACCAAAATCAAAGTAAAAACAAAATTTCAGGGACTGAAATAGCTATTAATCCCTCAAAAATCTGATTTAGGAATTGAAGGGACGAAATTTAAAAATGATTTAAAACACGAGGGACTGCAGAAGTAAATTGGAAATGCGGAATGGCTTAAAAGATATTTTAAAAACACGAAAGGACTGAGAAAGAATAAACCCATTTTTTAAAATCCAATTCGGCCTTGATTAAGGGATGAGATTGAAATTTTTAAGAAAACTTGAGGGACTAAGGGTGCTATTTGAAAACGCGGAAACCCTCCCGCATGTAAATATTTTGATATGAAAGGGTTAAAGGGTTAATACCCATTTTGAAAATTTTAAAATATAAAAGCCTACTCCGGCCATTCATGTCCTATTTTTGCCATTTTCAACCCATACCCCATTTTCACAATCGTCCCTTCTCTCAAAAATTTCCCAAAACGTTCCCAAATGCTCTCAAACCAACCCAAAAAACGATGAACACGGCCGTGTTCTTCAACCCAAACTCAGATTTCGGCGGTCAGCCGCCGTAACAAACACCGCCGGACGCCGTACACCGGCACCGAGAACCTAAAAAAACAATAAACCCCTCATTTTATTTTAAAATCAGATTTGAGTATGACTTTTTTTTAAAAAGAAACACCTCTTCCTTTCTTTTTGAAAACCGAAATCCAAAGCCCTCTGTTTAAAAAAATCGAACCGTCTTAGCTCCTTCCGACTCACCATTGACTTCCCTGAGGGACTAGGGTTTATCGCCGACAGAAGCACTCAAACGGCCAACGCACTCAGGGGTAGACTCTAAACCTAGCTTTCCTTCATTTTATTTTATATATTTTTTATGCATGCAATGAGAAAAAGAGTCGATATACCTCAAGACTTTTTTTTTGTATTGATTTCTCCAAATATTCCCTGTTAGGGTTACATGAGTTTCGTTTCGGTTTTTATAACCGAAATATTACATGTAAAAAATAAAACACAAACCCTAAAGTTTTTGGCCAGATTCATCTGAGCCACTGTTGTTTGCCGGTTTTGAATATCTGCAATTGTGGTCTTTTTTGTTTCTTGACCCAAATTGTCTCTTGTTGCATGTATTGCTGTGGGAGAGATGAGGGAGCAGTACTGGCCGGGTTCAGGTACGGCATAGGAGGACAAGATCGAACGGTCCGGATGAGCCCTCCATCATGCGGCTCAGATCTATTTCGGCCATGTGGCGTGTCAGATAGCCTCAATTGAAAGAGGGGAAGGTGGAGGGGTGGCGAGTGAGCTCCACGCGTGTGTGGTGCCAGTTGGAGAGTCGCACGTGGGTGCGTGAAGACTCTGGAGAGTTCTATTGCCTTCAATCTGGACCGTCAGATCTGATCCAGATCTGACGGCTAGGGTATGGCTGCGCGATACAGAATAGGGCATTAGGGTCTCCATTGTTAGCTTGAGCTCCAAGTGGGCCGAAATGATATGTATACTAATGTTTGGGTTTTTTATTTATGTAACGGACTGTTAATATGAAATGGACTTTGGGCTTTATTACTTATTTATTTAATGCTAATTAATTTTTGTTTGCTTAATAATATAATATTAATCATAACATAAATAATAATGATAATATCATAATAATACTAACATAATACTAATATAATAATACTATAATATAGTAATGGTAATATAATAGTAATAATCAATAAGAATATGAGTAATGATAATAAAATAATAATGTGATAGTAAATGTAATAATAATGAAAAATAATAATAATAGACCGAAATAATAATATAAAGTAATAAATAATAATGGTAATATAATACTAACAAATAATAATAATATTTTTGTTTTTTATTTTTTTCTTTCAAATCAAAATAACATATAATAGTAACGAACTATTAGCAATAAGTATAGTAATTATAATAACAATAACTAAATATACCAATAATGTTTTTTGGGTTTTAAATTAAAAATAGGTAGTTGTAATAATATGTATAATATTTTGGCTTTTTAAACACATATAACATATAATATATAGATATGGGCACGGGTCAGGTCGGGTTTTTAGCCCACTCGAACCCGAAAATAAATATCCTAAACCCGCACCCGACCCCACCCTATTCTTTAAAAAATCCAACCCGAAAATAAATATACTAAACCCGACCCCGACCCGACCTATATACAAAAATTAATTTTAGGGACCTAATTGAAAAAAATAATTTTAGGGGACTTAATCGTAAAAAGTATAATTTGAAGGACTAAATTGTAAATAAAAATAATTTTAGGGACTTAATTATAATATATATATATAAGGAGTATTATTATAAATATCCCTAACAAATTTAGGGAAAATTACATAATTAGTCCCCGGGTCAGGTCGGGTCGGATATTTTTCACCCTAAACCTGCACCCGACCCGACCCGAATTTTGTGTCTATTCCACCCGACCCGAACCCAATTTTTTTAAAAAAAAATCCGACCCTATCGGGTCGGGTTAGGTCGGAACCCGTCGAATTCGGGTTCCGTGCCCATCCCTAACAATATATTATAGTATAATAATAATAATAATATATTTTTTGTGTTTTGCAGTAAATTATAATATTAATAATATATATATATATAAATAAAAGGATAACAATAACCAAAGCTCATTATTTCAAATATTCACAAAAATAAAAACAAGTCAATACTTCGGATAAAATTAGTTATTACACATAAAAGAACATAAAATAAGAAAAAAATATAGAACAAAAGTAATTCTGCAGGATTTAGATTGAAGAGAGTGAAGAACGGTAGATTTGAGAGGAGATTTAGATTTTGCTTTATTTTTTCTAAGCAGTCGTTTTGTTTATCAGTTGTTCTTACCCTTGAACTGCCTTCGATCCAAACCCAAATCTCTATTCATTTTAAAATAGCATGCTCAACAAAAAAATATATCCCACAATTTCTATAAAAATGAAAGCTTTATTACATCATAAGAACCCACAAATCTTATAAAATAAAAAACTTTACTAGACCAGTGCTTAAAATAAAAAGAAAATGAAAGATTTAATGGATGTAGGTAGAAATTAGAAGCATTTGAAAAAAAGAATTAAAAAAATGAAAAATCGTAAATAACAGAGAAATAGAGGGAGAGAGTGAAGAGGCGGTAGCATCTGTAAAATAAAATTAGGGTAAAAGGGAAGTTAACTTATATATAAGTGATATATTTGTAATTTAATCCGGGTCATAGAATTTTCATCCTAAACCCTTCCCGCCCCACCCCAATTTTATTTTTCTCATAACCTGATCTGATCCGACCCGACCCAAATTTAAATTTTAAGAAAAATTCGCCCCTATTGAATCAGGTCAGTCGAAACACGTCGGATTCAGGTTAAATTGTTGTTCCTAAAATATATATATAAATGACACACATTTTATAAATAAAATGACACTCTTTATAAATAAAATGATATAAACAGTAAAGTCGCACTGTAAGCATATATACTTCACTTTTTATTGTAGTAAATGTCATAGATCAAACATAATCCGACATTTGCTATGCTTAAAAAATAAACAAATACAATATCTGACCAGTTTCCGCACATCCATTAAACCTAAAAAATATAATAATCTTAATTTTTTAGAAAAAAAAATTAAACTACACTCATGGCCATGAAATTTCAACGAGTTTTTTTATTTTAGTCACTGAAGGTTTAAAAGTTATGTCATAGTTACTGAAATTATCGATAAGTCATGTTTTTTTAAAGTTTCGGTGAGTTTTTATACAATGTATATTTTGATAGAGATATAATTTTCTATGATGGTTGTTGAATCTCTATATAGTGTTTATTTGGTCTCGAATATTCTCTTTATGTTTGGTGTGTGTTATATTTTTTGTAAATTTTTTTTCATTTTAATGAAGTCCAGTTTTTTGCTCTTGTTCAAAAAAAAAATATAATTAGAAATATTGACAATAGGGCTTATCTTCGATGGGAGAGTTTTAAAATTAATAGGTAATTTATGTGTAGTGTGTGTAGGGATGGTCATAAGTTGGATTTTTGGCCGACTAGCACCCGATTCGAAAATTTAATATTTTCACTCGGACTCGACTCGACTAGATATTTTATAATTATGCGAGACAAGTAGGAATTATAATCAAGTTTGAAAACAAAACAGTTTAAGTGAAGGCTTTTATCGGTTATTCGAAAGAAAACAGGGGAAGCAAATGTATTGCTCGAGTAATTAATGGTAGTTAGAAATTTGATATATGAATTTGAAAGGAAGATTTAAATGGATGTTCATATTATAATTGGTTTGATAAAGGAGAGCAGGGGAAGTTTAGCTCGTTTGATTAAGGAATTAGCTTTAATGGATTCTATATTGTGTTTAGATTAAATTGTGGACGTTGAAGCATCTAAACAAGGACAAAGCCAGTAGATCGATAAATAAATTAGAACTATATTCGGGGGCAGTCTTGATATCGGAGATCCTGGTGAGTGTAGTATTATCTCGGATGACACGGTGTCATTACAATATTTGTTTTCTATGTATCTAACGTATTTACACATGATAATTTTGTATATGGCTCACATAGAGCACTTTGATGGTTATATTTAGGGCATGGCGTCTTGGATAAGTTCTGTAGTTATACTTGCATTGCATATGCATTGATACATTGCTATGCTATACTATGATAGGATGAAGTAAGCTCGTAAACTTTGTTATGAAGCTTTAAAATAAATTACGATCTCTAATGCCATAAAATACTAAGAAATGCTTTGTTGACCTATGAACTTATATCTTTCGGAGCTAATAGCTCACTTATGCCATAAGATTGCTCTCTGTTAAAGCATAAAATGTTATAAGTTGCTTAAATAATGGAAGTTCTTGGCATTTTGGCATGGAACAGTGGTATATTCGGATTATGGTCCACGGGCTACGGCTCAGGGATGACGATCCCATATATGTGATATGCTTGAACACTATCCATTGCTTTGTGCTATGTGTAACACGGACCAATACGGTTAAACACGGACCAATATGATTAAATACGAACCAATGCTACCTATGTCCAATGTGATCCAAGACAAATATTGTTAAAATGCATGAACTCGGATATGAACTCTAATGAGAACTCCGATAAGAGCTTCGATAGAATTTTGATAAGATATGATAAGTGTAAGACATGAAAGTAAATATTTTATGAACAAGACATGATTATGAGCTCAAATAAGATATGTTCAAGACATAACTATGAAATTAAGTAAGACATGTACAAGACATGATACATATTCATCGATGCCATCATGTATTTAGATTTAATTACATTCTATGATTATTATATATATGAATTATTGTACAAGGTCCCTACCTCACTTAGGCTAAGTAAGCCTAATGCATTTTATTGTCATGTAATTTCAGGATATAAACTAGCTAAGGATCGATCGTGGAAAATGGTTGCAAGCCACACTTAAGGCATTGAGTAAGTTTTCTGTGACAAGCTCTAAAATGGTGGCATATGAACTAAGCAAGTCAGCTGCATTGTGATAGATATGATATGATTGATATCATGATATGACTAAATATCAAGTGATGAATTTGACGTATGGTGCTATGATATGCTCTTGAAATTACGGTTATGATCTATGCTAATAAAGTAACCCCATGAGTCTTTAAAGGAATATGAAGTAAGCACACTATTATATGTTGAATTTAGTATGCTAAGTCATGTTTACATTTTGGTCTCAAGTTTGTGCTGCACTATAATTGGTGATAAGTTATATGGAATAGTAAGTTTGATGTGATAAATAATTTGGCAGGATAAGCAGGGACAAAGCTATTAAGGGTTGGGGAGGGGTAATTGTCCCCCACCCCCGAAAAATTTTATTTTTTTACTTTGGTCCTCCTATATAAATTGTTTTAAAAATTAGTTTATTTCTGAATTTGCCCCTCACTTTTAAACATTTATATTTTGCCTCCTAACCCCAAATCCAGACTCTGCCCCTGAGGATAAGAAAGTTAAGTGATAAATTTATAATCTGATAGATCCAAGTGGTATGTTAACGGATATGATATGTACAAACGAATTTGTGAAGTTTCATTAAGGTTGGCAAAATCTATTATGAATGGATGATATAATCTATACTTGACCTGAGTAACAAGTTGGAATTTTGGCTACAATTCAAATGGGCAACGGTATGCTTAAATGGTTTAAAAACTATGTGTTCATGAATTTCTAATTTAGAAACATGGAAGCTTGGATTATGATGCTTGTATAAACAGCCTTAATAAGTATGAAGTTATAAAAAAATGGTTAAGGAGGTTTTAAACCTATTTGGGATGTATTAGACATGAACTTGGAACTCAAACTTGCAATCTGGTGCAGAGCGTATTGGTACGGGGTCAAGTACCGATACAAAAGTTTGCTACTAGAATCTGAAAATTTATTTGGTACCGATATGGATCATCGAGTACCGGTACGGATGATAGTTAAGTTAGTTATAACCTAATCCAACTTCATAATCTTTACGTTTCAGTCCTAAGTAAAACATGCATCAATTGGTTAAATTATTTTATGCCCTAATGAGCTAAAAACTGAAAAGTAGACATGATTTACTGCGAATTTCAAGAATGAGTCCTTAATGTCTAAAAAAGAACACGAATTTACAGAAGTTTACATATCAGCCCCTAATTAGTCAATATGTTAATTGAGTGAATTCTAGATCTCGAATTAAGTTGTAAATTTACAGATAAGCTTATTAAGAAATGAATTTTGAGTACTTAGTTTTAAATTCTGATAAAGTCATGAATTTCTAAAAATTTCAGTTTAGTCCCAAAACTTCGAATTCCTTGTACAATGACCCCTAAGCATGAAAATAAGTTTGACATGATATGATATGATATGATGTGATTATCTGTATGACATGCATGACAAGAATCATGTGATTGCCCTTTTGTTTACATGAATAAACTATGAATTATGAAATCGTATGAATTATGATATAGTACGATTTCAAAAGTTCACGTTTCAGTCCCTAACTAGGAGATAAAATTATTAGCTTAATAATTAATTTGAGTTTGATT
Source organism: Hibiscus mutabilis (assembly GCA_019671005.1). NCBI lineage: Eukaryota > Viridiplantae > Streptophyta > Magnoliopsida > Malvales > Malvaceae > Hibiscus > Hibiscus mutabilis. Next base: position 38,836,792 of record CM033744.1, read on the forward strand.
TAATAAGGCTAATTTCATTGAAAATTATAAGTAGAATGATGAATTCTGATAAATTCCCTAACTAAAAGTATTTATGCTTTAATCCCTAAACTTTAAAAAATTGCATTTTAGTCCCTAATGACTAAAAATCAGAATTTGGTCGGTTTAAGATATTTGATAATTGTTAAACAGTGATTCACCTTGTTGTTATGAATGCATTGTGTTCGTTTGTCATTGTTTTGAATGTTCAACTTCTCAGAATTGTTGTCCGGTAACATCTTCAAACCGATTTTCTATTAAACCAGGTAGGGGTGTTACAGATTCATGCTTTATAAGCTAATTTAGGTCGATTTAAATTATATATGCAACAACATACAAATGGTTGAAATATTTTTATTTTAGGATTAAGGGCTACTTTTGTCTCTGTAGTAGTCTCAATTTATCGATTTCGCCCCTATGGTATTGTCACATCAATTTATCCCTTGAAGTAGTCGAATTGCATCATTGTTTGCCCCTTGACTTGATTAATTAAATTTATCCGAATACTTTTATGTTTCATAATCACTTTAGATTGATAAATTTTTTTATTAGGGTTTAAGATTTAGAAATTAGGGTTAGAGTGTTAGTCAAGGGGGAAACGGTGATGCAATTAAACTACTTCAGGGGCCAAATTGATGTGAAAATATCATAGGGACGAAATCAATAAATTATAACTACTACAGGGGCAAAAATAGCCCTTAAGCCTTTATTTTATTATTTTTTAATTAAATAATTTATTTTAAGAATAATTATTTGATGCATAAGTAAAAAATATTTGTTTACAAGTGAACTTCTAAAGTAGTCGTATCTCTTTTAGGGACTTGGACCATAATTCTTAAACTCTAAATCATAGAATTCATTCTCAAACCTTAACTTAATCACAAATGCTAAAATCCTCATAGGGAACCTTCATTAAAGCTAGTATGGCCTCGACCTCCAAAGTTTGAAATTTTCATATTTAATCCTTTAAAAGTTTTAAATTTTCCCTTCAAAAATTTTAAAAATAGTTATTATATTTCAAAATTTTAAATAATTTTAATTAAATCCCCTCCTAAATTTTTTAAAAGTCTTGGTAAGTCTATTTTTTGCAAAAATTAGTTAAACTACATTTTTATGAAAATTTTAAATTAAACCCTTCAAAATATTCGAAAAACTTAAACTAAACTTCCAAAAATTTTAATAATTTTAAATTGGCCCCCTCAAATTGGGTTGTCAAGATCTGCCCCTAAAAATCCTAATCCTAAATTCTAAAAAGTAGTCGCTTATGAATTTTTTTTTCACCGCCATTGCCTAAAATAATAATTTTATTTTAAAGGGTTGTACATTATTATTTCTTAAAATTTTATTTTTAAATGGTATATTCAATTGAGTGGTTTAATCTACGGGTGTTTATGGTTAACGGTTACAGTATTTTGGTTAACCATAATGAAATGAACATTTATCTGTAGACACTATCATCTAATTGTACTAAAAACAAAATTTACAAATTAAACTTTATAGTATAATGGTTAATAACGAATAGTTAATCCATTACATTTAATTTTAGTTTATGTAATAAATCACGTTTCTCCGATCCTGTTTTCTAGTTTCTCCAAACATTTAGGTCCGTTTGGTTTAAAAAATATTTTTTTATTTTATTTTTTTTATTTTTAAAAAATAATTACCATTTTTAGTTAATAGATATGGAAACTTATTTTTAAAAATAAAATGGTAAAAATGTGTTTGGTATTTAACTTTTCAAAAATAGAAATAAAAAAATATTTATTAAATAATTAAAATAAAATATAGTTAAAAATTTATTATTATAATAACAAATAAAATATGAGTAAATAAACTAAAGTTAAAAAATAGCATTAGAAGAGTTCGAACTCAGGTTAAAATTAAAAAAAACTCTTGTTTTCATATTTTTTACATTCCTAAAACATTTTCAATAAAAATATTTTTTTTATATTTTCAAATTTTTATTTTTTTTATTTTTTTTAATTTTACAACAAAATACTTTTTTTCTGTTTTCCATTTTTGAAGAAAATAAAAACAAAAACAAAAACAAAAACGGGCTGATTCATTTTTTTAATAACCAAACGGACCCTTTAACTTCCGACAAACTGTAGATTTCTTCTCTTTTCTTCTCCTGAATCTTCGATTCGCAGAGCTTAGATTTTCGATTCAATTGATCTTTGATTATGCGCTTCTTTAGAAGGATAGCGGGGCTTTTAGGGTTCGCCAGCGACGATGCTCACCAAGTAAGAGACCAAGAAAACGACCACCAAAGCGATAACCAAACACCCGGCAACCCTCCCGTTTTCCAAGAAACCGGCCTTCCTCGAAAGGGCTTTAGCGTCCCTGTTCAAGTCGCTGTCGATCGTTCCCAGCCTGGTCCCGTCTTCCTCCCCTGCACTTCCGGTGACGGCGGCGTCCAGGTCCACCCAATTTCATTCACTTTATTTTCTAATGGTGTTTCTTCCCCCCTAGTTTCCAGATTTTAAGCTTTGGGTTCTTTATATAATGCTATAATGGTAAATGTGGTTGGTCCTTTTTTTGTTATGAGTTGACTTCTGGGTTATAGAGTTAGGCAGCTTAAAGGTGGCTTTCTCATTTCTGATTAAGAGATTAATTGTTGCTAGCCATTTTTTTGGCCCAGTTAAGCATGAAATCAATGTTGAAACTTTAATATTTGGAATTAAGTTAGGGAAGTGACATTGAACCGTGTAATTAGGCTGTTAAGAGCTTGAGGTTAGGTTGGTTTTAAGATTTCTTTGAAGACAGGACCTATGCAATAGAGGTACTTTCAGGAAAGATCATCTTCCTTATATAAAATTTAACTTGGTATGATGATATCTGGCATCTTCGAACTTCAGCATTGGATTTCCATCCAACATTGCTGCTGGAAATTTTTTGGTACATTTACTTGTCAATGAAATCAATTCACATGGATGATTGCTGTTTTAAGTCGCGATGGAATTGAGTTTTATCTGTGTATATCAAGTAGGCTGTTGGAGTTAGTCGTTCGAGGAGGCCATTTGGAGTCGATTCTCAAATGCCCTCCACATTATTGTTTCTGATGTTCATGGAAAATATGTAAGGATAGATCAGATCCTGATGTACTAAAAGATATACACTTCCCTTCTTTTGCTTTCCTTCCCTCAAATTCCTGTCTTGACGTATTGTTTAATAAATATGGGAGCCGTTCTACAAAATCTCTCTCTGCTTGGGGATGAATCTTTGGTGGTTGGTTTCAGATTTCCACCTTTTTGTTCCTTATCAGATAGATTTGTTGTTATCAGGTAGATTTATGGAAAGAAGTGTTGGAGTGTTGTTATTTTGTTCCATTTCAGTAATGGATTTTTTTTATTGTGATTGTTTCTTCTAGCACTTTTGCTATTACCTTCTTTTGAGGGTAGAAACCTAACTCTAAGAGAGAAGTGATTGTCTATTTGAATCCATTAACCTTAAACTTTTGTAACATAATTTGCGGAACATGATGATGCTACAGGAATTTGCGTGCCTAATAAACATGCTGACATGTGAATGTGAAGATGTTAGTATTTATTTCCTTGGCAAGTTGATCTTGGTTTACTCTACCTTCGAAATTCGAATCAAAATCTGTCACATTTTGGACTTTGGTTAATTTTTATATGCCTAGTAGGTGAATTAAAGAAGTAGCTGGAGAGGGTGACGGAAATGCAACTTATTGTTGGTGCTGTTTCTAACAGTGAATACCATTATTTACCATTGATCACTTCATATAATAAGCTTGAGGCAAATGAATGTCCATGTAGAAGTTGCAGTAGCTTTTATTGGTATGGTGTTCCGTTCTAAGAGATAGTTGCATATCAGGCTGTTGGTTTCATTCCTTGGCCACTTCTCAGCATTACTTCCACTAACAATAAATTTCCCCCCACTTTTGGTTGTTTTGACCCGCCACTCGCACGTCTTCATCAAACATGTTTCAAGTGGCTAATATTTTTGTATTGACTTTTCAATTCAGGGTCTGAAATGGTATGCAAAGCGTCTTAGGATAGATGAAGATGGAGACATAGCAGACGAGTTCCTCAATGAAGTCTTACCAGAAACATCAGGTGCAGTTAGTGCGGAAAATGAGCAGAAGCCATACCCGAAGTTCGAAGTGAAGTACAATACAAGACGAGCTAAGGTGAAGACTCAGGTGATGTCCCATGATGGTAGAATCCAGCAGTGTGTGGAGTTCCAGGGAAGACTGCAATGGGTCTAGAAAAACCTGTCGCCATCTTTTTACTAGATTCTTCCTTTTAACTTATGCTAATAACCTGCATTTGACTGTATCAGTATCATCATATAGAAAAAGGGTTTGTTAGAGGATTTTTGTTTTTGTTTAGGCTTTTAAAAATGCCCGCTCTTCCATCAAAGATCCAAGTTGTTCTGTATAATTGGTGTTTGAATGACCTAAATGTAGATTTTTTTTTCCAACTCTGAGCTTTTATAACTAGATGTGGGCAAAGAAATCGAATATATTGTAATCCGAACTGAACTGTAGTATTTAAACGGTTTACAAGTTAAACAGGGGTTATTTGAACCGAATTGAATTTTATTTTTATAACATAAAAATAAGTATTTTATATTTTAAATAGTTATAAAAAAATACTTTAAAATTTTATAAAATAATGTAAAAAACCCACAATACAGAGTTGTTTTGTTAAAATAAAATTAAAAGAGGCTTAAGATTGTAAGAAGCCCTTGAATTTTTGAAAAAAATCAATTAAGCCATTTTTTTTGCATTTAATTAAGCCCTTGAACTAATAAATTAAATTAATTAAGCCCTTTGACCAATTTTGACCATTAAATTTAAACATTTTTTGATCAATTGTTGCAATGTGCCGTGTCATGGTGTTTCCACTTGATATTTTTTAGAATTTTTTATTTTATTTTAAAAAAAATTTAATGTTCTAAAAATTATAAAAAAATTAAAAAATTTGTAAATGCAACAGATAGAACTATAGTGTATATCATGTGCCAGTAATATCTGAAGAAAAAAACTGTCAAGATTTAATGGTCAAATGACTTAATTGATTCAATTTCTTGGTTCAATGGCTTAATTGAAGGGCCAGTTTGACATTGCTTTTGGAGAATGTGGTGGGAAAGTGATTTTGAAAAGTGTTTTTGGATTGTTTGGTTTAAAGAATGTTTGGTATTGCTCTCAAAAAGTGCTTTTAAGTAGATAAAATGTTTATTTTAAACATTATTTTCGAAAATATAAAAGGATTGGTGATATAAACGAGAATATATGAGTAATTTTACTTAGAAGTGCTTTTGAAAAAGTTAAAAAAGCTAAAAAATTTAACTTTTGAAAAACATTTTTCAAACCAAGCTGAAAACAGTTTTAGCCTAAAAAGCTACATGCCTTTCGTTGCATTTGGTTTCAAACTAATTTTTAGAGCCCAACTTTTGACTCCAAATGCTTGTTTGAAAATCAATGCAAAATAAGGCTTAAATTTCTTAGTTCAAGACTTAATTAGAAGCATAAAAAATTTATGGCTTCTTACACTTTAAGAAGAAAAAAAAACAAAACTCAAAATCAATATAGAGAGACCGAGAACCATATCGAACTAGATTAAATTAAAATGAATGGTTCAAGAAATTCGATTGAATTGATTTCACCCTAATGTTGATGGGCTTTATGTTCACATTCTATTACATATTCAAAATGTTTAGGGACCAAATTCAAAAGATTACCGAATTCAGAGATGAAAAGTTGCTTTTAACTAGAGGTGAGTGTTTGATCGAGTCGAGTCAAAAAAAATTAGTTATTTGAGTTGACAGTTATATTTTATAACTCAAACTTTATTTAAAATTTTTTCGATTCGAGTCGAGTTTTTGAGTTCCTATACAAATTTAATTGTAATTATTTATCATGTTATAGTACAATTTGATTCTAATTTAAATGATCTTCTTTAATAGTATAAGATATACATATATATATATATTCTTCATATTTTTTCATATGTAGCATATATTTTTTTCATAGTTTTTTATATCATTATATATATACCAGGAAAAATTGAGAAACCCCACTCGAACTTAAAAATCAATTCATTAATTACAAAAAATTTTGAGTTATTCGAATTTTCATTTTGTAACTCAAACTTTATTTGAAATTTTTTCAAGTCAAGTTGAATTTATGGAATTTCGAATCGAGTCAAGATGAGTCAATTTTTTTTATCTCGAGTTAAATCAAAATTTTTAATTTTTTCGAGTTTCCCCTCTACTTTTAACCCTTAAAAAATCGTAAGGGTGGAAAATGCAGTTCTTATAAATTTTGCGTACAAAGGAAACTAGGATAATCTAACCTTGTTTCGTTTTAGTTGTTTTATCTCGTCGTGACCAATAACTGCTTAGATTCCTTAACCGGCATCAATGGACCTTGTGGTTCCCTGCAATTCCTGCACTCCCCTCTACAGGCAAACGCCACTTCACCAGCGTCTCTCTTCTCCAAAACGCGGCGCTTTTTCCTTCAGATGCCAACGCAAGACTACGTCAGAGCTCCAGTCGCCGGTGAGCGATATCAGCCCCAACGGTAATCCTTTCCCTTCAATTCCTACTCATAAAGTCACCGTCCACGACAGAAAACTAGGTGTTGTTCACGAGTTTGTTGTTCCTGAGGTACGGCGCTTCACTCCGTTTGTTTCCTGAGAAAATGCTGAAGAAACGATTGACCTATTCTGTAGTTAGAAATTAGAATAGAGCAATTAATTCTCAATTAGTAAAAAATAATATTAGGACTTGCATTTTTATTTCTTAGGCTTGCTGCTTATTCGTCAGAACAACTTAATTAAATGATTGATTAGAGACTCATTCAGGGATATTTGATTGAAATTGCAGGACCAGTATATTTTACATACGGCTGATGCTCAAAACATTACACTTCCATTCGCTTGCAGGCACGGTATTGTTCTTTAAAATCCAAATAAGTTTTGTTTTTAATGTAGTAAAGGAGCACATTTCTCTATGATTTGAGTTTTGGGTCATGTTGTTAATATACTGCTATTGAGCTTAGCTTATTGGAGTTTTTAGGCTGTTTTGAATGTTAATCTTTGTTTATTGGATAAATTGTTTTTAATGAATAGTTCCTTCACATGGCAGGTTGTTGCACTAGCTGTGCTGTAAGAGTAAAGTCTGGACAAATAAGACAGCCTGAAGCTCTTGGGATATCTGCTGAACTGAAAGAAAAGGCATGGTTTTTATGTTTCTGATTTATGGGTTATGAATTTCATTTGCTTGTTTTTCTTATTTTTTTGGCATTTTAGTTTCAAATCAAAGCTTCGATGCTATTTCACTGTATTCGGAACTTCAATGCTGTTTCATCATATTTTCATATCTTAGTCACCAAATTTACCATATCATAGGTTTCTGTATGAAAATCAAGTCATTGTAACTTTAAGAATCATAGTCATTTAACCAATAGGGTATCAAATGAAAAGTAACTGTTTTGTAGACACACAAGGAATGTAAATGTAAACAGAAGAATATTCATGAAACTGGTTTGATTATTCAGATTAACCATATTAAGAGTATACTAGCATATTTTGGACGTAAACTTCTTCACATTGATGTTAAATTTGCTGAAATTTCTGTAGGTCATAACTGCATAGATGCCACACTGGTTTTAATTTCCATTCGAGTCTTAAATTAGATGATGAGGAACTTTCTCCTCTTTAACACTGTTAGTTTTGAACATGCATATTAAATTAACCGCACGATGTGCATCATGTGGTTAAATATATTATACTACCTCATGTTAAACTTCTTGCATGTCTGTTCTATGTTTGGAGTTTACTGTATATTATTTTCTTCTTATTTTTGGGAGTTAAATGCAGGGATATGCGCTGCTTTGTGTGGGATTTCCATCTTCTGATGTTGAGGTGGAAACACAAGATGATGATGAGGTGATGTGTAAAATCCTACCTATCTATTTAGTAGAACCGCTATCTGCTCTTTGTATGTTAAGAAAATCAAGGCATTGCAAAAAGTCAAAGGCAGATTGCCACTTCAGATGCCTCAAATATCTTGGGGAATTTGCATGTCTTCATCTGCAATTACCTTACCTCCAAGAAATAAAGATTATTGATAACTCATATAGGATTCCTCAAGTGTCTTTAAACCTTTATTTACACGTGTCAAGAATAATTTGAGTTTACTGGTGTGTGCAGGTGTATTGGCTTCAATTTGGAAGATATTTTGCTCGAGGACCAATTGTAAGCCCACAAGTTCTGAAAATTTTGTACATACTAATATCCAACAAGTAGTAGTTGAAGAAAAAAGGATAGCTGGGGAGCTAAGCTGACGCACAACCATTGCCTCTTTCAGGATTTACTGCCACATTCTCTTAACTTTATTGAAATGGTCTTAAAATTGTGTTTGTTGAACTTTGGCAGGAACGAGATGACTATGCATTGGAGCTAGCCCTGGGTGATGAATAAGCTACTTACATTTACAAGTAAAAGATGAGCATAAACCATGTAACGCCTGCGGCAGATTCTTTATCTTGTCATTTTATATCATTTGTCTTAATTTTGCCACTCGCCCCTAAAGTACTATGGTTATGACTCATTGAACTGGTGGTCTAGACTTCTTTAAGTTAACATGTATTAACTTCTTCAATGTATGTTTTCCATGCGCCAATTTAACATTTTCAGCAGTTCTTTTTGCCATAATATGATTGGCACTTTAGTTGTATCTGTCATAGTCCGTAATAGATCATTTGCATGTACATTGTCTCTACATGAAATGATTTTTGGTACATTAGCCACTATCTTGAAGGATTGTTACATCATGTTTAAACTTTAAATAGAAAGGATGATGAAATAACTGAGGATAGACAGGGCACGAGAGATAATGCAAGGACGTCCAGATGCATGCTGAAGCTCTTGATTGAAGAGATTCCAATAATGAACTCGGCCTTTTGTATGGGTTATATTATACAGCATATAGTTCATTCATGACCTTGGTTATGATCAGGTTTGGTGGGAGACTGTTAGACACTTGATTGAATACTAGGACTGAACGAGATGGATGTAATCCTCCCAATTTTATGTAAATCCTTAATCGACAAAGAAGGCCAAATCCATTTCCAAGTTTCTGATACAACCAAAATGTCTTGCCTGCTAAAGTTAGCAAGCACTTGTAAACACACACAATAGCCCTTTCATTGTGTTTCTTCTAATCAAAGTTAGTTGATTGTGATCTACTAAAATGACTTTTGCCTCTTATGTCCTTTGATTCTCTCTTTAGGACCAGTGAAGTTTTCTTATCAACAGCAAGAAGGCCGCATTGCTGTTTCTGGCCTTTAAACCTCACTGGTTCAGTTATTATTATCATCTGTCCAAAAGGTCAGGTAGGGGAGTTAGAGAATCTGTCCATTGAAAACCGACCGGTTCCTTCTATTTTCTAGTTCACCCGGCCATACTGCTTGGTAATCCTATTTCTCTACATGTGAAGTCAATTTCTTCATGTCTGAATTTTTTTAGACATCTTAGGGTTTCAATTGCTTTCTTGAACTCTTAACCTTTGGGGTATAAATTGTAGTGTCATGCTAGGTTGTTAGACACTTAGCCTGACAGGATCAGTTTTGAGCCTTGCATCTTAGCCAAAAGTGGGGCAGGAAAGTTTTACATTTTTTGTTTAAACTTCTTTCACAAGAAATAGTTTGATTTCTGAAACAACTATCCTGTTACTCGGAGCTGATGAATCAATATGGTTGAATGTTGCTGCTTAAAAGTTTGATGACCTCCAGTTCCTCAATCAAGTTTGCAGCCTTGTCATTTATAAAGGCCCTTGTATATATGCTACTTTAGTATGGAAATAACTTAATTTCATGTATCTTTGTCTGTCTGGTTTGCATGATCGAAATCTTTATACTAAACTAATTGCCAAATGTGTTGCCTTCTTGATATGCTTAACAGTTAACTCTTCGATATGGTTGCAGAGTGATCCCGTAAAAGTTCTTCAAAACGTATTGAAATTCTATAGCTGTCTTCACCCCTGCTTTTATTGTTCAATGCTTAGACTGGCATGGATGTCTTATTCAGATCAGCTTTGGAAAACATGTCAAAGAACAAAAACTCCAAATAGAACAGGGTTAGTGCTATCCTTATAATTTTCAAAGGTTTAGCAGTGCTAATTTTTTAGCTGAGCATGAATCGCTGAAAACGACACAGTTCCATTGGAATTGACTATTATGTAGCTAAGCACATTTGATAAGGTCAATGAAACAGTTAAATTCATGTATACATTAGCTTTTATTCCCGGCTCCTGCTGTAAAATTCTTGGACCATGTATCTCAGGAGATAGGATTTATAAAGGACCACCTGATAGGGAAGTTTGAAAGATTAATTTTGATTATGGGGCTGAAATATCACATAGATGGTAATATCTAAATGGAATCAGCAGTACAGCTGAGACTCGAGTGATGGGTTGCGAATATCAATTAATTCGGATAGGAGTCTTTAGGTTGATGATGATATTCTTTAGGCACCAGAAACAAAAGGGACACAGATAATGAGTCACTATCGACTGCCTCAACTTGTCGAAAGACTCGAACATGAAGCCATTTTAGTAGGAATTCACACTGCAGCATTGTTTCGCTTTCTGGTAATCCAATTACCGGCTTAAAAGTAGGATTGGAAAAGAACTCGTGCCTTCAAGAGCTAATGAAGCTTTACAACCTGTCTTCCCTCAACGAAAGGTGAAGTGCTGTGGGGCTATACCTGAGTCAGATGGACCATCTATCAATAAATATAGAACCTCTACTGTCCTTGTTCGAATTCCCCACCCAAGTGAAGATAGGTCTATGTGGACCTCATCACTGGCATTGGTCCAATGGGGAGTAATTTGCAGTGACAATATCGTGGTCAGTAGACCCAAAAACTTGGGTGCTTTTGCTTCTGCAGATAACATTAGCTTTGGCCACTGAAATGCGCGTGTCTCAACTTTATTAGTTAAGAATACACCTCGCCGATATTGTAGTTTGATCTATGATATCTGAAAGCGACACCATTAGGGTGTTTCTGAGAACCAATAAAACTGCAAACACATTTGAGTTGGAAAATCTTTTCCAGATATATGATGTCTGTTAGAAAGTAAACACTGTTTGCAAAGTATTTATTATGATGTCTGAAGATATAATTGAACTGGCATGAAGAAGTAGTTTTTTGCATGTTTGGGTCCAGCTGATTGTATTCGGTGCTCGCAAACTGTTTAATATCAACTATGCAAGTCTTAGACTACATTCTAGTGGTAATATTCTTTTGTAATCTGCACCGGGAGACAGGAATCGGGTTTCCCTTGAAAACCCTTGTCCCTGATGGACTTAAAGAAGCGCAGATTAAAAAGATTGATCTTGATTTATCCTGCTTTTCCTAAAAAAAATTGATCTCTTAATGCACAACTCATCCGGTTTAACCCGAAATATACTCTTCAGTCTTCAACATTCTTTCTGAAGTTTGAAGGCTGAACTCTAAAGAAGTTATAATTGACTTTATCTCACATCATCTACCATGTAATCAACTAGATTATATAAAATATGCACCTCAATATTTTCTATAAAAATCTATATGGTCCCCAGTGTAATTTTCTTGGGCCAATATATGTTGTATGAATGACAATGAAACAGTTGTCTGAACTTAGACCTTTGGCAATTAAAATTGCAGAAAAAATAAGTATCAGAGATGAACTTTATGCTCAATATTTATTGCCACTCATATTCATAGTACAGTAAAAGAAAACGAAGTTTATCTTATCAGAATTCTGAAGATAACCGATTGCTCAAACTGTTACAGGTACTTCCAAACCAGCTACCCAAAACTGCTTATTTCATAAGTCACGCAAGGTAAAATAACTCAATACGAAGCGGGGAGGGAGTTTCCTCCATTTCCCGATGGGATGCAAACGCGGAGGAAGATATTTGTAATGTGCAAAAACCAAAGTTGTAGCTTCTAACAATCAACTTGGGTGTAATGTAATCTTAGCTGTTGAACTTCTGTTCGGCAGCGCTTGCCGAGCCCTGCAACAATTAATGGCACAAAACAACAGTGAACACCTTGCAAAACAGAAGAAATCTTTTACAGGAAGCAATAAACAGCAACTGATGTCAAGGGTGCTAAGAAGGCGGCGAGTCGTAAGGGCACATAAACGGCAAGTGAGAACAAATTGCGTACTAACCCCAACTGATGTCACAAAATTGCAAACTGCACATTTTACAGATCTCGCTCCATACTGGTACATTAGTAACATCCTGCAGTTCTCACAATTTACATGCGCCACCTGATTTGCTGTCGGAAGAGTGAAGGGAAATTTGAAGCTTTCACCAAATCAAATACAGTTGCTCAATTGACATCATAATTCGTTACGCATACCTTCTAAGGCCAGATTGACAGTGTGACAACACGAACATTGAACACTTGTTGCTCCACGGATGTACATTAATAAGGTATGGCAGCCTCCGCAGACCAACTGGGCCATTTCCGTGCCTGTAGTTTCAGAATTTTGACTTGCATTTTATACATAGGCCTTCCAGAAGGAAAATTCAGTCGACTTGATGTCTCAGGATTTCATAAACTTAAAAAGTTATTAAGAAAATAGCAGATGATGTACCGGGAGGCGGCACCGCTGTAACTGCATTGCAAACAGCACAGCACACAGAGGTTGCTCCAACAGGATAGAGCAACAAATTCCGACAACCGGAACAGACAAGCTGGCTTTGAGCACCTGGTTACATAGAATTGGTCACTACATCAGTTGACAATGGAGAGTAAAAAACAAGGTAGAAAACACAGTAACTTTTGTAGATAGATTCATGGTTCCTCCTGTCCTTGGCCAATTTGTTTCATATCAGAAAAAGAAAAAAGGACAAAACAAAATCGAAGCAAACACCATGAACCAGATATCAAGAAATTCTATTTAGATTTGCTATTCCTAGTTTTATCTCGGAAAGCAATACTAATTGCTTGTTCACTTTTTTCTCTTTGCATCATATATGTAGTTACAATGGGACTTTAACTCCATTTCAGCCAACTGAAGTTTCTTAAGGAGAATTCACATTGTTTCAAGATAAATCTGTTGCAGAACCGAAGAGAAGAGAATAAGATACCATTGGCAGCAGGAGGAGTGTAAGGCGCTGGAGGTGTCGGATACGGCGCAAGGGGAACTGGCATTGTAAAATCAGACAGAGCTAAACTCTCCTTTCAACACTTCACTGCCTTTGAACCAGACAGCACCAAGCTTTCTCCCATACTTAACATGACAGACAAGAAATACAACATAAGAAAACACTTAGAAACAGCAGAAATATTACAACCATGATCAATTCAGAAAGTGTCTAAAAATTAAAACAGAATCAGATAAAATTGAAATTATACCAGTTTTAACTGTGAGAGACAAGGGAGAGTTGCATAACCAACAAAATCCTGAAAAAAACACACGCCCAATTCCCAAATTTGGAAACTTTTCTTACATAGCCATACAAGATGGTAATTTTTAATGGATATGGAAAGGGAAAAGAAAAAAAAAACCGAAGCTTCAGGATAATTGATGAACAATTAAATTCATTTGAATCATTATGAAATGGGGCAAACATATACCTGCTAGTAGATGAAGTGGAGAGAAAGAGAGAGAGAGACTGTTAAGTATATAAAATAAAGTTGTTGTAATGATTCTCCTTTTTCACCATGTTCCTTATCAGCTCATCTTAGGGAGTTAATCTCAACTTGAAGCTTCCATTTTTATCCTCATCAAAACAGAAGCTTTCATTGTCTTCTTTTGGGTGAAGGGGTGTAAAAAAAAAAAAAAAATTTATTGTTTTCCTTCTTCCGCTTTTGATAAGATATTTAAATAGTTGTCCGTTATCGTAATAATAATTGTTGTATAATAATTTTAGTACCGCTCGAAAACGGCTATATTCGTAATTGTTATGTCTACTATAATATTTGTTTTTAAAAAAAATTATGACTGTAATAATTATAGTGACTGTAATAATATTTATTATGTCGATAAATATAAGAATACACAATTTAAATCTCTGGAGGTGATTTATACAATATGAAACGTCACTGTCTCTTTTCTTCTGATTTTCACCCAATTTTAACCCCCAAAAAAGATTGATTTGTTTGGTCGTTGGTGAGTTAGCTTCAATTTCCTTTATGGTAGCATATCAAGATTAACTTGGGGCTGAAAACTCTGGACCCCACACTCCTCTCGCTGTCAATGGAGCTTTGCTTTACAGTAAAAAAGAAAGAAGAAAAATTGCATGGACGTGAGTGTGTTGGAATAATAAATCCACACTCTCCTTTCTCATGGGAGAAATGGAGGGCTAACTATACCACTTAGACACATCTCATGAAAAAAAAAAATCAGGGGACCCTCTCTCAATTATCACAGTGGGGACAAATTCATAATTTTTAATTCATACAACACAACTTAAAAAGTCGGCATCGAATAAGTGTAAAGTTTAAATCTCAACATCCAAACCTTATTCTTATCTAAAAAAATCTCAAAACCTGAACCCTTCTTTTATACTAAAGTTACCTCAACAGAAAAAGTAAAGTTTACAAATAGTTATTAAATTTTGTTAAAAAAATAAAACGATAAGTAAACTTTTAAATATTATAAAATGATAATTAAACTTTATGTTTTGTAACAAAATGATAACTCAGCTGTTAAAGGCTGTTAAGTGGAATAACATTGTAAGTACAAAATTTAGATAATAGCACATTTAGTCTTATATATTTATAAATTCAATCAATTTAGTCATATTTTAAATATAAACACATAATCCTCTACTTATCACACCGGTTGTGTTTGTCATCTTGCTCTCCTCTTTAAAAAACCAAATTGTTGCCGGAAATCCCTTCTTTTGTTTGTTTTTTTGAAATCTGTAAGAAAACACAACTCAAAATCAACCATGGCATTTCTTTGTTTTTTTTCTCTTTTCTTTCACCTTCACACTATCAAATTCCACCTCATATTCTGCTATTCTCCACAGCTTCAAAAACTCCATCTTTGGTGACCCTTTTATCCACTTGGAATTCATCTTCAACTCAATGCTGCAAACAATTATTTATTTAACTGCAATATAGTGAAAGAAAGAGTAAATTCAGAGTTTGTAACAGGAAAGCTGCAGCTACCAGAAATTTATGATACTTTTTTTAAAACAGATTTTTTTATAAAAGGAGTAAATTACATAACATGTATGTAATCATCCAAATTCGTTTGACGCTCTCTTTTATTCAGTTTTTTTTTTAAAAATTGTATTTGAAAATTTTCGATCGGTTTTATAATTAAAAATATGGAGTCGCCACCTATTATTTAAAAATGTTAGACCAGACACCGATAAAACTAGAGGTTAAAAAATTAGAGTCCGGAAGTCGGTTACGGATGGGGAAGAATTAGCACTCACACCGCCCAAAATTGGTACCTAGTCAATTATTTAAAGTCTTAGTGTTAGAAATTTCGAATTCGAATAAAATTTAAAATACGATTCCTAAATGCATGAGAATGTTCTAAATATTTAAAGAAACGTTTCGTTATTTAGAATAACCGAGAAGTTCACATCCCTTTACGCCCGAGAAATAATTTCTCGATTATTCTAAATAACAAAAATTTCCCTTAAATATTATATCCTAAAATGATAAGGGTATTTTTTTATTTAGGGATATCGAAAAGGTCGCATCCTTTTACGCCCGGAACACGAGTTCTCGAACTCCCTAAATAAAAGAATATTACCTTAATTTATTATTTAATATTATTATTATTATTATAGTGCAATTTGTAAAATAGCATGTATATGTACTTATACTTAATATATTACTTATGTTGAAATATATTTAATATTCACGTTTAAAAAAAGGGTAAAACTTTGATACACAGGCTGTGCAAAACTAATTTTATACAAGCATGTGTATTTATACTATAAAAACCTAAATCCTAAATTCTTAACCTTAACCCTAAAAAACTAAACCCTAAACCTTAAACCTTATACACTAAATTCTAAACACTAACCTTAAATTCTAAACCACACAACCTAAACCCATAAACTTTAAACCCTAAAGTAAAACCCTAACCCTTAAAACTAAAAGGCACGTGTCAACTAAAGTTTACACGGCCTGTGTATCAAAGTTTTTTCCTTAAAAAAACTATACATATCAAAGTTAATAATTTACATAGATATTATTTTTGCAAAAATAATTATTTATTATTATTTATAGATATATAGTTAAAATATAATATTTAAGATAAAATATATTTATATTTATTGAAAATATACTTATATATATTAAGTTAGAAATTACATTTATGTACATATATATATATTACAAAAGTATTTAATATTAATTTCATATATAATAATTTTACAAAATACCATACTTTATTTTACATAAAACATCATATATGTAATATAAAAAGGTATATTCCTATATTTTATATTGGATATTAATATAAAAATACCTTATAATAATAATATATACATATAATGATAATAAATAATAATAAAAATAATACTACTACTAATAATAATAATACAAGATTTAAATTAAAACATGAAACTAATGATTTAGGACTAAAATGCATTGATATTTAAATTACATGGCCCATATGCTAAATAATACTAGACTAATATGAAACGGGTGCAAAATATAAAGGAATAAACGTATAGAAATAAAAAAAAAACAGAAAATTAAATATAACAAATATAAGGACCAAATCGAACTGAAACCACAAATAAAGTCTGCATAAAATAAATAAACCGTAACTAAAAAGATAAAATTAAAATGAACTTAAAAGCGGAAGGACTGCAACGTAAATAACCCATTTTCATTAAAATTTCGCGGATCCTCCCTGGGTCGGGTCACCGGTACGGGTACAGGGGCAAAACGGCGCCGTTTTGGGCCGTGTATAGGCGCTTAAAACGACGTCGTTTAGAACACGGCTTAAGAGGGTATTTTTAACCCTAAAATTTTCATTTGATCCAACTAATAAACAAAAAAGCTACCCTCTCTCACTTTGCTCTGAAATTTCAAAAAAAAAACATAGGGTTTAAACCTCCCGCCGTCACTAGAGGATATAACCTCTCCTCCGACGGCCACAAGGCTCGAATGAGGGGAAACCGACTCTAATACTCCTATACAACAAGTATTTTTTTACCTCTTTTCTTTTCAGTTTTTGATTCGAACTCCCCTTTTTGTTTCTAATATTTCTGCTCTATTTTTTTCACTAAATCTTGTGTCCCTCTTTTTTCTGGTTTTACATGTATTTATAACCCTAAAAAAATTAAAATAAACACCACTTGATTTGATTTTTAATATGAAGTGATGCCCCTTAAATTTTGTAGATCTGGAATACGGCGACGGAGCAGGCAAATGGATGAAGACGCACGTGGTGGTAGCGGCAGCGGCACGCGTGCATTGCACGGCCAAAGATGGTCGATGCGTGCAACGCACGCGCGAGATGGAAAGGAAAAGGACGGCTGAGGAATAGATCTAGGGTTAATTATTTTGATTTTTAGGGTTTTTGGATTTGAACTAGATTTGAAGACTTAGTTAGAGTTGGTTAATTTAGGGAGTGGGGTTAACTTTAGGGTTTTAAAATGATGGCCGACGGAGGCTGCCGTGAAAAATAGTGGTGGAGGCGGCATAGGGATATTAGGGTTAGGTTATATTTAGAATTTAGGGTTTTTTCTGGTATGGGTTGAATTATTAGATCTGGGTCGGGTTGCGGGTATGGTTTGGGTCAGTTTAGGGTTTGGTTTGTTTAGTTTGGGTAATGGGCTTAGGTAGAGTATGGGTTTAGTTAGGGTTTGGACTTATTTAGGGTAAAGGATCCAGACTAATTGGATCTGTTGCAGCTGCTCCTCTTTGCTCATTGTTGTGCAACGACAATGGAGCAAAGAATAAAAGAGAGTCGATTAGGTCCGGTCCGGCTGAGCTTTTCCCCTCTTGACGTATGTCTTCTTTCTTCGGCAGATCTTCTCTCTTCTCGAGGTAGGTCTTCTTTCTCGATTGATCCACCCTATCACTCTTAGGGAAGCAAAATATGTTTAGTTTCTTCTTATGTTGAATGCGTGACCATCTCTATTGGAAGTTCAAGGAGATAGGTTCAGTTGTTGTAGTTTTGTTCATTCCACTGCAACTTCAGGAAGATATAATTGATGCTGAATTCGTTCCACTGCAACTTCAAGGAGACGATGTTGATGTTGTGTCTATTCCACTACAACTTCAGGGAGATGAACGGTTGTATAACTTCAATTTTTCCACTGCAACTTCAGGGGATAAAATTGATGTTGAATTCGTTCATCTGCAACTTCAGGGAGACGATATTAATGTTGTGTCCATTCCACTGCAACTTCAGGGATATGTGACTGGTATAGCTTCAATTTTCCACTACAACTTCAGGGAGATAAAATTGATGTTGAATTCGTTCCTCTGCAACTTCAGGGAGACGATATTGATATTGTGTCTTTTCCACTACAACTTCAGGGATATGTGACTGATACAACTTCAATTTTTCCATTGCAACTTCAGGGAGATAAAATTGATGCTGAATTCATTCCTCTGCAACTTCAAGGAGACGATGTTGATGTTGTATTGATCTGTTGCACCATTTGCTGGAAAAACAGATCATGTAGAATTTGCTTAATGGACACACTTTTTAGGATGCTATGAATCAAATGCTCCTAACTTCAATTATGTCAATTTTAATAAACATGAATGCATGAATGATGCAAATATGAATGCAAAAGGCCATTCATAAGTTTTTTTTGCAACTGCTCCTGGATTAGCATCTTATTTCGCTGGTTATGGCTCTGATTAGCCTAACTGTACAAGATATCATGCTCTCTTTGCTTCAGTTCGGTACCATATCATAAGATGACCATTTGCCCCATATTTCTGTTACAACCCTTTTTTAATGGATGGTGAATGTAGTTTCAGTGCAACAACTTCTTGTTCTCAAGCCTTTTTCCAATGAAAAGATATTTTCAATTGAAATTGCTTCTAGTCCTTGTACTATTTAGGGATATTCTTAAAGCAATGTAAAGAATCCTTTTACATTCAATATAATTATTAGCTTACTGATCGCTATGACAATGCACAATACTCATATGAATAAATAAGGGTATGAAGTTGGATGAAACTGAAATTTCATTAGAGGTATGAATCTCAATTTAGATGGCACACATTGAAAGTACATAAAGCAAGAAAATGAAAATTAGGTGCCCCAAATATCAAGCGGGTGAGTTCTTCTGAGCCAGCTTGCCAAAATTATCTTAAGCCTGATGTGTGTTTAGGAGACCTCGAGTGCTTGGTCGATATCCCAAGGTGCAAAATCCCTCCTGATTTATAATCTTTCGGGGGACAACCATCATTTGTCTCAACCCTTGACCAAAATTTGAGCCGCCCATTTTGGGTTTTCAACTCAAAAGCTTCTTTAGTTTCAAGACGCCATTTGCGGGTTTTCATCTTGAACCCTCATTTTTTTTCTTTTTTTCTTTTTTCTCATCATTTTTTCATTTTTTGTTTTCTTTTTTCAAGCAAAATATTTCTTGACTATATCCGAATTCACAGGATAAGGCAAATCACTACGATCTATTTCAGCTAGAATCAATGCTCCTCTTGAAAAAGCTTTCTTAACCACATAAGGGCCTTCCCAGTTTGGCTTCCATTTCCCCCAGAAGTCATTCCGTATAGGTGGGATTTTTTTAATACCATATCCCCTACTTGGAATTCTCTAAGACGAACCTTTTTATCATAAGTTCTCATCATTCTCTTCTGGTACATCTGACCATGCTGAATGACTTTCAATCTTTTTTCTTCAATTAAGTTCAGCTAGTCGTATCTGGCCTGGATCCATTCTACCTCATCTAGCTTCACTTCTGATAGCACTCGAAGAGAATGAATCTCAACCTCAATGGGGTAGTACAACTTTCATTCCATAAACCAACAAAAAAGGTGTTGCCCTAGTAGAAGTTCTAACTGACGTACAATAAGCATATAGAGCAAACGGTAGCTTCTCATGCCAATCTTTGTAAGTTTCTGCCATTTTCTCCACAATCTTCTTGAAGTTCTTGTTAGTCGCTTCTACAACCCCATTCATCTGTGGCCGATACAGAGTTGAATTGTGATACTTTATCTTGAACTGCTTGCATACTTCATCTATGCTCTTATTGTTCAGGTTCAATGCATTGTCAGATATGATCCTCTCTGGCATCCCATATCTGCATATAATCTCATTCTTTAATAATCTACTGACTGCCGATTTGGTAACATTGGCATAAGAGGTAGCTTCTACCCATTTGGTAAAGTAATCGATGACCACGAAGATGAAACGATGCCTGTTAGAAGCTTTTGGTGAGATTGGTCATATGACGTCTATGCCCCATATAGAGAAAGGCTAGGGAGAAGTCATCACATGTAGTGATATTGGCGGTACGTGAATATTGTCCCCGTAAATTTGACACTTGTGGCATCTCTTAGCATATCTGATACAATCTTCTTCCATTGTGGACCAATAATACCCAAAATCGCATTATCTGCCTTGCCATGGTGAATCCATTAGCATGTGTTCCACAGATACCCTCATGGATTTCTTCAATAATTTTCTTTGCTTCAACAGCATCTACACATCTCAACAACACTTGATCTTTTCTTCTTTTGTACTAGATATCTCCATCCAAGACATATTCACTTGCCAATCTTCGTAAGGTTCTCTTTTCATTCTTAGTTGCTTGTTCTGGGTACTCACGATTTTTTACATATTGCAAGATATCGTGATACCAAGGACGATCACCTTCTGCACCATCTTTAATATTATGACAGTAGGCCGGAGACTCATATATACTCATTTGGATAGGCCTCAAATCAGACAGTTTGTTTACTTTAATTAAATAAGACAAGGTAGCCAGAGCGTCTGCCATCTGATTTTCTTCTAGTGGGAGGTAGTGGAACGTGATCTCATCAAACTCCTTAATTAGTGCCATGACGATATTTCGATAATCTACCAACTTGGTATCTCTCGTCTCCCACTCTCCTCGGAGTTAATAAATCACAAGCATAGAATCACCATATACCTTTAGCAGTTTATTTTTTTGTTTAATAGCTGCACGGATGCCCATGATACATGCTTCATACTCTGCCATATTATTCGTGCAATCAAAACAAGTTTACTAGCAAAATGATAGTGATCGCCTTCAGGGTAGACCAACACTGCCCCAATTCCTTTGCCTGCAGCATTTAGAGCACCATAAAAGTTCATTTTCTAATATTTTTTTCCGAATCATCTTCTTCAGTATTGGCCACACACATCAAATCTTCATTTGAAAAATTAAAGTCTAAAGGTTCATAATCCTCCAAAGCCCGACTACCCAAAAAATCTGCTATTGCACTTCTTTTTATGGCTTTTTCACTCACATAAATCAAATCTAATATCTTGAAAACAAAATCTGCCATCTAGCCATTCTTCCTGTCAATGCAGTCGACTCTATCAGATACTTTAGGGGATCCAGCTTTGAGATTAACCAAGTCGTATGGTATAACATGTATTGCCTCAATCTCCGAGTAGCCTAAACCAAGGAACAACAAAGTTTCTCAATCGACGAATACCTTGTTTCACATTCCATAAACTTCTTACTGATATAGTAAATTGCCATTTCTTTTCGCCCTGACCCATCGTGTTGGCCGAGTACGCATCCCATAGAATTCTCAAAACAGTCAAGTACAGAATCAACGGCTTGTCTGGGATAGGTGGCATCAGAACTGGAGTGTTTGACAAGTAATGCTCGACTTCGTCAAAGGCCTCCTGACATTCATCGTCCCATTCTCCAGGGTTGTGTTTTCTAAGAAGACGAAAGATAGGATCACATTTTTTCGGTTTGTTGTAAAATGAAATGAGCAATGTAATTCAATATTCCTAAAAAACCTCTCACTTTTTTTGAGTGCGCGGCGGTGGAAAGTCTTAGATTGTAACCCCTTTAACCTGGCCTAGACGCCCAAGTGAACCAAGAAGGCTACATTAGGTTTGCCGTAGCAAACCGACGAGATACAACCAAACCCGGTCATTTTTTTCCTTTTTAGCTTATCTAAATGCCAATTATTAACCCTACATGTTCATGCGGACATTAGGTGGAACCCCAACTCAATCGGGCATCTATTTGACATCTAATTGATCACATTTGCGATTTAGGGACCAATTTGTAAATACAGAAAATTTCAGGATTAAAGCTCACTTTTAAGATACTAACTTTTAATTACACAGATTCCAGACATTCATCTCAAACTTTAGCTCAATCTGAACATTCTATCACATACAATTGTATTGGCAAGATCTAGGGACTAAAATGCAAAGAAAGCAAAACTACCTCAATGTGACAATAACTGAATTAACGGTCATCCGTACCGATACAGATAAACCCGTATCGATACGGTTTGAAACACCCCATTTCGGTACACCTCCATGCCGTATCGATACTCCCAACTGAAATACCAAACTTTTGAAAACCTTGATGATCGTACCGATACAGCTTTTTGGCGTTTCGGTACACGGGTTTGAGACGAAAAGGTTGATTTCCAGTAACTGAGACCCGTATCGAAACACCCGTTGCCATACCAGTACGCTAAGACAAAAATGGCCTAGGCATATCGAAACACCAGCCCTCGTACCGATCCTTCAAGCCTAAAAATGCCTAGCCGTACCGATATGGTCCCCCGCGTATCGGTACGCCTGGCATGTATTGTCACATTTTGGCTGATTTTTCATCCCAAAAACATACTCTAATCAATCCAACATGCTTAAAACACAATACCAACATGCCAAACATATCACAAGCCAACTAGCATCTCAATTCTAACAACACAATAAGGCTTCGTGCATCAAAAGGAAATCTATAGGCATGCTTCCTAATTTTGCATCTAAGCACACACCAAAAGACAAACCAGCACCAAAATCAATCCTTAAAGACCATTTACAAACCAAGAGCAACTAAAGAAACATGCTCAAACATGGAGTTCCACAAAACATCTCCCAAACCACTACAAGTACCCCATTGCCCTTATTCATTATAGTCTAGACTCTAACATACTTTGGAAACAAGTCTTGCCAAGATCCCCTTGCTTCTTGCTGCCTTCCGAGACTTTAATTCTCTGCATTGATGGACAAAGAGAGCGTAAGCACACAAGGCCTAATGAGGAATGCTCAGAACAAACACCATCAATGCATTTAAAACAATTTACACAACATCATTCTTTTATAACATCATGCCCTTTTTAAAACATGCACTTTACATCATTAAAACCAGCATATTAAACCATATGCTACATGTATCATTAATCAAAAGCAAGCACATTGCTAACCCTCTACTTAAGCCTTCCCATGCATTACTACCAAATGCAAAGCTCAAGGAGAAACATGTATAAATCGCATTATACAACATAACTATTTCAATGAAACATTAACAATTATATTGGTTTACAAGTGATCAATAAACAAGTTCAATAATAAAAGAGTCCATCGGATACACAGATTCAACAAGTGTTAACCCAACACTTCAAGCCATCTCAACCGGAATAGCGATACAATCACAATCACGGTACATTAACAACCGGGTACACTTTCAACCCACGGGGACACCAACCCTTTTCATCGGTTAGATGCTTAACCCACTAACGGGAGTTTTCGGTACCGTATAACCCCTCAACCGTTAGGGTACTTGGATGGAGTATTCGGTACGCTGTATAAACCCCTCAACAGCCAAGGTGACTTATTTACAATGGACTCAATCCTATGGCCGGCCAACTATATCCGATAACAATTTTAAAACCACATCACTTGCCAATATAATTAACCAAATAACATTTACCTCACTGTTTTTAACAAGCACTATGCCATGCCATTTCCAAAGCAACAACCATGTTTTAAAACACAAGTATAAACCATACTTACAAGGATCACTTACCATGTGCATCCTTCAGCAAAACATGCTTAAAAATAGTATATCGAATACTTTAAATCATGCATAAACAGTAGGTATATGAACATTAAACAAGTGCATAAAACCATTTAACATTAGCACGACCGAAAGAGTAAAACCACTTTATACTTACTTTCGAGTTTAGGTAAGCATTTCAAACTCTACCTTAACTCCCAAAACTCTGTTCCCAAAACATCAAAATGCTTTAAACCACGTTTTCACTTACCGATACGCGAAATCTCAATTCACCGACGCGAAATCAAGTATCTGAAACCTCCAACGCTTCTCCAATCACTTCCGGACCAACCTCCCCTGTTTTTACCATAAAACAACAGAGGATTATTGCATCATAATGCATTCTAAACGCAGCAACTACAATCCTTCTCGGATTTCCACTAAACCTTCACAATTAACCCTCCACAACAATCGAAAACATAACCAAAACACTTCGATTCACAACCCAGCCAACATCTATCAATCTAACATCACTTTCAACATCAAGATACAGCTAAAAATAGATCCAAAATAACCTACCACCTCCAGCAACCTTACAACCATAAAAACACCACAAAACCTCAAAACTACCAACCTAAACAAATAGAGATTCTTAAGTTTCGGGATTCCATTGATAAAAATCACTTATCAACATCATTAAACATCCAAAATATAATTCAAAACATCCTTAATTACTGGAAATCAGATCTAATCCGTGAATTAACTTATTTTCCCCAAATAACTCAATTAAACATTAGAAAATCATCAAAATCATATTAGAAAATCAAAAACAAGGATCAAATGCTTGGGAATTTCAGTAAAGAACCATACAATAGAGGAGATCTCGGACCTTACCCCTATTGTGAAGTTTCTCCCTCAATTGATTTGTGAAAGGCTAAGAAAACACAAGATTATTGTAAGATTTTGTGTAAACAATCTTTATAAAACAATTTGAAACAATAAAATAAAGTTAGAAACCACATCACCTATGGAAATTTGATGAAAACCTAAGTGTTTGGCTGAGCAGAGAATGGAGAGAAAAAGTTGAGAGAAAATGACGTGTTTTTTGTTTTGGAAAGTAATAACTAACTTTTTAACAAAATCCTTTTTAATTAACAATTAAAACACATGTTAAAATAAGTCAAATTAAGGGAGAAATCATCAAAAACCAATTGGTAAAATAACTCTTTAAAGACTCTAAGTATTTGACCCTTTTCATTTTAGTCATTAGGAAATCACAGTTTCCAAAACTTTCATTTTGATCACTAACCAAAATGTCCATCTTCCAAAACTCGTTTTATAAAATCAATATCACAATTATTAAATACATAATTACTAATGATATTAGAGCATTTTTCCATAATTTTTCCAACACCAAAAATATACGATCCCGAACCTGACTCGAATCTCTACTTCGATCCACCGGACCGTCTAATAAACCACCAAATCGCTAAGCCCTAAAACCAGGGCGTTACAACTCCCCCCACTTAAGAAATTTTTTCCCCGAAATTTACCTAAAGGAAATAGGTGCGGAAACTGTTTCAACACATCCGACTTGCGCTCCCACGTGGCCTCTTCAACATCGCAGTGCTTCCACAACACCTTAACAAGTTCTACTATCTTGCCACGCAGCACCTTACTGCTGGTATCAAGAATATCTACTGGTTCTTCATCGTAAGATAGGCCTGGCCTCAACTCAATCTCCTCCACCGGCATGACATACGATGGATCTGACCTATACCTCTGCAACACCGAAACGTGAAACACATCGTGGATCTTTCCCAGCTCCGGAGGTAGCCTCAAACGGTACGCAACAGGAGTCACACGCTCAATAACCTCGTATGGTCCAATGAACCTCTAGCTAAGCTTCCCTTTTCGCCCAAATCGCAATACCTTTTTCTAGGGCGACACTTTCAAAAACACTTTATCACCCACAACGCACTATGTATCCCTACGCTTCAAATCCGTATAGGATTTCTGGCGATCTTTAACTTCTTTTAAGCACTCACATATCAACTTTACTTTTTCGGTTGTGCCTTTCAAAACATTGGGCATCGACACAAACTTTTCCCCACTTCTACCTAACACATGGGCGTACGACGCTTCCTGCCATACAACGCCTCATAAGGAGCCATCTGTATGCTAGCATGATAACTATTATTGTAAGCAACCTCCACCAATGGCAACTGCTTCTCCCACGTTCCCTGGTACTCAATAACACAACACCTTAGCATATCCTCGAGAACCTGGATCACGCGCTCCGACTGGCCATCCGTCTGAGGATGATACGAGGTACTGAAACTCAACCGGGTTCCCAAAGCATGATGCAAACTCACCCAAAACCTTACGGTGAACCTCGGATCCTTATCCGAAACTATAGATTTGGGCACTCTGTGCAAACGCACAATCTCAGGGATGTACAGCTCATCCAACCTGTCCAAGGTATACGTAGTATGCACTAGCACAAAATGCGCACACTTCGTAAACCGATCCATAATCACCTAAATGGAATCCTTTTTGGTCGGCATCAAAGGCAGCCCAGACATAAAATCTATGGTGATTTTTTCCACTTCCATTCCAGTATCCTCAACGGTTGCAACAACCCGGAAGGAAACTGATGCTCAGCCTTAGT
Source organism: Hibiscus mutabilis (assembly GCA_019671005.1). Taxonomy (NCBI): domain Eukaryota; kingdom Viridiplantae; phylum Streptophyta; class Magnoliopsida; order Malvales; family Malvaceae; genus Hibiscus; species Hibiscus mutabilis. The sequence continues at coordinate 38,863,419 of CM033744.1, forward strand.
TCGCTGACAAACCATACACCGAGCAATGAAATCAGCCACATCCTTCTTTAGTCCAACCCAATAGTACTCCTCCTTCAACCCTCGATGCATTTTAGTACTACCGGGATGCATAGCAAAAAGGCTAGCGCGTGTTTCAGTCAAAATAGTACGTCTTAACTCTTCGTCCTTAGGCACCACTATTCGACCTTTGAGACACAACACCCCATCATCGTTTAAATGAAAATCTGTAGGATTTTCATCCCTGATATCTTCCACATGAGGTACCAAACTCCCATCGTACGGTTGCTTCTCCTTAATCATCTATGACAAGGACGGCTTCACCTACAACTCGGCCAACAAACCCCCGTCATTCGTCACACTCAACCGAGCAAACATGGCTTTCAACTCCACAGATGCTTTTCTACTCAAAGCATCTGCCACAACATTGGCTTTCCCTATATGATACTCAATGGTCAGATCATAATCCTTAAGCAACTCCAACCATCTATGTTGCCTAAGATTCAACTCCTTCTGAGACATCAAATATTTCAAACTCTTATGATCCATATAAACCACACATTTCTCATTATAAAGATAGTGCCTCCAAATCTTCAAGGCAAACACAACCGCGAAAAGCTAAAGATCGTCAGTAGGGTAGTTATGTTCATGCACCTTCAACTGCCTAGATACATACACCACCACCTTACCCTCCTGCATCAACACACAATCAAGCCCAATATACGAAGCATCATTATAAACAACGAACTCCTTCCCCAATTCTGGTTGAACCAAGACCGGAGCTCGCGTCAAAGCTTCCTTCAATCTTTCAAAAGCTCGCTGCCTATCTTCTGTCCACTCAAACCGAACATTCTTCTGTAGCAACTTTGTTAACGGAGCTGCCAAACTGGAGAACCCTTCCACAAACCTTTGGTAGTAACCCGCCAAACCAAAGAAACTCCTAACCTCCGTCAGAGACTTGGGCTCCTTCCAACTCATTATAGCTTCAACCTTATGTGGATCGACACGAATTCCTTCGGCCGACACAACATGCCCAAGAAACAGAACTTCCTTAAGCCAAAACTCATATTTGCTTAACTTAGCATAAAGCTGATTAGCCAGCAGTGTCTGAAGCACAATTCTCAAATGTCTATCATGGTCCACCTCGGTACGGGAGTACACAAGGATTTGTCGATAAACACAACCACAAACTGGTCCAAAAACTCATGAAACACTCAGTTCATCATATCCATAAAAGCAGCTGGTGCATTGGTTAAACCAAACGTCATCACAAGAAACTCGTAATGCCCGTACCTCGTACGGAAGGCTATTTTGGACACATCCACATTCTTCACCTTTAACTGGTAGTACCCTGACCTCAAATCTATCTTGGAAAACACCGAGGCTCCCATGAACTGATCAAATAGGTCATCTATCCGCGGTAAGGGATACTTGTTCTTTATTATCAACTTGCCGGTAATCTATACACATCGTAACGTACCATCTTTCTTTTTAACAAACAGCACTGGCACTCCCCATAGTGAGATACTGGGTCTGATGAACCAACGGTCAAGCAACTCCTACAACTGCATTTTCAACTCCTTCAATTCCTTCGGAGCCATGCGGTACAGAGTAATAGATATCGGTATCGTACCCGTAAAGACCTCGATGCCAAATTCTACCTCACGATCAGGTGCCAACCCTAGTAATTCCTCTAGAAAAACACCCAAAAACTTACTTACGGTGCAAACATCCTGCACCCTCAACTCCTCTGATCCAGGATTCACAACATAGGCCAAATAAGCCTGACATCCCAAATCCAACATTCAACTTGCTTCCAAAGTTGAAACAACATTAGACAAAAACTTGGCATTTTCACCAACAACCACCACCTCATAATCATCCGACAACCTCAAGGATATTCATTTGGTCTCAAAATCCACCACAGCCCGATGTTCGATCAACCAATCCATACCCAGAATCACATCAAAACCATGGAATGGTAACTCCATCAAGTCCACAGCAAACACATGTCCCTGAACCATCAGCGGACACCTACGATACAACCTCCTAACCACGACTGTCTCCCCAAGAGAACTAGTCACTCTAACACTCACATTAAGATTTTTAACAGATATATCAAGCAACTCAGTATGCTCACTCAAAATGTATGAATGAGTAGAACCAGAATCAACCAACGAATACAACGACAAAGACTGTAGGGTAAAAGTATCTGCAATCACATCGGTGTCATTGTAACCCTTGCGGTGCACATACACCCTAGTCGGTCCACCTCCTTCAGGCTGGGTAGCAACAGTATGAGCTACAGTCCTCTGCCCACCATCTCGACGCTAAAACGGTCCGCGACCACGACCCTGCTACGGAGCAACAACAAGTGCAACACCCTGCCCACCTCGAGCCAACAACGAATAATCACGCCTCTAATGGTCGCCTGACCCACAACTCCAACAGGCATTAGCCACCACAAGCGCGAGTGCCTGACCCTCTCTGGCCAAACGCGAGCAATCTCGCCTCAAATGATCTCGGGATCCACAAACCCAACAAGTGCTAAACGGGGCTCTAACCTGGAAACCCTACTCCTAGACTCTACATCCCATAACACCTCCGCTATGCATCGGCTCCGAGTGAAACCTCTTTTCACGGTGTCTCTTGGCCTGACCACCACTATAACACGAATCAACAGCTCTCTTACCCGAGCTAGAACCTCGCGATCCAAATGTCAAACCCAAATTCTACTCTACATATTTGGCTTGTGAAACCAACACATCAAAGTTGGTGTAATCAGCAGCAATCATGTATGTCTTAACATCCTGCACAAGCCCATAGCGGAAACGATCACATCGAGTGCGCTTGTCAGGAACCAACTCAACCTCATGAACTGTACCTCGTACTTCGCAACAGACATACTACCTTGCACCAGAGCCATAAACTCGTGCTTCTTCTCGTTTTAAAATCGGACTCCCAAAAATTTCTTTCGAAAAACTTTGCAAAAGAACTCTCAGGTCACGTCATCAGTCGCCATACCGGATATCATGGTAGTCCACCATGTAAAAGCATCACCCTGCAGCAGGGAAACAACACAACCCAGCTTACTAGCATTCGTGCACCCCATCTGGCCCAATATCCTTTCGGTACTGGCCAACCAACCCTTAGATGCCTCAGGTAACAAACCTCAAAACTCAACTCTGCCCAAACTACAAAGACACTCGAGCGGTAAACCTTACCCCTCAACCAATAGTGTTGGCACACGAACACCCGCAACTGCTGCCTGAAAAGCACCGGTCATGGCCTGTATCAACGGTGTCATATCACCCATCCCTGGCCTAGCCGGCACATGTGGTACTTGTTCCACTCCTTCCGGTAGATTAGGTGGGGGTGGTGGCAACCCTCTAGGAGGTAAAACTTATCCTTCAGCATCCTGCCCAGTGGCAGCAACAATCGTACTCGGTCGCAACTCTCCCCTCGGTCCCATCGTGCCAAAATATATCTAAGGCATGATAATCATTTCAAAACAAAAACAGTCAGGCCAGCCTCAAGCAAGGATCCAAGACTTTCATTTCAAACATCAAAACTTTCCAGACTATAATAATAAGGCAATAGGTACCCCCAAAACTTCTCCAACATAGCATACAACAATCAACATTCATATATCAATCATCGTGCATATCAACCAGCGTACATACAACAATCACCGTACAAATCAAACATGACAACAACACAACAACCTCCCAAACGAACCAAACCTGGCTCTGATACCACCAAATATAGGTACCCCCAAAACTTCCCCAAATTAACTTTTAATTAGACAGATTCTAGACATTCATCTCAAATTTCAGCCCAATCTGAACATTCTATCACATACAATTGCATTGGCAAGATCTAGGGACTAAAATGCAAAGAAAGTAAAACTGCCCTAATGTGACAATAACTGAATTAACGGTCATCCGTACTGATACAAATAAACTCGTATTGATACGGCTTGAAACACCCCGTTTTGGTACACATTCATGTCGTATCGATACGCCCAACTGAAATACCGAACTTTTGAAAACCTTGATGATCGTACCGATATGGCTCTTCGGCATTTCGGTACACGGGTTTGGGATGAAAAGGTTGATTTCCAGTAACTGAGACTCGTATTGAAACACTCCTTACCGTACCGATACGCTAAGACCAAAATGGCCTAGGCATATTAAAACACCAACCCTCGTACCAATCCTTCAAGCCTAAAAATACCTAGTCGTACCAATACGGTCCCCCGCGTATCGGTACGCATGGCCTATAATGTCACATTTTGGCTGGTTTTTCATCCCAAAAGCATACTCTAATCAATCCAACATGCTTAAAACACAATACCAACATGCCAAACATATCACAAACCAACTAGCATCTCAATTCTAACAACACAACAAGGCTTCATGCATCAAAAGGAAATCTATAGGCATGATTCTTAATTTTGCATCCAAGCACACACCAAAAGACAAACCAGCACCAAAATCAATCCTTAAAAGCCATTTACAAACCAAGAGCAACTAAAGAAACATGCTCAAACAGGGAGTTCCACAAAACATCTCCCAAACCATTACAAGTACCCCATTGCCCTTATTCATTATAGTTTAGACTCTAACATACTTTGGAAACAAGTCTTGCCAAGATCCCCTTGCTTCTTGCTTCCTTCCGAGACTTTAATTCTCTGCATTGATGGACAAAGAGAGCGTAAGCACACAAGGCTTAGTGAGGAATGCTCAGAACAAACCCCATCAATGCATTTAAAACCATTTACACAACATCATCCTTTTAAAACATCATGCCCTTTATAGAACATGCACTTTACATCATTAAAACCAGCATATTAAACCATATGCTACATGTATCATTAATCAACAACAAGTCACATTGCTAACCCTCTACTTAAGCCTTCCCATGCATTACTACCAAATACAAAGCTCAAGGAGAAACATGTATAAATCACATTATACAACATAACCATTTCAATGATACATTAACAATTATATTGGCTTACAAGTGGTCATTAAACAAGTCCAATAACAAAAGAGTTCATCGGATACACGGATTCAACAAGTGTTAACCCAACACTTCAAGCCATCTCAACCGAAATAGCGATACAATCACAATCGCGGTACATTAACAACCAGGTACACTTTCAACCCACGGGGACACCAACCCCTTTCATCGGTTAGATGCTTAACCCACTAACGGGAGTTTTCGGTATCGTATAACTCCTCAACCGTTAGGGCACTTGGATGGAGTATTTGGTACGTTGTATAAACCCCTCAACATCCAAGGCAACTTATTTACAGTGCACTCAATCCTATGGCCGACCAACTATATCCGATAATAATTTTAAAACCACATCACTTGCCAATATAATTAACCAAATAACATTTACCTCACTGTTTTTAACAAGCATTATACCATGCCATTTCCAAAGCAACAACCATGCTTTAAAACACAAGTATAAACCATACTTACAAGGATCACTTACCATGTGCATCCTTTAGCAAAACATGCTTAAAAATAGTATATCGAATACTTTAAACCGTACATAAACAGTAGGTACATGAACATTAAACCAAGTGCATAAAACATTTTAACACTAACACGATCGAGAGAGTAAAACCACTTTATACTTACTTCCGAGTCTAGGTAAGCGTTTCAAGCTCTACCTTAACTCCCAAAACTCTGTTCCCAAAACATCAAAACGCTTTAAACCATATTTTCACTTACTGATACACGAAACCTCGATTCGCCGATGCAAAATCAAGTATCCGAAACCTCCAACGCTTCTCTAATCACTTCCGGATCAACCTCCCCTATTTTTACCACAAAATAACAGAGGATTAATGAATCATAATGCATTCTAAACACAGCAACTACAATCCTTCTCGGATTTCCACCAAACCTTCACAATTAACCCTCCACAACAACCGAAAACATAACCAAAACACTTCGATTCACAACCCAGCTAACATCTATCAATCTAACATCATATTCAACATCAAGATACATCTAAAAATAGATCCAAAACAACCTACCACCTCCAGCAACCTTACAACCATAAAAACACCACAAAACCTCAAAACTACCAACCTAAACAAATAGAGATTCTTAGGTTTTAGGATTCCATTGATAAAAATCACTTATCAACATCATTAAACATCCAAAATATAATTCAAAGCATCCTTAATTATAGGAGATCAGATCCAATCCGTGAATTAACTCGTTTTCCCCAAATAACTCAATTAAACATTAGAAAATCATCAAAATCAGATTAGAAACACAAAAACAAGTATCAAATGCTTGGGAATTTCAGTAAAGAATCATACAATAGAGGAGATCTCGGACCTTACCCCTATTGTGAATTTTATCCCTCAATTGATTTTTGAAAAACTAAAAAAACACAAGATTATTGTCAGATTTTGTGTAAACAATCTTTATAAAACAATTTGAAACAATAAAATCAAGTTAGAAACCACATCACCTCTGGAAATTTGGTGAAAACCTGAGTGTTTGGCTGAGGAGAGAATGGAGAGAAAAAGTTGAGAGAAAATGACGTAATTTTTGTTTTGGAAAGTAATAACTAAGTTTTTAACAAAATCCTCTTTAATTACCAATTAAAACACATGTTAAAATAAGTCAAATTAAGGGAGAAATCATCAGAAACCAATTGGTAAAATAGCTCCTTAAAGATTCTAAGTATTTGACCCTTTTCATTTTAGTCACTAGAAAATCACAGTTTTCAAAACTTTCATTTTGGTCACTAACTAAAATGTCCATCTTCCAAAACTAGTTTTATAAAATCAATATCACTATTATTAAATACATAATTAATAATGATTTTAGAGCATTTTTCCATAATTTTCCCAACACCAAAAATATACGATCCCGAAACCGACTCGAATCTTTACTCTGGTCCTCCGGACCGTCTAATAATCCACAAAACCGCTAAGCCCTAAAACCGTGGCGTTACATGGATAGCTTTTAATTTATCTGGATCAACCTCGATCCCCTTTTCTCTAACAAGGAAGCCCAACAACTTTCCTAAAATAGCTCCAAAAGTGCACTTTGCAGGGTTTAGTTTCAACTAAAACTTTCGTAGTCTCAAGAACAATTTTCTCAGGATCTTCACATGCTCTTCTCTTGTTTGAGACTTAGCAATCATATCGTTAACATACACCTCGATTTCTTTATGCATCATATCGTGAAACAAAGTCACCATGGCTCTTTGATATGTTGCCCCTGCATTCTTTAGTCCAAAAGGCATTACTTTGTAGCAAAGCGTTCCCCATAATGTCTTACAGTATTATCCACCAGCGTATCAATGTGAGGCAGTGGAAAATTATCTTTTGGACGGCCTTATTTAAATCTCGATAGTCTACACACATACGCACTCTCCCATCTTTCTTTGGAACGGGAACTATATTAGCTACCTACTCTGGGTATTTGGCCACTTGCAGGAATCCGGCATCGAACTATTTTTTACCCCCTCTTTTATCTTCAGTAACACATCATGCCTCATCCTTCAAAGCTTCTGCTGGACCGGTTTGCATTATTCCTTTATGGGAAGTTTGTGTACCACCACATTTGTGTTCAAACCAGGCATGTCTTGATAGGACCACGCAAAGATGTCTTTGAATTCCCGGAGTAGCTCAATCAAATCACGTCTTGTCTTTGCATTGATACAAGTCCCAATCTTTACCTCTTTCTTTTCATTGTCTTCCCTGACATTTATAATTTCCACTGGCTCTTTGTGAGGAAGAATTTGTTTCTCATCTTGCTCTACTATTCTTAGTAAATCTGGAGACATGTCACAATCTTGATCTTCTTCAAAGTCTCGAGGTTCATCAAGACGCACCTCCTGCTCAAAAATAAGTTTTGGGTCACTCGCAGCGTCGCTCACGTCTTTGATATCAGGGGACCTGACATGAAATAATGACATGTATTGGGATAAATAAATCAAAGAATAATGGATAATTTGTATGGTATGTATGATGAAAGGAATAAAAGAACAAAAATGTTGGCCAGGCGAAGCACAAAAAGCATCATTTCATTGGCATAACGACAGTAAACATGTTCATTTTACAAAAAGATCCATGTTGCTCTGAGGCAAGAGTAGCAGGTATGTTCTGAACATTACTCTGAAATATTTCTAAATACTACATAGAGCTCATCTACAGTCCAATTGTCCAGAACAGTTCCAGGCACATATGGGCATATCCCAGCTAGATTTACTGCTTCATTTTCTCCTTCAGATACAACATTGATCTCCAAACCTTCCAACAGCTTCCTCAGTTTACTTTTTTCATCTTCCTTGCTATACTTGGGTTGATGATTCCTCCTGACACAAATGTATCAGATAGGCGATGAATAATCATGGGTTCCTATTTAACCTCTTCTCCTGTTAGACGTGCCTTCATCCTCTCTCGCTTCTTGAGAATCTCGTTCTTTCTCTGTTTGGCATCTGGTTTGTGTCCCAAGCCAAAATGATCTTGCTTGTTGATTGGTACTGGAGCACTAACCATTCCATGCATATACTTTCCTAGACCTTTACCAGCTTGGGCTTCTTTTCCTATCATCATCTTGATTCCCATCTTTGTAGCCTTGGACAATCTCGGCGTAGGGATCTGGCTTCCTTCCGCTGTAAACGTTGATTTAACAAATTCCAGTGACCTAAATGAACATTCTACAGCGTCTTCATCTACTCCAATATATGGGGCATCACTGGTGATTGAAGTTATGATATCTTACTCGACATTTATGGTAACAAGTTGCCCATCTAATACAAGTTTCAATTTTTGGTGGAGTGATGATGGAACGACTCCAGCTGAATGGATCCAGGGCCTTCCTAAAAGACAGTTGTATGCCAGCTTGATATTTATTACCAAGAAATCCACATCGTACGTGTTCGGCCCTACAAGCAACGGTACTTCAATTCTCTCCATTACCTTTCTCTCAGTGCCGTCAAAAGCTCTAACAATGCTGTGACAAGTTTTCATATGAGAGCTATCCACCAGAAGCCTGTTCAAAGTAGTTAATGGTAGGACATTCAATGCTGACCCATTATCTAACAGGACCCCGGGCAATGTATACCCCTTGCATCTAGTAGTAATGTGTAGGGCTTTTACAGATCCCCCACAACTTGGGGGTATCTCATCATCACTGAAAAAGATGAAGTTGTCTGCAGTTAAATTATTCACCAACTTGTCTAACTTTCTCACAGTGATGTCCTTGGGCACAAAAGTCTCATTCAATACTTTTAACAATACATTTCTGTGTGATTCTGAACTTAATAATAGGGCCAACATGGATATGCGAGCAGGCATCTTGTTGAGTTGTTCTACAATACTGTATTCACTATGTTTCAAGAACTTTAAAAATTCCCTTGCCTCTTCTTCTCTGACTAGCTCATTGTTGGATGGCTCGGGCTTAACAATCTTTTTATTCTCTGGTTCAACTATCAATGCTTTTCCCTTAGGTTCATCAGATTGAGCTTCCTTAGGGACATAACGCCTTCCGCTCATTGTAAAGAAACCAACATCATTTATTTCATCAGAGGCTGCCTTTGGGGAAATATCTCATTGAATTGTCGCCCCACAGCCATACTTCCACGGGACACTTTTGTTATCTTTGTAAGGGAACGAGACCGGACTGTGTATTGTAACCCTTGGTCCTTAGTTCTCGGTTCTTCCATGTTCTTGGGGTTTTGAGATGATCACTACGGGAAAGTTGCTCCCATAGTTCTTTTTTGGAGTTTCTTCCTTAGAAGCGTAAACATCCACATTTTTTACCTTTGTTTCTTCGAAGAATTCCAACTCTTTGTTGTCCATCAGCCTCTGTACTAAGGCTTTAAACTTTACACAATTCTGGATCACATGACCTTCCTCACCATGATACAAGCAATGGTTACTAGATAATTCCGTCGCTTTTTCTGGATTTTGACTAATTAGGCCCATTTCGGCCATCTTTTGCCAAATCCACTTTAATAGAGACTTGAACTCTTCAATACTAGCTTTAAGTCTCCTGCTCTCATCACTAAGAATGGCGTTAACTCTTGGCTCACCGTGATTGGGTAATGGGTTCCCTGCTACACTCGATCCCGCAGAATTTTTGAGCCTTACTACTCCCATTTGAATAAACTTTTCAACCAATTTCTTAAAAGCAATATAATTTTTAATGGAGTACCCAGTTACTCCTGCATAATACTCGCATTGAACGTTAGGATCAAACCACTTCAAGTAGGGAGGTTGTGTTTGCTTTGTATAAAAGGGAGAAACCACATGAGCATTAAACAAGTTCTTGTACAACTCTCTATAAGACATTGGGGTATAAGTGAACTAAAAATCCTCTTTGTTGGCCCTTTGATTCGATCCCTGCTTAGAGAAAGTTTGAGTATTTGAGGTCGCAGCCCTAGGTTGTTCAACTGTCACCTGTTTTGAGTAGCCGACATTGCAGACCTCCGTGTTGCTTGTTTCGTTTTCCCTCCTCTTATAGTTTAGCTTTTTATTGCCTTCATCTATAATGATCTTTCTAGTTCTGACTGTGTTTTCAATCATTTCTCCGGACATCACTATGTCTGCAAAATTTCTAGTAGCACCTCCTAGCATGGGGCCAATAAAAGGCTTTTCTAATGTACCAACAAAAATCATTGTCATTTCTTTGTCTAATAGCGGCGGTTGTACCTGAGTTGCCGCATCCCTCCATATCTGGGCATACTGCTTGAAGCTCTCATTAGCCTTCATCTTCATATTCTGTAATGTGACCCGGTCAGGTGTTATGTCAGTGACATGGTTGTATTGTTTGACAAAAGCTTGTGCCAAATCCCTCCAAGAACCAACTTGGGCACGACTTAGTTGGTTGTACCACTTTGCGGTAAACTCTGTCAAACTTTCTTAAAAACAATGAATTAACAATTGATCATTGTTAACATATCCAGTTATCCTCTTACAGAACATCATAATATGAGCCTCAGGGCAACTAGTTCTGTTGTACTTCTCAAATTCAGGCATCTTAAATTTTGTTGGCAACGCCAAATCTGGGACCAAGCTCAAATCTCTTGCATCTACACCGTAGATCATGTTAGTAACTTCTACTGCTTTAACCTTCTCTTCCATTCGCTTGCACCAATCTTCAAGTTTCTTGGGCATTTCATTTTCTGCTTTATCCATCTCGTTAAAATTAGGAACAATGTATTCATTAAGGCCCTGTTGAGCAATTGTGCCTCCTTGAAGAGAGGACCCAGCCTGAAAACCTTGCTACTTTACCACTGAGGGCTCCACTGGTGGATGCGTTGCTCCAAGAGGGGTACTCGACTCTTCCATCATGGCACTGGGATTTATAACTACCCCATTTGCTCTTTCAGCACTCTTTCCTTCTAACATAGTAGCTATTTTTGCCAACAAAATTTCTTGTGATTGTGAAATGTGCTCCATTGTTTCCTTTTGCACTCTCTCAATCTTATCATCCATGTATTTCTTTAAATCTTCACACGTCTTTTCTATCTTTTCCAAACGACTCTCCATTCCCTTAGCTTTACTTATTGTGTAAATTCGGTGCTGAATTGGTGGATCCGTTTTCCCCAGAATTACTGCGATTAAAATTTCTTCTTTTAAAATCTTGGCCAAGAAATGATAATGCAAAATGATGTTAAAATGAATACAGAATGTTAATACAAAATGTTAATGTAGAAATGCAAAAATGTAGAGACTCGTGCAAAAGGTGTTGACTCTAGTTCAACTTTCATTAGAACAGACTTTCATTAAGAACAAAAAGTTCTTTTACATAAGGCATATTTACTTCACATATACTGCTTAGCCCTAAGACTTAGAGACTTAATCTTTCTAAAAAGCCAAGCTAACTTCTTGCCACGGTCTGACTCCAATTCAACCTGCAGACTGAGGATATCAGCTTGAACGACCAAAGTTTGCAGAAAGTCCGCCACTTTTCTTACTTGAACGAGGGCTTCAATCATAACGCAGTCTCTATCTTAGATCTGTTCCTGAGACTGCTGGAGTTGAGTCTTCCACTGTAAATCATTCCACATTTGGGTTTCCTCTATACTTTCGATTTGCCCTTGACAAGTTTCTAGAGAAATCTCCAGCTCTTCTATTTGTTTCTTCAACATTTCATTTTCTTATTTGCTATTCTTCAGTTCGAGCATAGAATTTCAGTTGCGGTGCTTTTGTAGAGATCATTCTAATTCGATTATGTGGTTTTTCAGATTCGCATTCTCCATTTGACTTCCAGATAGTTCTTCTTCAATGGTGGCTTACTGCGTTAGAGCATCTTTGAACTCTTTTTCCCATCGGTCTGCTTTGTTTTTCTCTTCACGGATTTCAAGCTTCCATTCATGCGATGTTTTCCCTAAATTAGCATACCTTGCTGCCGCACGAAGTTTCTTGTAATCACTCCATAGATCGTTCAAGTCTCCTTCAACTTTATTCTTTTCTTTCCTTAGTCTTTCGGCTTCTCTCATTTGTGTGTCAACGTCGAGACCCAAATGAAATCTTTCTTCTTCCATCATGGTTATTACCCTTGTTAATTCGGCAGTCTTTTCCTCAAAATCGCGCTTCAAGATCTCTACTTCTGTAGGGACCCCTCTCAGAGTTTCTTCAACGGACATGTTATTTTCTTGACTGGGCAAAGGGATATTATCATTTATCCTTCTATTCCTCCAAATCTCATACTCAGGTGTGACCCTTGGGTTTGCTGCGAACGGCTTTAATCGACAAGTTTTACTCCAAGTGACTGAAATATGATGAATCTTCTTTTTATAATTGTCACCCTTGTACTCTGAATCCACTAGGCGTAAACCTTGAGTTGCAGGTATAAATTATCTTGATTGGTACTATCGAGCCACTAACAACGGAGCATAACCAGTCCCTCCCATAGTCTTGGCAAAGGGACCCAGTCATAAGTGCCACATTAAAACAAAATATCAGTGGAAGATAACCAAGGTACCCGCCATATAATATCATTATCCTGAAGATTCTAGAAAATAGCCAACCATTGTTCTTCCGAAACATACTCCTACCAATTTTTCTTTAAGAAATCTTTCAAATGCGAGTAATCATCAAAACATGTTTGATAAGGATTTCCTTCCATCTTTCGGAAGTGACCAAAGAACCAAACCGTCAAAAACTGACCACAACCGATAAATCTTACTTCACCTGTTGTTCGGCAAGCATCTAGGGATCAAAAAGTCTCGACAAGCAAAGTTGGAACAGGAGTAACCCCTTTGTCCAATCGTTCAACAATATCCAGAACAGTGGCTTCTATATAACCCAATACCTTAGGAAAAATTACTAACCCATAGATGGCCAGGGCGAACATTTCTCTTTTTTTCTTCGCATTGGAATTTGTTTGTATTAGTTTTCGAAGGGTATTCCAAGAAATGCAGAAGCTTTCTCCTTTTATCTTGATTTGGCCATCGACCCATTGTCCGGTCTCTTCAGTAAGCAATATCAACTTCTTCTTGAATGTCTTATCACTGGGGATTTAGTGTAGACCTTGTTTTCCTAAATATTTGGACAATGAAACAGAGCAGTACACTCTTCTATGGTTGGTGTTAAATCAACTTTCCCATGAGTAAAATAGCTGTATGTGGCATTCCAGTACTGAATAAGGGCTCGCATTAACTGCTTCTCCACCTTGACATCCAACAGATATGTAATGTCTCCATAAGTCTGGTAGAATGACTGCTGCATTTCACTATCCCACAGGTTCCATATTTTTTTAAATTCGCATAAAGCATTCTGTTTGGTACGGACATGAGTATAATCAGACATCTTTGATATATGTCCTGCTGATAGGCTGTCTCCTCTTTCGAATTGAGTCATCTCAGACCAACTTTGTACTCGAGCATAGTCTTCTACTCTGCCAAGAAAATTGCTTTCCATACCGAAGACTTTCTTTTTCTGACAATTGGACGCAAATCAACACCTTTTATGAAGATGCAATGTGGAAACTAAAAAACAACAAGGAAAACGAGTCAGTACGGGTATATAAGGCATAATCTTAAAGCATTATTTTAGAAAGCACAAAGTCTAAGATAAAATCCTATCCAGACATGCTTTCTACCCATCATGCTTTTTCAAAAAGATAAACTCAACCTCGCATGGTATCTACCAGTATACTTTATTCATTAAATAAATCTATAGAGTAGACAAAAGGTTAGAAGCGTTTCTCCTTTGAACTTTTAACGGGTTTCATTTCTAGAGCAAGGCTCCTAAGGTCCATTACATGTGTTTTGGTTCTAGAGAAGGGTACCCGAATTGTCTTCGTTGTCCCTTACTACAGGTATCAGGCCCCTGATCCTCACCCATTATAGGCTTCAAACGGACCAAGTTCAATTCAGGGGAACACATCACTTATGCCTATACGAAGGTAACCCACACGAAAGCATAAGAAATATATCTCAAAAGCGATTCACCAACCTATACGGTGGTAACCCACACGAAGGCGGTATCACACTTTCACTTAAACTGGACGGAGCTCCGTTAGAAAGCTCATGGAATGCAACGCATGTGTACGATGTATGAGGAGAAACTTTCAAACCTTTTGAAACCCTATGTCTATATTCATTTACTAAACAGTAAAAGAAAAGACAGTTATATTTACAGAAAATAAAATGCATGTCCTATTAAGTAAAGACATAAACATATTTTAAATTAAAATCGAATTCGTAAATTTCCAACACTAAGACTAAAAATATTTGACTCGTGGCTTGACTATCTTTTTATTTAAAAAAAAAGTCCCCAACGGAGTTGCCAGCTGTAATCACCAAAATTCGTATGGCGCTCTCTTTTATTCGATTTTAAAAATTTCTTTTTCGTGTTTAAAAAACCCCGCCCGGTTTTATAATTAAAAATATGGAGTCGCCACCGATCATTTAAAAATAGTAGAGCGGACACCGATAAAACCAGAGATAAAAAATTAGGGTCCGGGAGTCGGTTGCGGATGGGGAAGGATTAGTACCCCCACACCGCCCAAAATTGGTACCTAATCGATTATTTAAAGTCTTAGTGTTGGAAATTTCGAATTCGAATAAAATTTAAAATACGGTTCCTAAATGCATGGGAATGTTCTAAATATTTAAAGAAACGTTCCGTTATTTAGAATAACCAAGAAGTTCACATCTCTTTACGCTCGGGAAATGATTTCTCGATTATTCTAAATAACGAAAAATTTCCTTAAATATTATATCCTAAAATGAAGGATATTTTTTATTTAGGGATATTGAGAAAGTCGCATCCCTTTACGCCCGGAACACGAGTTCTAGAACTCCCTAAATAAAAGAATATTACCTTGATTTATTATTTAATAATATTATTATAGTGCAATTTGTAAAGTAGCATGTATATGTACTTATACTTAATATATTACTTATGTTGAAATATATTTAATATTCACGTTTAAAAAAAACTATACATATCAAAGTTAATAATTTACATAGATATTATTTTTGCAAAAAAATTATTTATTATTATTTATATATATATACTTAAAATATAACATCTAAGATAAAATATATTTATATTTATATTTATGGAAAATATACTTATATATATATATTAAGTTAGAAATTACATTTATGTACATATATATATATATATTACAAAAGTATTTAATATTAATTTCATATATAATAATTTTACAAAATACCATACTTTATTTTACATAAAACATCATATATGTAATATAAAAAGGTATATTCCTATATTTTATATTGGATATTAATATAAAAATACCTTATAATAATATATACATATAAGGATAATAAATAATAATAAAAATAATACTAATAATAATAATAATTCAAGATTTAAATTAAAACAACATGAAACTAATGATTTAGGACTAAAGTGCATTGATATTTAAATTACATGGCCCATATGCTAAATAATACTGGACTAATATGAAACAGGTGCAAGATAAACGTAAATAAATAGAAATAAAAAAACTGGAAATTAAATATAACAAATATAAGGACCAAATCGAACTAAAACCACAAATAAAGGCTGCATAAAATAAATAAACCGTAACTAAAAAGGACGAAATTAAAATTAACTTAAAAGTGGAAGGAATACAACGTAAATAACCCATTTTTATTAAAATTTCGCGGATCCTTCCCGGGTCGGGTCACCGGTGCTGGTACAGGGGCAAAACGGCGCCGTTTATGGCCGTGTATAGGCGCCTAAAATGACGCCGTTTAGAACACGGGTTAAGAGGGTATTTTTAACCCTAAAATTTTCATTTGATCCGACTAATAAACAAAAAAGCCGCCCTCTCTCACTTTGCTCTGAAATTTCAAAACAAAAAAACAAAGGGTTTAAACCTCACGCCGTGCCGCCGTCACTAGAGGATATAACCTCTCCTCCGGCGGCCACAAGGCTCGAATGAGGAGAAACCGACTCTAATACTCCTAAACAACAGGTATTTCTTTACCTCTTTTCTTTTCGGTTTTTGATTCGAACTCCCCTTTTTGTTTCTAATATTTCTGCTCTGTTTTTTCACTAAATCTCGTGTCCCTCTTTTTTCTGGTTTTACATGTTTTTATAACCCTAATAAAACTTAAAATAAACCCCACTTGCTTTGCTTTTTAATCTGAAGTGATGCCCCTTAAATTTTGCAGATCTGGAATACGGCGGTGGAGCAGGCAAATGGTTGAAGACGCGCGTGGTGGTGGCGGCGGCGGCACGCGTGCATTGCATGGCCAAAGATGGCCGATGCGTGAAACGCACGCGCGAGATGGGAAGGAAAATGACGGTTGAGGAGTAGATCTAGGGTTAATTATTTTGATTTTTAGGGTTTCTGGATTTGAACCAGATTTGAGGACTTAGTTAGAATTTGGTTAATTTGGGGAGTGGGGTTAACTTTAGGGTTTTAAAATAATGGCCGGCGGCGGCTGCCGTGAAAAACAGTGGCGACGGCGGCAGAGGGATATTAGGGTTTGGTTCGTTTAGTTTGGGTAATGGGCTTAGGTAGGGTATGGGTTTAGTTAGGGCTTGGACTTATTTAGGGTAATGACCCAGACTAATTGGATCTGTTACAATGTCAATGATAAACAACCAGTTAACAGAAAGCAGGCACTACGTGCTATATTTCAGGGGGAATTGTTCTTCTGAATCCTCTTGAAGTTCCTCATCTATCACATATTCTTGGAATCTCTTCGGAAGCAAACATCAACCGCCTAGGCCAAGTTGAGGAGTATTTGGGGATCTTATGTGTTTTTAATTTGAAATAGGACTACATTGATTGAATTTATAAATATATAGGACAAAATGTGCTATTATTTAAATTTCGTAATTGTAAGTTTGTAACGTTACTCTACTTAACAGCCTTTAACGCCGAATTATCATTTTGTTACAAAACATAAAATTTAATTGTCATTTTGTAAGATTTAAAATTTTAGATAACGTTTTATTTTTTTAATAAAGTTCAGTGACTATTTGTGAACTTTTATATTAAAAAAAATATGACTTTTAAATGTGGTCTCGGTTTCTCTTGCATGATTTATGGCATGGTTGCATATAAGTGAATGTGACATAATCCTATTTTTTTTAGCTACATGTAATTCGAGCAATATAGTCTGCACGATGAATATTTTAAAAAAATTAAAAATAAAGAACAGATATTATCACATAATCTCACCGGAATATTAAAAAAATACTGGGCTGATTTGAACCATTCTATTATCCATTTCTGGACCTATGGAAGCTTAAATCCTGTCTACAAATAATTGGATGAATGCATAAAGAAATGTAAAAGAAAAGTGAGACAAAAAGTGTTAATTGTTTGAAGAAGAGTGTGGGTTCATGCAAGTATGGGCAGGAGTTACAAGAACTCTGATGGCACACTCCCATTGCAGGTCCATACAATGACACATGGGGACCTCTCTGTTTGTACTTTTCTCCGCTTTTCTCCGCATTCTACACTGGATATTCTTGTCTTTTTCATTTGCTTTTTTTTTTTTTTTGTAAAGTATACATGAAGTAACCAATAATTTAAAGGGTAAAATACACTACATGTTTAATAACTACATATCACTCTTTTTCTAAAAGTAATAATTAAGTCACTTAATTATATGTTTAGGAATAAACAAATTACTCTTATTTTAAAAGTAGCTATTCAGTAAAGAAAACTTGTTACTTAATTAAATTTTGTGACTAACAAGTTACTTTGCCATTAAAAAACAAGGGCTTAGTATAATAATAATTTTAATCCCCAAAACTTATGCATTCTATTAATTTCGTCATAATTCAAAATAATTCAATAAATTTAGTTGACACATCCTGACAAACCCTTCGACCACTTACCACACTCCATGCTATTGTCCATCAGTTGACAATTGACATACTAATAGAATAGACACATTATGACCTTAACGTGGCTTTCTAGTAGAAACAATCACTTCATAATGAAAATTTTAAATACGAATGATTAAGTTTATTGAATTAATTCAAACTATGACCGAATTAATAGAATGCATGAATCTTGGTGACTAAAATTGTTATTGTACTAAGTCGTTGCTTCAATTTTAATGACAGAGTGACTTGTTTGTCACAAAATTTAATTAAATGACATATTTGTCCCTAAACTTATAATTGAATGACTAAATTATTATTTTTAAAAAAAGAATGACATGTTTATCTCTAAACTTATAACTAAGTAAACTCTAGTGCAATTTACTCTAATTTAAAACTCTGGAACTAACCCTGCTTTCCCGTCCTCATGCCAAATGACTCGATTGTTTTTTCTTTCCTTTTTTAGAAAAAAAAAACAACTTAATTGTTTGCTTTCCATTGGAAGTTCTAGAAAATTTTTACGACCACATGATGAGCAGATATGAGAGTAAACTTTTTTTATTCGGTCCAAAGACAAAGCACTGAGATTTATTATTATAATTTATATGTCGGATTTGAGTGATGAATTATAGATTTCTATCGTTTTATTTTTTCTCAAATTCTTTCTTTGATTTTGTCTAAGTTTTTTAAGTTAAAGGGGTATTTTTGTTCCTGAGTTCGATTTAAATTAACAATATTATCTCTCGCGCGAAAACGCATTCAATTAGGTCTTTAATTCGTAAATTGCAGCAAATTAATCTTTTGACCGATGAGGACTGTTAACTTCTGCGTAAGTCACCGTTTTTTTTTTTTTTTTAGTCAACATTTTAACCCAGCCGGCGTGCCAAGTCAACCTCCTCCAGCAGGTGGCTCGTCCATGGTGAAACTCGGGTTCAATCTTGGGGTTATTCGAACCGTTGCTAGTCAAAAAGATGAACTCAATCAGCTCATCACGCTCATGGACGATGAAATACGGGTGAAACATTGGATAAACCATAAATGCATAAAGTTCTTCAAAGCAAGGAAAAGAGAAGATATTATGGAAGAAGGTGAAGCATCAGCCCATCACGCCATGCCTTGTTTTTCATTATTTGATCATGAATTCGAGGGAATGGATGAATACAGTTGAACTCTGTTCGTATATGAATTTTTTTTAAAAAAAAATCTCTAAGTGAAGAACGATCCAGTTTCAAAATTAATATCTATTATGAAAATGAAAATAACACAGTAAGTGTGTAGAGCTTTCTTCATTGATGAGCAGGCTATGGCAGAAAATGAAAACAATTCAGCATCATCAGTCCAGGACCATCTTCTGTCGCCGCCCATTCTTTCTCTAAACCCTATTTCGCCACTTTCTATTCTATCGACAAAGTCTTCTCCTTGATGAAACAAATGAAGCCTGAAATTTTTAACATCATCGAGCAAGACTCGAACCATAACCGTCATGTTGGTTACATTATTAGTCGATGTTGTTTGATTCGTTGGAAGGGTCAGTGAGCAATCAGGACAAGGTCATGTCGGAGGTGTATTTGGGGAAATATATTTGTAATTGGTGGCCAGCGAAGGGTGGACAGGATTGAGAGGCACGAATCATTGACTCAGTAAAGAAATCGATTGGATTTTGCCAGATTCTCACCGGCTCATCTGGGTTCCAACGCGTTCAAGAAAACCAGTATGTTGCTCGCTTTATTCCCGGCGGAGATGGGTACGATGTGGAGAAAAAATAGAATGTTTAGGGTTTTAATTAATTTAAATTTAAATTTTAATTTATTTTTATTTTATGCCACGTCAGTATTTTTGCCACTTCATGCGCGACCTGACACACCAACTGGATCAAAGTGTTGACTTGAAAAGAGTAAACAGTGACTCACGTAAAAGTTAATGATTTTCGTCGGTCAACGTTGGTCAAAAAATTAATTTGCTGTAATTCGCGAACTGGAGGACCTAATTAAATACGTTTTCGCGCGAAAGACAACATTGTTAATTTGGATCAAACTCGGGAGTAAAAATACCCTTTTATTTTTCCGAAGTCGTTATCTATTTTTTCTTTTAATAATATTACCTCTGACTTTAATGCAATCGTGCATTTTTTTCTTTTTTTATTTATTCTTTTTTATTTTTAGTCTTAAATAAGAATTATATATTTTTTAGATTTTCCTTCACATATCTTGTTGCGTTTGTTCGTCTACTTTCGTAAAATGATAATTTTTGTCTATCGTTATGCTATTTTGATGTTCGTATAACAGTCATCGACATATTTTCTAGTTAAAAAATATCGACGATCTAATATAGTTGAATCCCTTTATGATATTTTGTTAATACAATTAGAATCATTAGCAAAACAATTTGTAAGATTACTTTTTTTTCAATTTTTATTCGTGCATCAATATAACTTTTAGCTGAGAAACATAAAATTTTCAAGATGACTGCTAGTTTTCCATAGAACATTTAAGAGGAGGTTCAATATTTTTTTATTCATATCCTTTGGGTTATCTGTTTTAAAGTTATTTGCTGAGCTCGAAATGAATCTTATTTTAAGAAATTTTAAACAAACATAAATCCGCTGCTAAATCTTAGTTGCAAGGAAAGAACATCTTTAACTGACATGAACTCTCAAATAAACCAACTTTTTAACAGATAACCATCTAAATTTACTTCATGTTTAAGAACTATCAAAACTTGCAACAAGGGCTAGGATATATTTTATGGGGAGTCTAACGTAAAACAGGTATAGGTTGCGGTTAAAAAACGATAAGTTTTGAAACTTGTAAAAGATTCACTCAAAACCTAAAATATTAAACTTTTTATAATATTTAAGTTGATTTTTTTGTGATTTTTAACAAAATTTGAAACTTCGTTTTTTGATAATATTTTAAGTTTTTGACAAAGTTTCGAAGCTTGTTTTTTAAGTCTCAGGACTTGTCAAAAAAAATTAATTTAAATGTTATAAAAAAATCTAACATTTTAGGCTTTCATAAGTTTCAAAACTTGCCATTTTTAGCCGCACCCTAAACTCACCTGCATCTTATTGTCGGTTAACTTTCCAATAAAAGGACAGAAGAAAGCTAGAGAAACCAAGAGGGTAACTAAATTGTGTCTGAATCAGAATTCGTAAACCCCCATTGCTTCATGTACCAGACAGCGATACATTAAATGGTCTGAATGAATCCTTGACCAGCTTTTCTCGTTGCCCCCACAAATTCATCAAGCTCTTAGCAGATTAACAGTTTTTTAACTAAAAAACAAACTTGCTTGGAGCTTCATCAAATCGTCACTTACACGTCAAACAAGAGATTTGATCTTATCTTGGAGAATCAGGTAGACATCTTAATGAAACCATTTGATTCGCTAATGACAACAGGACAATAAGGTCTGGATCAACAACATACACGCCCACCTTGTCTGTCCTTTCACTTTGTACATCACTTAATCTGTTCAACCAAATTGATATCCGAGAAAACACTTCCCATCTAATCTAATCTAATCTAATCTAATCTAATCTAATCTAATCTAATCTGTTAAGATTAAGGATAATCCCAGATTTTGGCAATCACCCATGTGTTTAAAACAGGCCACAAATCCTTCCTGTTAGTCTGGATAAATATGATCTAATGGTCTTTCTTTTTCAGAGACTTATCTCTAATTATTGGGATGAAAATAGTTAAATCATGTAATGAAACAAACTAAAGCAACACAACTTTCTTTTTGGGTTGAAGAAGAGCTAAAATGTCTTTTTAGGACAAGAAACAGAAATGAAAGACCCTCTTGTCCTAATTTACAGCCCCATAACATCAGATGCTGACATTTTAATCCATGGCTAGCCTGCATATCTAACCCCATTCCAAAAGTTCAGCTATTCGGATTTTCGACCACATTTCTGGGGATTTTTTAATGAAAAAGAAGAGGTGTGTGGCATTTTATGGATGATATCAAACATTTGCGAAAGAAAATCCTTCAGACACAGACAAATCTGGGTCTGGACTAACATAAAGAGAGGCCATTATTCAACTACTTCCTGTGGCAAAACATGGGAGCTAATGCACTAAAAAGTATAACCGTAATTGAACTTCCGAAAATTAGCAAGAAAAATGAATTGCCTTGCAAAAACTGTACAAGGAAATGTATACGCTGATAACCATTCCATAAAAATGCCATTTTAGCATAAGGGATAATAGCAGTCTCCAGAAGATAACATTCCACAATCAATACATGGCCTAAGTAGTGGCCGAGTCTCGTCTAATATGTACAATACCTATTGTTCAGAGATGAAGGTTCCACACGGTTAAACTCTGGTTTTATGTACAAATGGGTATCCATTTCTAAGGCCCGAAAAAAATATATGAAGGGAAAATTATGGTTTAGTCATCCTCATTTTCTGAGTCGGGGTTTCCATACACAATAGAGAAATAGAAACCTACTGTTCTAAGTGTGAGGCCTGGAAACCTGTGAGAACTATTTGGCCGCAGGTCTACCTTGATAAAAGGCCAATTCATGGCTTGTGCAGCCTCGCACTCTTCCCATCCATCTCCGATTGCACAAAAGCGGGCATTTCGACTGTCGAAACGTTCCTTGATCCACTGGAAACATTGTAGTTTCCCTACATCCCATGAACTGTAAACTGGAGAATAAATGTTTTGTAAGTACTGCAAATATGATGAGTTTATTAAAGAAATCACATTGAGGAGCAACATGTGGTCAATACAGTATGCATGCAATCTAGTGATCACAATAAATATGAGAACCACCCGAACTCTTTAAACTACAAGGATTGGAGAATGTCCTTGTAGAGAGAATGCAAAGTAAGTATTCTAAAAGAACTTGATACACTGGTTAAAAGCTTTCATCAACTGAAAATGTCCACATTAACATAAGTAGACGTATTAAACTCCTCGAGTCTTCGCTAACAAGGAATACCTTTATTGTGAAGTCAATTTAGGACAAGAAAAACATATTTTTAGAAAAAGATGTTTAAACGACAATCTGCACAAAATATTTGGGACCTTAATGGTCATGCACATAACAATAGGATGCTTGCTAACTTTTCTGGAAAAGTCCTTTGGTATCTATGCCAAGGACCCGAAATCAAATATTGAACTTGGCAAACAGAAGAAAGAAGACGATAGGAGGATAGATTATAAGAGAAAGCATGCATAGACAGGTAGAATACGATAACCATGCCAATTCAAGTAGAGGCTGGTGCTAACAATTTCGACATGTACTATGAAAAATGCAGTTTACTTCAAGTGAATAGAAGATTACTCACCATTTTCATACAATATCAAATTGTCAAGTCGAAAGAGTAAACATTTAACGAGGCTAGGAATCAAAGACCCAGAAGTCACCAAAACATTTATGTGTCGGGATGCTGTAGCATTAGAACTCACAACCCCGCCAGCAACGGTATTACAAAAGGTAGGATCTTCATTCCCAGCCAAACACTGCTCCAAGAGTGCCCGTGCTATATTTAGAAAATAAAGAATTAAATACTAAGCAAGTGATTAAGAGAAAACATGCGAACTTTAGCTAAAGTAACAAGAAAATGTTTAATTCTTATGTTAAGAGTTAAACCTTAAGCTTCAAATTAATGCAAGGTCAGTAAGAAGGATATCTCTAAGGCTCTTAAGAGGTAACAACTTTAGTAAGCTTTGAACCCCATTTTAGAATACCACAAAACACACTGACTATGGTCTATAACTATAAAGGCCTACGGCATGCATCGATTTATCTGTTTCACATTATTCAATCTAAAGTGACCAATTTAATTAAAACCTATGTTGCTTAGACTCTTTATTTTTCAAGAAGTACTCATGTCCGACACTTGGATATGGGGGTACTTATGACCTCCAAGGATCCTCCAAATATGTGGACAAACTTAGAAAAATCTACCCATACACGTCTGACACTTATACCCGAGTCTGAGTAACATAGATTGAAACAAAACAGATTTGTTATTAATTAGAATACTATTCTATAACTGTTTAGGGGTGAGTGAAATTCGATTTGACTCAGGAAAAAAATAAAATTTCGAGTTATTCGCTTTTCGAATCAAATAAGTTTTTTGGTTTTACAATTCGAATATCCGAAAAACAATAAAAAATTTTGGTTTAAATAACTCTTAGGTCCATGTCAATTTTGAAAACAAACAAATTGATCTCTCATAAAAAAATCAAAATAGTCTTCAAATTTAGAAAATATAGAAATTTTCCGTAAATTTATAAAAATAAAATAAAAATTATATAACACCCGTAAAAATTCTAAAACTCTCAAAACAAATTAAGTTATACAATAATTAATTCTTGAGTTAATTGAAGTTTTATTAGTTTTAAACATTAAAAAAGT
Organism: Hibiscus mutabilis; assembly: GCA_019671005.1. NCBI lineage: Eukaryota > Viridiplantae > Streptophyta > Magnoliopsida > Malvales > Malvaceae > Hibiscus > Hibiscus mutabilis. The sequence goes on from CM033744.1 coordinate 38,888,117, forward strand.
AAATTATCAAACCTGGTTTATCATACTAAAGTCTCTTGTTTTTCTCTTATTTTTCTTTGAAAGAAGTTTTATATATGCTCTCTAGTTTATGTACTTTAACTTTTACCTATTTATTTTTTTAATTTAACTCGAACAAATATATTCGATTCACCTCGACTCAAATTATATAAATTTGACTCAACTCAAAGAAATTAAAATAAAGTTTGAATGATAAAATATAAATCGTTAACTCGACTAACTTAATTTTTTTTCACTCGACTCAATCAAATACTCACCCTAAAACTGTTATGACTCTAGTTCAGCACTAAACAAGTGGCAGCTGGAAAAGAAAAAAAATGGATGCCTCAGTAGCCATATCATAGCCGAAGAACATACCTGATGAAAGCCACCCATCTGTGTACTCATCAGTCATTTTGTACAATGCATCCAAGATATCCATCATCTCTTGTTCCAAAATATTGTGTAAACCCTGAAATGATAGAGAGCTTTCTTAAACACACACACACACACTTTTTATTGGATAATTCAAATTTTATTTCTTCGAAAAAAAGAACAGCAAACTGTTGCTACATGAGAAGAAGATAGCTGCCACTTTAAGCACTAAACTATTTTTAAAAAAATCACAGTTATGTTTCTATATCTAAGAAGCATTAGCATTTCTTATCTATACATAGCCTTTGAGGAGAAATAGAACGAAAACACACTCAAAGGTAACCATTGGAAAACAAGGCTATCTACGAGGAAACACGAAGATGAAGCTTTAAACTGACAAATAAAGATTAAGTTGTCTCTATGTCTTGCAACGAAGAGCTTTGGAGTGCCAAATAAATCCCCACAATATAAGCACAATTTTTTCCTTTTACATAAGGATTAAATCCCAGAAAGGACCCAGCAGTTACTGAGTACCTCTACTATTCACCATTCATAATTCTCTCTTTATTAAATGGTAAGCTATCAACTGATGCTAGATTTTCAGTGACAGTTCCCCTCAAAATTCCATCTACCTCTCGGCTCTCCATATGGGAGACAATAACTTGGGACAAGCAACTACAAACAGTTTCTGGCGGAGCATGCAATGCGAAATGCCTCAGATTTTGAATAAATAGCAATTACAAAACATGAGAATTGCACAAATAATTGGAGGCACAATTTATATAAGGCTTGAAAGGCATCAGTTGGAATACATTTTTATACTTGTTGGCTATGACTCGATGCCTGTACGCTAGCTTCCTTTTGTTGAGATCATCATGTGGAGGACTAAAACCGTCTTGACTAAAATCATAATCGGCGAGATCCTGCCCGTCATCATATTTGCTCAAGGCATCAAGGAAAGGCTTATTGCAGTTTTCAATCTGTAGCACATTTAATATATATATATATATAACTGTAAACTTCAGGGTTTATAGTCTAAAAAAAGCAACATAAGGGGGTGTTAGGAATCTCAGACATACTTGCTCATAGAAGAAAAAATCATCAGAAATTTGAAGGATATGTTTCTCCCACATTTTTCCAATTTCAACACCTTTCTGAGCATCTTTTAAACCGGCGAAAGCCTCAGCATATGAACCATTCAACAAAGACTTGAGCAATATAAGGGTTTCATCCATGTCCCATATGTACACCTTTGTTATCTGATTACTCATATCTAGTAACCAAAGAGAAAAAAGGACCAAACTTTATTTGTCAAAAAAAGGACCAAACTTTATCAGCCCTTATAAGAAATAATATCATCTAACTATATTGATTGCATAAAAAAATTGTCTTGATTTTCTGTTTTCATCAAAGCCAAAAAAGGTCAACTTGGATTACAAATTCAAGGATTCCATCATTATAACATTTATATAAAAAAACTGGAAAGGAAACGAGGAATTGAAGTTTACCTGTTGTGGGTCACAGAGTTCAATGGAAAAGATGGAGCAGAGTGAGAGAGCGAGTTACTATTGACAAGAAAAGTAGTCGCAGTTTGAAGAAATTTTCTGGGAAAATATAAATAGAAAACCGAGAAGAGAATAGCAATGGAGGTCGTTTATGGTTCCCTATTGGCCCAACAAGACGAGAACAGAGATTCAACAACTTGGGTTCTTCGATTACATTGCACCCCAAAAGGCTAAAATGGCCTAAAAATTGGTCCAAACTTTGGTTCACCAACAACACACGTTGCCTGATTTTGATTGGCCCGGACATGCCCAAATAATTGATGTTAACATTTTAATAAAAATAAAAATATTATCGTTTCTTATTTTTCTTAATTTAACAAAAAAATATAATAAAATTTTAACTAATAAAATTAAGGGGTCAAAAATAGAGACAACATGAGTCAGGTCGGGTTTTTACCAATCCGATCTTAATCTAAAAATTTAAAATATTTATTTGAACTTAATTTAAATTTTAAGATTAAAATTTAGTCTAGACTATTCTTTTAATTTTTATTAAAAAAATATGAAAGTATATATATAAAGAGGAGTATTTATATTAATTTTTCATAATTTTTTTATTTAGTAAAATTAAGAAGGTAGTGACGAGCTCGACTCAACTCATTAAGAGCTCAAATTGAGTTCGAGAGTATTGACGAAATCGGACTCGAGTAGCTCGCGATCTTTCTCGTCTCGTTTACATTCCTTCGTTTCAGGTTTTATGGATTTTGTTTAGGGTTTTAAGTGTACGAGTTTTGAATTTAGGTTTTTGGGTTGGAATTTAGGGTTCATAGGTTAAAACCTAAACTCCTAACCATATTACCCTAGACCTAAATCATAACCTCTAAACTCTAAATTCTAACCATAAACCCTAAATTATAAACCCATAACCCTAAACCTTAAAACAAATAACTAATCCCTAAATCAAGTCCTTAAATCATAAAATTAAAGCGTTTGTGAAAACTTTTCGTTTCTATTGCTAGGGCATGAGATATTTTCCCTAATAATAAGGCTTAAGGGTGTAAAAGCCCTTGAACTTTTGAAAAAAATCAATTAAACCCCTAAAAAAAATTTTTGCACCCAATTAAGCCCTCAAACCAAGAAATTTAATTAATTAAGCACTTTGACCAATTTTAACCGTTAAATCTTGACATTTTTTTGGATCTGTTGGTGCAATGCGTCGTGTTACAGTGTTTCCACTTGACATTTTCAGATTTTTTTATTTAAAGAATTTTTTAAAAGTTTTAAAAATTCTAAAAGACTTGTAAAATTTATAAAAAAATATTTTTTGAAAAAAATGTAAATGTAACATGATAGAACTGTTGGGAGGCTCGAACGATCAACCGAATATGCCAAAATGGGTGATTTAGATTTTTGCTTTGGTGGATGAAAAGCTAAGTAATAAAAATTATGACACGAAAATTTACAGTGGTTTGACTTCTAAACCAAATCTACCTCCACTACCTTAGCTATTCACACTAAAAATTTTCCACAAATCCACTAATTTGTCTTTCCTTTTTTTCGGGATCAAAGAGATAACCCTTACAACCAAGACTTATACCCTAAAGTCTTGAAACGCTCTTTTACAAAGAGACTACAAATTATCAAACAATGAAAAATCTCACTAGGCAAATGTGTTTGGACAATTAAGCTCTCACATAAAATTCTAAACACTTGAGCAAATGTGACAATTTGGCTCACTAGTGTTTTTCTACAAAGAATATGACGCTTTTAAGCTCTAAGACAATTTCTGTAACATTAAATGTTAGAAGTTGGTTTCTTGTTATTCCATGGCTGCTCGAAGAGATCTTTTAAACCCTCTAAGGAGTTCTTAACCGTTACTAGCCGTTAGGGACTTTAATTCCAGCATTAAATGCAGTATGATGCAGGGCATATCGGTACAAGGGCTTCGGGTATCGATTCCTGCCTCAAAATAGAAAGAGTTATTGAGCATTTTTATACTGAAGATCGATAAACGATACATTGGTATAGGTACAAGCCCTTCCATATCGGTACGGTCTAAGCCGTATCGATACTCATTCTAGCTACTAGAAATTGTCAAAACTTTGGGACAAAGGGGCATATTGATACGGGTAAAACGAGTATCAATACAGCTGACAGGGTATCGATACCTAAGAAAGGGTATCAATACTCACAACATATTTTTGACACTTCAGCTATTTTGAAAGCATTTAAATATGTCAACAAAACTTTGAAAACCTTTCAAACATATTTTTCAAGTTAATGGACTTTTGAAATATTTTTGCAAATTATTTTAAGTCCAAAAACATTTTTCATTTAAGTTATATCAAAATCAAATATCTCAACAAAAACTGTAGTGTATCATGTGCCAATAATATCTAAAGAAAAACTATCAAGATTTAATTGTCAAAATTAGTCAAAGAGCTTAATTGATTAAATTTTTAGGTTCAAATGCTTAATTGGGTGCAAAAAAATTCAAGGGCTTAATTGATTTTTTCCTAAAAGTTTAGGGACTTATTACACCCTTAAGCCTAATAATAATTGTTGTTGAGTGAATTTATTCATCATCCACAACAACAATATTAATTCATCTAAGAAACAATAATATTATTATCTAACAACATACATTTCAGTTCACTTTAGTTTTTTTTAAATAATACATTATATTTTTAAGTAGCTCGCGAGCTTTTCGAGTCGGGTATCGAGTAGCTCAGCTCGACTTGTTAAGATCTCAAAATGAACTTGAGTGAGTCCAATCAAATAAAATTTTAACCAAGTCTAATTCAAGTAACTCACGATTTGTCTCGTCTCATTTACTGACTTAATCACCTCTAAATATATATATATATATATTGTATAATTTTCTTGAATCAATTCAAATCAATTTTTTTACCGTAAACTCCAATTCAACCGGACTCACGTTTAATAAATTTTCAGCTGAACTCAAAATTTTAAAAACAAAATCTGAGGGTCGGATCGACAACTCGACGAGTCCGTAAAAAATGATTATGTCTAAACCAACAGTGTATATATATAAATAATTATACTTAGAAGCCGCGTATTTTCCTAGCTCTCCCTCTTTCTCCTTCAACACTCTAACAAAAGAAACTTTTATTCACCCAAATCTCGTAAGTTTTTCTTATTTGTCGCTCTTAACATACCCTTTTGATTCTTGTATTTCTCTGTTTATTTTGATCTGTTTGCCCTATCTTCTTGCAGTTTTTATGATTTTAAATTCTTTTGAATCTTGATTTATTATATTGTATTGAGAAAGGAGAGAGAAGAAAACATAAACAGATGGGTTGTACTAGAGACAAGCATATACGATCAGCCCGAAGGAGCCGTTCTGTGAAACATGAAATCGATCATTGTTGCCTTCTTGATAAAGCTTCAATATCCAAATCCATGCTCGAATCGGGTATCAAACCCTTGAGTTACCATTTGGGTGTAAACGATTCAACCCAAAGCCCTAATCCTAACCCTAATAACTATACCAATGCTAATTTTAATGATCATGGCTGGGGGTATTGCACTGAGGAAGAATTAGAGGAAATTTTATTGAAAAACCTGGAAGTTTTATACAATGAAGCTATATCTAAGCTTATATCGTTAGGTTATGATGAGGATGTTGCATTAAAGGCTATATTGAGAAATGGGCACTGCTATGGTGGAATGGATGTTTTGACTAATATTTTGCACAATTCATTGGCGTATTTGAATAGTAGTTGTGATAGTAGTAATGGGAGTAATTCAGACGAATCTGAATCTGGTTTTCCGGATTTGAGGCAATTGGAGGAGTATTCGCTTGCTGGTATGATTTGTTTGTTGCAACAAGTACGGCCACATTTGAGTAAAGGTGATGCTATGTGGTGTTTGCTTATGAGTGATCTTTATGTAGGTAAGGCTAGTACGATGGAAATTCCGTCATTTCCTTCGCCTACGAGTGAGTGTAGTCCGGTGTCAAACAACCTAGAGAGTGCTGATAATAATGGGGTTGGTGTTATGTCACCGGCAATGTGTAGATTTCATGGTGGTTGGGGGTTTGGGAATGGAGGTGAGTTTGCAGTGAATGGGTTATTTTCCTGTGGTGCTGAAATGACTTTGCAGAGGGATATTGATTTTCCAAAGAGGTTCAATCTATCACCTTCAATGAAGTCTTTGTTGAAAAAGAATGTCGCGATCTTTGCTGCTAGTTTTGGAGCTAATTCAAAACAAATGCAGACACAAAATCAGGCATGTGTGGGCACATTGTCTGGTGGGGATGCCCCTCTGGCTGTAGCTGGGGGTGAAGTTTCTGCTGAGAAATCAGAGGTGTCATCACAGACTTTGATGAGGCTGGATGGGGTTAATTCAGTATTGAGTAAATTTCGTGATTTAAATATTGATGAGAATTTAGAGCATGTTGGGGAAGATAAAAAAAGTGAGATTGTAATTTCTCTGCTTCACCAGATAAAGGATCTCGAGAAGCAAGTGAAAGAGAGGAAGGACTGGGCTCACCAAAAAGCAATGCAAGCTGCAAGAAAGCTTAGTAGTGATCTAACAGAGCTTAAAATGCTGAGAATGGAGAGAGAAGATATGCAGCGGATGAAGAAGGGGAAACACACAATAGAGGACTCAACCATGAAAAGGTTGTCAGAGATGGAGAATGCACTGAGGAAGGCTAGTGGACAGGTGGATCGGGAAAATGCAGCTGTGAGACGGCTTGAGACTGAGAACGCAGAAATCAGAGCTGAGATGGAGGCATCTAAATTAAGTGCATCAGAATCAGTCACTACCTGTCTGGAGGTTGCGAAAAGGGAGAAGAAGTGCCTGAAGAAGCTTTTGGCTTGGGAGAAACAGAAAGCTAAGTTGCAGGAGTTGATCGCTGATGAAAAGGAGAAGATTAAAGATCTTCAACGATGCTTAGCTCGAGTAGAGCAGGATCAGAAAGAAACAGAGGTAAATTTCCATTACCTATAGACACAAATGCTTACATGCATATCTGCTCCATCTCTTTAGGTCTAGTTTTATTGTTATCTTGGTGTGAAATAGAAGGGGATATATTGAGCTTCATGAATGTCTAACAGGACTGCTTCTTTTTGTAGAGTATAATAATGTATAAGCTACTTGTCTAGATATCTAAAGGTTTTACGTTAGACAAGCATGTGATCCTATTAGAATCTGGAAACCATGTTCTAGATTTATGTATCATTAACTTATGAATTTAAGTGATATGAGAATCTGATGGATAGGGCAGGCTGCATTATTTTGGGTGTAAAATGACCAGCCTAGGGAGGCACCTTCTCTGAGAAGCAGCCAAGGAGAGCTTAGTACACAAGGGGACTATTGAACGTGTGATTGTGAACTTGCTTAACTTTGGTCTGCGAACTAGTATCTCTCAACTCTTTTTCATGTAGCTAAACTTCCCCTTTTCTTTTTGTGGACGAGGACTGATTTTTCCCTGGTTCCCCTTCTTTTAATAATCTACGAGTGTGCATTTGTTCTAGTTGATATTATACATCTGATTTATATTTTATTTTGTCTCTGTTTTTGGAGGTTTTAGTTATGTATGTGTGATTGACCCTTTTATGTTCATTTTCTGTCCCATATTTTTTCTCAAATTGACTAATGCCTAGTCCAGAGTTATATTCTGGCTATCTTTAATGTGTTTTATACCGTGCCATTTTCTTCTTTTACAGTCAAAGTGGAGAGAGGAGTTAAAGGCCAAAGAGCTTGCGTTGGCTCAAGTGGAGAAGGAACGACGCTCCAAGGAAGCAACCGAGGCGAGTAATAAAAGAAAGCTTGAGGCTTTGCGCCTGAAGATAGAGATAGACTTTCAGCGTTACAAGGATGATCACCAAAGACTTGAGCAGGAGCTTTCTCGTCTGAAACTATCTGTGCAATCTAGTGAGTTAAATCATCAGACAGATAATTTACTCACAGGAAAGTCAGAAGGAGCAAAGCCACAGGGAGAAACAATTGCTAAATTGCTTCATGAATTAGAGACACTAGAGGATTCTTCCGAGAAAGAAGTTAACGGTGATAGAGAATGTATAATATGTTCCAAAGATGAAGTCTCTATTGTTTTCCTGCCTTGTGCACACCAGGTTCTATGTGCTAATTGCAATGACAGTTTTGGGAAGAAGGGTAAAGCTACTTGTCCATGCTGTCGGGTGCCAATTGAACAGAGGATTCGTGTTTATGGTGCTAGTTCATAATCGCATTTTCAGTTTTAAGAAAATGTGCTGCAGCAAAAGTTTCATACTCGGTATTATGCAGTTATCTTTTCCTAGCGCCTGCAAGAGCACTGGTTTTTGCATATACCTGCCTTAAACTAAACATGCTGCTAGTACTGTAGCATGGTGTGTCTGTAAGTAAATAAATACCAATATTCTCTAAGGCTCATGCTTTAAGCCTTAAAATAAGATGATAGTCGTGCTTCTTTTGTTGCCATCACCTGGATTGAGCAACTTTCATATGTTCTATTAATAATATGATATTGCCCAATCCAATAGCATCAATGGCCTAATGGATTTCATGCTGAGTTCTTAGCCCTTTTGCATATTCTATATTCTTTTATTGTTCCATGACTACAATAGACAAGTGTGGAATCATGAATGGTAGGGGTGTTTTGAGTTAGTCGAGTTGAAGAGTCCTATTTTATAACTCAAACTTTATTTGAAATTTTTTTGAGTCGAGTTTATGAAATTCGAGTCGAATTTGAGTTTCTGTTCAATTTAATTGTAAACATTTATAATGTTATGATACTAATTAGTTCTAATTTAAACGTTTTCTATAACCATATACAATAAACATATATATTTTTTGATATTATTTCATGTGATATGTGTGTGTCATGTAGAATTGAAAGACTTAATTCGAACTTAAAAATTGATCCACTAATTACTACAAATTTTGAGTAATTCAAATTATTTCATATTATAACACAAATTTTATTTGAATTTTTTTTAGTCGAGTCAAATAATTTAATTTTTTCGAGAAGAGTCGAGTTGTTCATTCCTAATGAATGGTATCATTTAACATATATCAACTACATTAAAAATCGTTTTTAAGATATTTCAAGGGGAAAAAAGGTGCACTAGATAAGAATATCTAGCCATAACAATATCAATACAAAAGTTTATATTATTTTTCTGATTGAAGTTTGAAGACAAACTTCATATATAAACTCTAAAATGACAGTTTTTAATAGAAGTGGAAAAGGGGTTCACAAGGCAACCTATAGTAGAGGGCCAGATGTGAGAAAAGCAAAGGATGCATACGGCAAAACCTGAGATTCAAATGGAAAGGTTGAGAATGCACGAGAAGTTCGGCCATGCTAACCCTTTCCTTTGGTTAAGTTGCCTAACCCTTCCTTCTCTTTCAAGTTAACTTCCAACGCCATTATTTGCTTACTTACCTGCACGTAGTCCGTGATACCATTTTTCATAGGTAAACAAAACCTCCCTTTTGACTCCAACTTCTCCTGGTCAACCGGCGGTTCAAATCCAACCACAATCTTTATGTGTCAACAACGATGATTTACTGCCACGAGAAGGAGAAGCGCAACTCGATTTGTGGGGTTTCGAAAATGACATCGGATCCTGGCTTTATAGTTCCATTGGTTTGACCAATGTGTTTGAAATAATGCCGATTCTTGGGAGTTCGTTAATGTAGTTCATACGGTAGTTGAGAATCACCATTATGGGGCTTAATTAAGGTTTAACTTAAACTTGATGAACAAATTGATTAAAGGGCAGTTTTGCTAATTGCATCAGAGAAAATGGATTATCAAATGAATTCTAGGAAATATATATTGCAGATATAGGCTTCGGCAGCCTAGTGATTTTGTGGAGTGTGCAAATCGAATGTGAATTTTTAAGTGTAATTGCATGAATCAGGAGAGTTAAATTTGGATTCAATTTGAACTTATCAAATCGTCCATCGGAAAAGTTGATGTTATTATCTTTAGGCTTAAATGAAAAATAGGTGCTTAAAGTATGTATTTTTTGAACTTTACGTGTTTAAAGTGTTTTTTTTTTGTAAAAATAGGTGCCCAAAGTTTTAGAAGTTATAATTTTAGGTGCCTGACAGTTAATGGGTGTTAATTTTTTTTTAACTATTCAATGCTTGACACGTGGCATATTTAATTTATTTTTTTAATTTTTAAAAGAAAATTACCCAAAACTTTCAGTTTTTCAAAAAATCCAAAACTTTAAAAAATTTACAAAATAGTCCTGAAATCCCTAAAATTACCCAAACTCAAATCTCCAAATCGCCACCTCTTCCGTCGCTGATTGCCGCCCTTGAGCAAATCGGTTTGGCCGCCGAACCAAGGCGGTCATTTTCCCCAACACGGCGTCGTTGGAAACGGCGAATGACGTGCCAGCCAAACGTCGATTTCGCGTTTGACGTTCGGTTGCACGCCGTTTGTCGTTTTGGCGATGCCGTGTTAGGGGGAATAACCGCCTTGGTTCCGTGACCAAACCGGTGTGCTCAGGGGCGGCGATTGGCGGCGGAAGCGGCGGCAATTTGGGGATTTGGGTTTGGGTAATTTTAGGGATTTCGGGACTATTTTGTAAAATTTTTAAAGTTTTGGGATTTTTTGAAAAACTAAAAGTTTGTTTTATATTTTTAATTTAAAAATTAATTAATTAAATATGCCATGTGTCAAGCTTTGATTGGTTAACTTTTTTTAACACCCATTAACGGTCAGGCACCTTAAATTATAACTTTTGAAACTTTAGGCACATTTTTATAAAAAAATACTTTAGGCACCTAAAGTTCAAAAAAGATATACTTTGAGCACTTATTTTTCATTTAAGCCTTATCTTTAAATGACTTTTGATACAAAAAGTTTTTCTGTATATAGTGTATGTGTTATTTAAAAACTAAAATTAATGAACATATACTATAATTAAATTGTATTTTAGTCCTCCCTAAAAATTAATAGTTCTTGCATGCCACAAAATTCATGATTTTAATCCAAATAATTAAATAAAAAAATAAAAGATCATATTTACAAGCCAATGTGAAAATGACAAGCTTTATAATGGAAGACGTGATTTTAGAAATAACGACGCCCTTCTCCCTCTATGTCCATATAAAGTAACATTACCTCCTAAAAAGAAAGTTGGAGTTCTCACAAACAAACCAAAAACTCCCGACCAGCCACCCACAACAAATATCAGCTGTTTTTAGTATCCTATGCTCCTCTTCGCTCTGTATTTTCACAATTTGTTTGTCTAGATACGTCTCCCTTTGTTAAGATCATAAATAGACTGTTCTTGTTGCCCAACAATTTGCTTCTCCACGGCACTCTTCATATAGCTTTGATCAGAGTTCATGTGGGAATGGAGACAGAAATGAATCGAAATGGTGAAATTAAGAACAATTGGAAGGAACGCCTTGTTGAATTTTCCAGGAAAGTGAAGAGATTTCCGGGTTGGTTGTGGCGAACCATTTGGAAAGTTGGTCGAGAAGATTGATACAAGCTGTCAAGGTTGGTTTGTCTTTGACACTGGTTTCTCTATTGTATCTGATGGAGCCATTGTTCAAAGGGATCGGCACAAATGCGATTTGGACTGTCATGACGGTGGTGGTTGTGTTGGAATTCACGGCAGGTTTGGTTCTCTCGTTGAATATTTCATGGCTCTGCATTAGTTTTCCTTGTGCACAAACAATGGGTTGAACTTTTTGTTTCTGTTTAAAAGGGTGCAACTTTATGCAAAGGCTTGAATAGAGGATTAGGGACACTATTGGCAGGATCATTGGCATTTTTTTATCGAGTTTATTGCGACGAGATCCGGAAAGATTTTTCAAGCTGTGTTTATTGGAGTTGCAGTTTTTCTGATAGGTAAGTAGTTAAAAACTTCACTGAAAAATTTTCATATTCTTATATCTTATGTCTTTTTTAATTCGTTTGTCAATCAACAGGAACTGCTTCCACATATAGCGGTGAGCGTTCGATCGAGTCGAGTCAAAAAATTTTGAGTTATTCGAGTTGACGAGTCGAATTTTATCATTCGAACTTTCATTCGAAATTTTTTTGAGTCGAATCGAGTTGAGGAAATTCGAGTCGAGTTATTCGAGTTTCTATTCGAACTTAGTTGTAATTATTTATAATGTTAGTACGAATTTTTAAACGACTTTATCTAACCATATAAGATATATATATTCGTATTATTTTTCATATGTATAAATAAGAATTATAAAGTTATTTAATAAATCAAATATCATCTAAAATTATATAATATATATTTTAGCTCAATTGATAAATTTTATAGTAAGGTTTGATTCCAATTTAAATCACTTTCTCTAATCATATAAAATATGCACATATATATATATATATCTTCATATTTTTTCATATGTTGCAATATTTCTTCATATTTTTATATATCGGTATATATATAATAAAAAATTAAAGAACTCGTCTCGAACTTAAAAATAAATCCATTAATTACTAATAATTTTGAGGTATTCGAGTTTCTATTTTACAACTCAAACTTGATTTAAAATTTTTTCGAGTCGAGTCAAGTATTTTCGCCACGAGTCGAGTTATTTGATTTTTTTCGAGTCGAGTTTTGTTCACCCCTAACCACGTACATGAGCTTCTTTCCCTATATAAAGAAGAATTATGACTATGGTGTTGTGATATTCCTTTTAACCTTCAATTTGATTACCGTGTCAAGTTACCAAGTCGAGAACGTATTAAAGATTGCACATGATCGGTTCTACACCATCGCCATCGGCTGCGTCATTTGTCTTTTCATGAGTCTTCTAGTATTTCCGATTTGGTCAGGCGAATTGATGCAGCTTGCGTTAATGAGTACTTCAATGATTCCGAGATAAAAGAAAATCAAGAAAAATCATCAGAGGATCCCATTTACAAAGGTTACAAAGCAGTTTTGGATTCTAAATCTACTGATGAAACTCTGGTACGATTTTTTCTACTTGTTTCATTGATGTATGATCTAAACTAGCCCTTCAAAATTGCTTATGATAATGTAAAGAGATACTTCGATTTTTGCAGGCATTATATGCAAGTTGGGAACCGAGACATTCGAGGCATTGTTACAGATTTCCGTGGCAGCAATATGTGAAAGTGGGAGCCGTTCTTCGCCAATTCGGACATACGTTGTTGCTTTGCATGGGTGCTTGCAAACTGAAATTCAGGTAATCTTGAATACAACTTGTCTTTGTTACAGATTTACATGGCATGGCAGCACTACTTTCTTATGATCAGTTAATTTTATTGCCATTTTTTAGGCCCCGCGATCTGTTCGTGTCCTCTTCAAAGACCCCTGCATTCGACTTGCCAGAGAAGTAACCAAAGCACTAATGGAACTCGCAAACAGCCTCCGAAACCGCCGCCATTGCTCCCCTGAAATACTCTCCGACCATCTTCATGAAGCCTTACAAGACCTTAACACTGCCATAAAATCCCAACCAAGGCTCTTTCTTGGCTCCAACAATAACGAGGCCACCAACATGCTAGCATTAGCAGCCGCACATGCTGCTCACCATGACAAGCAAGAAAAGGACGGCCGCAGAGTTTCGATATCGAGTGTCAAACAGACTCGTCCGCATTGAGGGAGAGGAAATTCAAAAGGGTCAATGAACAAGATAAAGAGAACGAGAGGAAGGTATTGAGACCACAGTTGAGCAAAATAGTAATCACTAGCCTCGAGTTCTCAGAAGCACTTCCCTTTGCTGCTTTTGCATCTTTGCTGGTGGAGATGGTGGCAAGGCTCGATAATGTGATTGAAGAAGTTGAAGAATTGGGGGGGTAGGTTGCTACAAGGAATACGACCCCGAGGATGATGAAATCGTAGTGAAATGTGAAAAATCACCCGTGGATGTATCTAAGAATCAACTGCCAACCCATACATCAGATTAGAGGGAGTTAGGCCATTTAGGAGATCAGTTTTCTTGAGAATATGTGGCTGGTCTAATTGCTTGTCTGTCAGAATAGATTATGAACTGTGTTTTCTAGATTGATTTTCGTTTACAATTCTAGAGGACTTGATCAAAGTTACTGTCATCGGTTTTTTGGATTTGTAAGTTCAATTGTATGATCATCTGTAGCTTGCTCTGGTTCAACACTACACAATTTACGTGTAGTACTAGGAGGAGTTAGATGTAAGCAGTGATGGATTCTTTTTTCCAACCAATCTAATCTCCTCTCCATACTCAGTACCCCAACTTGCATAATCCGCATGTTGACCTCGGCAACCATGGCACAAGCACGAAGTAGGATATACTAATCGGCTCGAGCAACATAAGTTATGGTGCCTTCATCTATCTTCCTTACATACTGAAGGTAATCTAATCTTTGTTCCCAAATTTAATGTTGAGCTGCCCTGAACAGTGAACATGTACAAAACTTCTTAGATCCTTGAACAGCTAGAACCTTTCCTTCCTTAAGAGCAAATACCACCTCATGCAGCTCCAATGTGAGCCAAAAGAACCACTACTCGAGCAATAGCTCACCCTAAAGAGAGAGGTAAACTCGAGACTTCAATCCTCCTATGTCAAACAAATTGGCATAAGTTAATTGTAACTTGAACTGCAGGCCTAAATTAAAGTACGCTCATTGATAGGAAGTCGAAATCAAGTTATGACTTAGCTAGGCCTGCTTCTATTATATTGTGTTTTGATTCTAATTCAGACCATCTAAATAGAAGATATAACTCTCATGACTCATGAGCACATTGCAGAATGAGTTTCCCAGGAAAAGTTATTTCATGGACCCCCTCACCACCGTGGTCCATTTAAAGTTGGAAATGGATCGTTTTCGTTAACCGGAACTATGGATAAAGTGGTGGGACTGGGGACAGGTTCATATAATTATTTTTCGTTTCCTAGGCAGGCCAAGCTCATAGTGCATATGATTTGTTCTACCATTTATTCGTAGTCAAGAAATAAAATGCCGGTAGACCTTGATTGAAAGCTGGTTAGGCAGACACAAGTCCTTCCAAGTTCAGTGCATTTAACCCTTATTACAATGATACATTTGAGTCATTTGTCTCCTGGACTGACAATAAAGAATCTGGTCCTATTATACTGCCCAAAATAGGGGCGATGGCGAAGAATTTTTTGATTATACCAAGGAACCCACTCTTCATACAAAGTTCTCAGATTGTGGGAAACCTTCCATAGAGGGAAATGATATCTTAGTGTTTACTTTGTTAAAAGTTCATGACCACTTAACTCAGTGTTGGTGTTCTTTTTGATACTTCATTTTCGGTTTTTAGTAGTGGGAGAATATCACATATTGTAAAAAAAAAAAGTGACACGAAATCGAGTGTTGATTTGGTGAGGAAACTTGGAAAGAGCCCACACGCTTACCTAAGGGCCAAGGGACAACATAAACAATATAGGGGGAGGTGGAAGAATCTGATTTTCAGAAGAATATTTACTTTCTGATCCATTAAGAGTTTAGTTTAGGGGTATAAGGCCTTTTAAGAAAGCATTCCTAAACTATTGGTAGTTCTCATTGAGTTCTTTGGTAATGTTTGTTTCACTTTGTGGGTTCACTGCCAAATTTCCTTTTAGGTTGAGAAGGTACTTTCCTAGTAATTAGTAGATTCGATATGGTTTAGGGTTTAGATTCCATAACAATGGCCCTTCGCGTTCGGTAGAGATGACTTGCTTGAAGTAGTTACTTGGAACATAATCCTTGAAGAAGAAATGCATAGGGATTGCAGTAATGGGAACTTAAAGGCAGCCATTAAGAACAATTATGTGGAGAAAATGGCAGAAAAAGACAATGTTTATAGCTGTGGCATTAATTGGTGCAAGTCCTATTCCTATTGAGGTGGTATTTTTTTGGAAAAGTTCAAGGATACTGAGTTACCCACTCACTAAAAAGCTTCCAAAAATGTGAATAATACAATTGAACAACTCACTGAGTTGATAGAATGCCGACCAAAAGTTGAAAGTGTTTTGTCTAAATTTCATTCTCAACTTTAAATCTCTACCGAATATTGCAGTTTATTTTCAAAAGCTTAAAGCAAGTTTGACTGCAACAGGGTGAAGTTGACAACTCTGCTTGATGATTAATGTTGAAAAAATTAAACTCGGTTCAAACATTCGCCAGAATTTTTCTGGTTTAAGATCCATTTAGCATTTGGTAAGGCTTCAAAAGTGCAGATACTCCCACGAATGTTATCAGAAAGTATGGAATTTAAGCCTTTTCGTGAAAGGTAACATAGCTCATTTGTTTAAACCAACTCCAGGTGCAATCTTTAAAAGTGATTACCACCGGAAACAAAATAAAACAAACATTTAGCTGCTGGCATTGCAGCCCCAGTACATATTACAGCAAAGCTAATACAATCGGACAGTAGTGAAGGGCTTGTGCTTATTATCTATGACTCCAAGAACCAACATTAAAAGGTGTCGTCTTATAGATCGATCGAACGAGGCATTGTCATTCATTAATCATACCAGTAAGGACCACCTTACATCACAATCACCATCTCCACTAGCTTGGCTTAAAGTTTCATGCCCTACATTGAGAAAAGAAGAGCAAACATGATCTCCTCTTTCCTTTTTTCAGAAAGGGTTCATGTAGTCGAACAAACCAGACTGCTCATTGGCTTCATTGCCATAGAAGTCCATGTAATTTGCATGTCCTGAGTAAGGGGACATGTAGCCAATGCGGCTGAGATCATCATATTCGATTTCCCCGAAATTCGAGTACGATGAACTGGGGGAGAACTCGGTCTGTTCATATTGCTGCCACGGGGTCATTGAGCTTGGAAACTCATTCTGTGGAAAGTCCTGGGATGTTGTTTCACATACCTGTGGATAATCCTGCCATGTGCCAATGGATAAATTGATAAGAGAAGAAACCTAAATAAACATTCAATAAGTACTGAATCTTCAAGATCGATTGTTCTTCCTTCGGAACCAGTTATATACCTTTGAAGAATCAAGAATTAGATCAGGCAAGACCCAAACACCGCCTTGATCGGTAATAACAGAAACAGGCTCAAATGGGGGCACTTGAGTGACTTCACAAGGAGAAGTGACACGGCTTGAATAATTGCTCCCTTTATTAGGGTAACTTTTTGGACACGAAATGTCTCCAGAATTGCTCAATGGCTGGTTCCCGGTCCTTGTCATGGTAAGTTCCACATCGGTCGAACTGCTTCTAACCCTCGTGGCTTTCGGTTCTCCACGAGCATCACTTGCCTTCGGCCCATTCCTTTTCACAACACGGCACAAGGCAAAAGCTCCCTGAACAGTATTAAAGTAACCGGTCATATAATTGTTTTAACTAGTCAAAATGCAAGGACAAAGAAATGAAGAATCATGTCCATATATGTTTTATGTATCCACCTGATGAGTAGCTCCTCGAGAAGTCTCCTCGGCGAGGCGATACTCATGCATAATCCAATCGGTTCGACCCCCTAAAGGGGCACGTCCGCGGTAGAAAACTAGTGTCTTCCGGTAGCCACTCACAGAAGATTGACACACCACTTTCCTGTCTTTCCCCGTAGCTTTCCAGTAGCCAGCTCTGGTGGCTCGGTTCGTTCTCGAGCCATTCGGATACTTCCGATCCCGGGGACAGAAAAAGAACCATTCCAAGTCCCGTTTCGGAAGGAAAGACTTCTCTGCAAAACGCAATTCAGAATCATTTTTAATCTCTCGATCAGAAAAACCAGTGAACATGAAATTTGCAAACAGCATACCTGGCAAGTCCCAAGGATCAAACTTGTACAAATCAATCACAGGAATCACTTCAAGCTCAATTTCAAGCCCTTCTGTTTTTCTTTTCAAGTAATAACCTATCAGTTCCTCGTCAGTAGGATGGAACCGGAAGCCTGGTGGCAGTGAAGCTGAAGCCGCACCCATTTTCTCAGTCCCCAGTTCAGAAACTCAAGGAAATGACAGAATAAATTGGCAAAAAGAGAG
Source organism: Hibiscus mutabilis (assembly GCA_019671005.1). Lineage (NCBI taxonomy): Eukaryota > Viridiplantae > Streptophyta > Magnoliopsida > Malvales > Malvaceae > Hibiscus > Hibiscus mutabilis. The sequence goes on from CM033744.1 coordinate 38,905,918, forward strand.
ATTGAAAACAGAACAAAAAACAGGGGCAAAAGTTATGAGAACACTGCCGCTAAGTGCCAAAGCTGTATGTATTAAAAATCTGGAAAATCCAGAAATAAAAGCTTTTATCAACACTGGATTTTTTGTCAAGAACAGAGTACAATTTCCACAGAATGCAGCCAGTGAATGGCAGAATCATTGTCTTTGAAATATAAACTTGTTGTTTTCCCAGTGAAAGTAGTACACACCTTACCCACCCCCTCAAAAGTTTTTTTTTATGCCAAAATGTTAGATTGAAAAAAAAGAGCTTTGATTATAAACTATACCCAGAAATCAAAACAGATTACTCAACCAAAAACAAGAAGAATAAGAAGAAGAAGAAAAACCCAGAAATTTCCAAAACTGGAGCTCAAGTATTCAAATTCTCTAGTAAAGTTTGGAAATTTGATTGGGAAAGGAGCTTGGAATGTAACCTAAAAATGCAAAATTTAATGTTTTAGTTTGAGCTAAGAGAGTAGGAGTAAAAGCAGAGATTTGCGGGGATGTGTAATATATAGGGGATGGAGAAGGGACAAGTTCAAAGAAACACACCGAAAGTGCAGAGATTACTTGTCTGAAGCTTGACCCCACCTACTTGAACTCATTCACACTTGGCTACTTACTTCCCGCCCAAATTAACATAGTTTTTCATGAATGGTTGCTTAGGTCTTGTTTTTCATTGTTTTTAAAGTGGAAATTTCTATTAAACCCCCCCCCCTCTTCAATCCCCTGTATTTTTTTTCATATTTGAAACAGGGTTTCAGTTGCAAGTTATTGTGTAAAGATTTAAATTTGAAACCTTTTTATGTTTGATTGATCTTGTATTCAAGGATTGCGGCTTGAACGTTTCCAATGCGATTGCAAAGCGGAGGAATGCGGCTTTAAGAAATAAATTGGCGAAATTATGATGCCAAAGTGGTCTTTGGTCATGTCTTGACCTATGGGTCTAACTTACTTCCATGTCATCTTGAGTCGGACAAAACATCTTTTATCTTTTTTTTATGATATAAGTTTTTCTGTCGGTAGTAAAAGTTTTTTTTTGAATATGTTACTGTAATTATACGGTAAAACTTGATTAATTTTTTTAATTCTTTAATAAGTATATACACCGCACATATATATGATATTCGAACTCGAGTTATTTGAATAAAACACATCATCATTTATAACTGACCACTTCAAGAGTTCTACAACACACTACGATTGTTAAAGGGTAAAACTTTGATACAGAGGCTGTGTAAAATTAATTTTACACAAACATGTGTATTTACACTATAAAAACATAAATCATAAATTCTCAAATTTAACCCTAAAAAATTAAACCCTAAACTTTAAACTTTATACACTAACTTTAAATTCTAAACCATACAACCTAAACCCCTAAACTTTAAACCCTAACCCCTAAAACTAAAAGGCACGTGTAAACTAAAGTTTACACGGCCTGTGTATCAAAGTTTTTTCTATTGTTAAATCCGATGACAAGTTAATAAAAAAGTTTATTGTCTTGCTAGGATAAGCTTTATTTTGAGAAGTTTAGTTGTTATTAATAATGATAACAGTTCAGATAATGTTAACTTTTTCACAAAGATTAAAATTTGATTATATTGAGTACACTTGCTATCTTGAAAGTAATATTCTTTTGAAATTTTGATTATTATGTTTGTTGATATCTAAATGATCAGACAACATATAAGAGAGGTGGAGATTAAGACTAAGACGGTTGGAGACAATTCATTTCGATTAATTGTGAGACGAATAGTCGTAGATAATATGATAATTGAAGGAAGAATGAAGAAGGCCAAGTAAAGTGGGAGAAGAAGATTTCCCTTTTTGTTCTCCTTGTCCCCTCCTCTTTCTTTTGTCCTTCATTCTTGATCTTCTGTGTATTTATAACTTCAAGTATTGTTGTTGATGGGATAATGTCAAGCCTAACACTATAATAATTATTGTTAGACTGACAAAGTCGGCTCGAAGGCTTTAGATCCGAAAGTATAACAGCGTTAAAATTCTATGTTCGTAGAAAAAAATGTGAAATCGCAAACTTCAAATTCTCATATGAATGAAGAGCCAGCTAATTTTATGTTAAAAAAAGAGGCAACTAATTAAATGTTTAGCAAAGAAACAAAGTGGGGTTGATGGAAACTACTACTTCATTCTATATCGATAGAAGTGGGGAAAATGTTAAAAGCCTTGCTTTAAGGCTTATAAATAGTTTTACGCTCTCTCTCCTATAATAATTATACTCATTCTGTCTCACTCAATATATTTTTTTTGTGTTTTAAAATTATTCTACTTAAAATGTTTCATTGAAAAAATCAACAACTTTTATAAGTTACATTTTTCTTTATACCTTTTTTTAGTTTCCCAACAAAACAAAATTTAACTTTTTAAGGATAAAATTGTCATTTCAATTATTTTACATCATCTTTCTTACACATTCTTACACAAACTTTTTTCTTTCTAAAACTGTGTGAAAAATCAACAATAGACAAAATAAATGGGATGGAGGAGTAGTAGTTTATATGGGAACTAGTTGGTGGGACTTTCTGCTTTTCACATTCAAGTATAAAGGGTGTTGTAAACTGAAAAGCTAACTTAGGCTTAGTTTGACATTGCTTTTAAAAAGTGCGGTGTAAAAAGTGACTTTGAAAATGTGGTAGAAAAGTAGCTTTAAAAAGTTGGGTTAGTGTTTGTCATTGATGTCAAAAAGTGATTTTAAGAGGACAAAATGTCTATTTTAGACATAGTATTGTAAAGTAAAATAAGTGAACTTGGGTGATGTTCAAATTTGTTAATATTATGATGTATGAAATAAATCAACTTAAATTGTAATAAAAAATTAATTTAAAAATAAATCAACTTAAAATATAATAAAAATTTTAATTTAAAAATATAAACTATAATAAAAAATTTATTCTCAATATAAATACTATAACATATATATTATTTTATAATTATGTATAAATTTAGTTTAACAATCAATTATAATTAAATAATAGAGAGTAAAAAAGTAATTTTACTTTTTAAACTAGCTTATTCACCGCAAAAGCCATAAAATCTAACTTTTAGGTTTGAGTAAAATATCACTTTTAAAAGCAACCAAAACACCTAATTTGTTTTAAAAGCACTTAAAAAATGCTTTTAGGCTGCTAAAAGTAACCAAAAACATACACTTAATATAAGTTTAATTCATGTATGTCCTTTTAATTTGTTTTTTTACAATGTTAATTTATATGAAATTAATTAAAGTTGGAGTCCATTTATCTCCATTTAAGAGAAATTTAAGGGGTAGATAATTATTACCATTATCATGGAAATGAGATAAATTATATATATTTTTTTATCAAAGAGATAAGTAACACATGATACTTAAGTACGATAAAATTCGAAATTATCAAGATTTTAAAATCTCAACTTTAATATTAAACCAAGATCTCACTTCTGCAAATAAAATGAGATTGTGGGTTGGGATTTTTATGTAGGTTGTGGTGGTTTTTATTTCAAAAAATATTTATATTGAAAGTTTTTTTATTTAGAAAAATGGTCTATTATAGCTTTTGTGAAGTAGATAATTTATTTGTTATACACTGAATCAGCCCCTATAAGGGAGATGTGACAAGTTTATTTCCCATGGAAATGGAGTGGGATTGTGGGAAATCTGAGTCATGGAAAAGTCTCAATCTCAAAATTACACAAATAAGAGACGGAGCCAAAATTTGAGGTTAGGGCAAAACATAAATGTTTAAAAATAATGGTGAATTTATAAATAAATTAAAATTTTAAAAAATATATATAAAAACAAAGGTAAACAAAAATTCTTAGAGGTCGGAGGGGCCACCCCATATAACTCTGCCCCTGACACCAACCCTGTTAAGAAGTGCGAGTGAGCCAAGAAAAATGGATGCGAAATCACTCGTTTGGTGGCATCTAAAATTCGGGTCGGTTTCAGTTTAGTTTTGTTTGTTTCATTTTTGGATTATGTTTGGATCACTATTGTCAGGTTCATATTGAGTTTTGGATTGGACAAAATCAATTCAAATATCGGATTCGAATCAATTTTGACATGTCTAATTACATCTCTCAAAGAAAATGAATACAAATCGTATTTTTTAATAAATTAGTGATTGCTACATATTAAAATTCGTATTTATCAATTATGTAAAAATGAATTTTTCATGGTAACATAGAATTGAATTAAAATATTAAAATTCGAGTTTTAAATTAATCGAACACTTTTACTTAAATGGTAACATAGGATTAGATTAAAGGTGTTAATGGAACACCCTTCTTTAAAAAAAAATCTTTATATATTGTGATTAATAATCTGGTCTTTTGGAAAATAAACAAAAAAAGGCAGCCACCTAATACTATTCCCCATATAAGTCAAATTCTTGCATATAAAACAGAATCCATCACAGTTATAAAAATGTATTTTTTTTGTGTGTGAAAATGATGTATGATTTCATATCGAACGAAAATTATACAAAATAATATTATCAGAGTCTTATTAAAAACTTTCCTAAATTTAAATTATACTCAAAAGTCAACAACAATACGAACTTGGTAAATAAACAAAATGAAACTACTCAAAAGCAACACCATATAAAAATTTATTCTTTAATCATCATTGTTTATCTAATTATGTTACAGATAATATGCTTAAAAAGAAAGAGACATTAGTATATTTGGTCGATTGATTAAGCTGTTCATCTTTGTTTTCTCATATTTTTTTAAGTCACGAGTTCTAAACTCACTAGGAGCACTCCTATTTCTTTTCCTATAGTCTATTTTTCTCTTCTCTCTAGGTAGGATTATGATTAGATTTAGGATTTATCAAAAAGAGAGGGATATTACCAACAACCTATTAGTTTAGCGGAATAAGGCGTTGGGTCATTTGAATAAAATCAGAGCTTCAAATTTTAATATTATAAATAGAAAAAACCGAATTAGGAGAGTCATTCATAATAAATATTTACAAAATTTGTTTTAAATTAGTCGACTAATGAGTTAGATATTGTGTTTAAACTAAAAAAAGACACAAAGGGTTCATGTACCAGACATGTTTCAGCATGAAAGCTGCAAAACAACTGACAGGCAAATCGCTTAAGGTTGGACTAACTCATCCACTTCGAATCTTCAACATTAAATAAATAATTAAAAGTTTGAAACGTAAGAAGGTTTGGTTTGCAATTTAGTGCTAATTTTCTTGGTCAACAAACGACATATATATATATATATATATATATATATATATATATATATATATATATATATATATATATATATATATGGAAGGCAGGGTTTAATTTAGTCAAACATATGAATAGGTTTAAGCAGGCAAGATCATATATTTTATATTTTGGAAAGATTTTAAGTTGGAAAAATCAATTGTTTTAACATTTTTTTCAACAAATTTTAACATTTTATTATTATTCATGTATCAAGAAGTTTAAGAATGATTATGGCTTTCTGCGTCGTGTTTTCTGCTGCAATAGTAGACTGGTTGATTATGTTATGGATCTGCCTCATCAAGAATTTCATCGGTTCTAAGTATGTTGTGTTTTGGTGGGATTCAATGTATTAGTACTGATATGATCGCACTTAAATATATATATATATATATATAAAAGTTGGTATAGTCCTTGGAGCAAAACGAGTAATTAGTGTGTCGGTAGTAACTTTTTTCTCGAATAAAATAAATTTTTTAGTTTAATATGTTTTGTTCAAGCATGAAAGACGAGATTAATAAAGATTCACTAATTGATTTAGTGACTAAAGTTGCTCATATTATCTCATCTTATATAAATTTAAATCTTGATATAAAAATATAATAATTTATATTTAATAAAAAATAAGAGAGAACGAAGTATCATCGACGTTGTCACAAAACACCTGTGGACTAAGCAACAGTAGGTTTTCTTTTAATGCCTAAGAAGCACAAATTGCACCTACAGAGATGCAAACACCAAAAGTACTTGGCCTATTAATTGGGAAGGAGGTGACCGACTAAACTAGGGCAATTTGAGTAGTGCTTAATTTGACTCAAAAACTGTTTGATTTGTATTTGACTCGATACTCAAAAATTTTGATAAAATTTTATTAAAATCGTGTTCATTAAAAAATTTTGTTGTTCGACTCGACTCATTGCTCGTTAAGTTCGTTAAAATTTTTATCTTCTTTTTTAATATCTGTAAAATCTAATAATACTATGTAGAGCTTAATATAATCATGAATTAACAAATTTAACAAAAAAATATCAAAACAATATGAAGCAATTTTAAACTCTAAACTTAAAAGTAACAATATAAAAATACATCAAACTAACATGTTATAAAAAATGGCTTAATATCAAAATAAGTGCTCAAACTATCACATTTTCTCCTTTAGGTGCATAATTTTTTTTTGTCACTTTTAGGTGCTCAAAACATCTTTTTTGGTCAAAGTAAAAGATTTAGTTTGACCTTAAAAGGGTAAAAAAGTGATAGTTCGGACGCCTGAAAGGGGTGAACAGAGTTTAAGCACCTAAAATGGAACAACGAGATATTTTGAGCACATAAAAAGAACAAAAAAATTAAGTACTTAAAAGAGAAAAATTAGATGGTTTAGATACTTATTTTAACATTAAACATAAAAAAATTAATAAGATGGTCGTTAACTTATTGAGTCATTTAAATCTTACTCGATTTAACTTATTAAGGTCTGAAATTTAAATCAAATTAATTCAAACTAAACGTTAAATTAAAATTTAACTTAGTTTAATTTAAACTGCTCGAGAGCTGATCAATTCGATTAGCACTCCGAAAAACCAACTTTCTCAGCTCGAGTAATTTCTCTCTGAAATTAAAAAAAAGGGAAAGAGTGGTAAATTAGCTTAGTTTGGGAAACGGATCCATTATGGTTTTGACGTGTTACAGCCTTAGGAATTCAGATAAGGTACCCAAAATATCTACATCCACGTATACAAAAGGCGTATCAGATTTTTTTTTCTTCACTCAAAGTACTCCCATGGCTCGGTGGCTCCTACTCTATCCACTGCCGTGGATGTACATCTTTTCATCCCTCAATCCGAACCCAAAACACCCATTTTCTTCACCAGACGAAAACTCACAGTTTACTGCAACTCCTCAAAACCTCCCCAAAACCCACCTGCCACAAAAACCCCAACTTTGTCCGACCAACTCCAGCCTCTTTCGACCACCACACTTCCCAACAAGGACCAAGCTCGTCTACTGTCGAAGCCTAAGTCCACATGGGTGAACCCCACCAAGCCTAAAAGATTCGTCCTTTCACTGCAAAGGCAAACCCGTTCTCCTTATGCACACAACCCCAAAGTCCGGGAGCTCAAGCTCTTTGCAAAGAAGCTGTGTGATTGTGAAAACACTGAAGATGGTTTCCTAAGCGTTTTTGAGGAAATCCCACTTGAACCCACTCGAGAAGATGCAGTTTTGATACTCAACAGCTTGAAACCAGGGCAAAAGACTCACCTTTTCTTCAACTGGATAAGGACCAAGAATTTGTTTCCTATGGAAACCATATTCTACAATGTCACCATGAAGTCTTTGAGGTTTGGGAGGCAGTTTGAGCTGATTGAAGAGCTTGCTATTGAAATGGTAAGCAATGGGATTCCACTTGATAACATTACATATTCAACTATTATTACTTGTGCTAAAAGATGTAATCTTTTTTATAAGGCTGTAGAATGGTTTGAGAGAATGTATAGAACTGGTTTGATGCCTGATGAAGTCACTTATTCCGCAATTCTAGATGTTTATGCGAAATTGGGTAAGGTTGAGGAAGCAGTTAGCTTATATGAGAGAGGGGTAGCTAGTGGTTGGAGACCTGATCCCATAGCTTTCTCTGTTTTGGCAAAGATGTATGGTGAAGCTGGAGATTATGATGGTATTAGGTATGTTTTGGATGAAATGAAGTCGCTCGGAGTTCGGCCGAATTTGGTTGTTTACAATACTTTGTTGGAGGCTATGGGGAAGGCGGGGAAGCCTGGTTGGGCAAGGAGTCTTTTTCAGGAATTGCTTGATTCTGGTTTAACTCCAAATGAGAAGACCTTAACTTCCCTTGCCAAGATATATGGAAAGGCGAGGTGGGCGAAAGATGCATTGAAATTATGGGAGGAAATGAAGGTGAAAAACTGGCCGATGAACTTTATGCTGTATAATACTTTGTTAACTATGTGTGCAGACATTGGTTTAGTTGAGGAAGCAGAGCAGCTTTTCATGGATATGAAGCAATCGCGGCATTGTAGGCCGGATAGTTGGAGCTACACGGCAATGCTGAAGATATATGGAAGTGGAGGGAATGTTGGTAAGTCGATGGAGTTTTTCGAAGAAATGTCTGAGATGGGTGTTGAGCTAAATGTAATGGGAGCCACTTGTTTGATTCAGTGCTTGGGGAAGGCCGGAAGAATCGATGAGTTGGTGAGGGTATTTTCTGTATCAGTTCAACAAGGAATCAAACCAGATGATAGGCTCTGTGGATGCCTGTTGTCCATCGTGTCACGGTGCGAGAGCATGGAAGACATTGATAAAGTTCTTGTTTGCCTGCAGCAAGCGAATCCTCGGTTATTTGCATTTGTGAAATCGCTTGCAGATGAAGAATACTGTCTTGACACTGTTAAAGAAGAGTTCAAGGGCATCATTAGTGACACTAAAGATGATGCCAGAAGACCTTTCTGTACTTGCTTGATCGATATATGTCGAAGTAAGAATCTCCATGAGAGAGCACATGATTTGCTTTATCTTGGAACCCTATACGGATTATACCCAGGTTTACACAATAAAACTGCAAATGAGTGGAGTCTAGATGTCCGATCGCTCTCCGTTGGTGCCGCACAAACGGCTCTTGAAGAGTGGATGGGGACTTTGGCCAAGACCGTTAGCCGTAAAGAAGCATTGCCAGAGTTGTTTTTAGCTCAAACGGGCACCGGAACTCATAAATTCTCTCAAGGACTGTCCAATTCTTTCGCTTCTCATTTGAAGAAACTTGCAGCACCTTTTAGGCAGAGTGAAGAGAAAGCTGGTTGTTTTGTGGCAACAAGGGAGGATTTAGTGCCATGGTTGCAGCAATCAAGGATTCCATCACCTGCTGTTTTAGTTTAAGATACTTGCAAAGATATAAGCCGTGGTTGCAAATTTTATAAATGCTTTCGCCTTCAACTTGTGCCAGTTTTATAGAGAGCTTATTATCAGCAATACCATATGTTCTTTTCATCTGTTTTAAATTCCATAAAGCAAGGCTGCAACAACTGTTTGTATGGGCAGAAAGAGGACTTGAAACCGCAATGTCGGATATTCGACCTTCAAAAGTACAGATGCTAAACTTTGGACGAGAAAATGCTCAAAGTTCAGTAACTATATATAATATTTGTATCCCCCCACCAAATTACAGACTCTTTTTTCACTTTTAGTCTTTTTGGCTCTAAAAAGAAACAAGAAAGTAAAGGAGGAAGGCACCTTGAATTGAACGACCCTCCCGCCTACGCAAAAACCTCTAAGAAAGCATGTCTTTAAAGGAGAAACTAAAGAAACAAAAAGACTATCTCTTTCTTTTCGGTCTCTAAGGTAAACCCCATTTTTCCAGATCTTCCCCCCTTTTTTCCTGAAACAAAATTTCAGGCATCTATTCAACTCCTGATGACTATAACCTAACATTAGACTTGGTTTAGTATCACCTGGACTTCCTGCTACCAATTGTAAGCTTATGGTGTAAGATCCCTAAAAAACCACCAGTTTGAGAGCCATGAAAAATGGACCAGCACCCACATTTTGCCCAAGTGCTTGCAAAGAACTCGACTTCGAGAACTTTAACTTCCGAGTTCTGTGTCGATTGTATTATAGAATTTGCTTGTTGTGAGCCCATACTTTCCAGATGACTTCCAAATTCTTCCCTCCAATGATATCACCATGACAGTAACATCATCATGATACTTCCGCCGATCTCCTGTAGGGATGTCTAGTAATTCATGGAAATCCATGCCTGCAGAAACCCAAACCAAGATAAAATTCAGTTTAGGAATAAAGATTGTCAGATAAAATATACAGTGCAAATCTATCTTATGTGTCCACATTCATCATTTACAAAAAAAGGAGTCATAAATCATGAAGTTATGAAATCTTTCATGCTTCATCTTAACAGCTAAACCTTCAATTGTTTTTCAGCCTCCTATATACTAGTGAAAAACTTTAATTCGAGCTTTCCAACCTTCAACACGATATAGATGATATAAACAATATTAAAATCCAGAAGTAGAATAGAGGGGATAGAAAGAATAATGTGCTATTGAAGATTATGTTATCATTGCAACCCAAACACCAAAATGCAGTGCTAAACACCTCAAATAAATAATTGCTTAAACAAAAGAACTGAACTGTAGAGAAGCTTTACTACTTAAGCAAAAGCCACAAGTAACCATGTTATGCAAGGCAACAGCAGAAACAGACTAGTTAAACAAATCCCATCTAAGTGAACATTCATCCCCCTGTGGCAATCCCCCGATCGTCAATAAGTTCCTATTCAATCTTAGAATTAGTTCTTCACAATATAGATGAGGGAGCAGGGATAAGAAGCAAATTACAGAAGGAATGTTTACCAGCTTTCTTGGCAGCATGCATAAGAACCTCCTCTATTAGGTGTTGTGCAGGGTCTCCATCGGGAAACTTCTCCATGAAACTCTCAACAAGAGAAACCACTTCCTGGTTGCTCAGATACTGATATAATCCATCAGATGAAAGGATTAAAAATTGATCCCTTGGGCAAAGTCTATGGTGACGAAGAGAAGGCGAGCAGGATATATATGGTGCTGTACCAATGTACTCGTTCCGAAACATCTCCAATAATGCATCATTCAACTTGGGCTGCAAAAAGTTGGGACCATTTTATTGTCGAAGCTGATTGCATTCCTTAAATATTTAACATAATATGACATGTGAAACAAGTCTGTTTCCTCCTCTCCCTTAAGTCCCCCTGATCCGAAAAAAAAAAAGCATGTGTAATTTGTACTTGTGACATTTGAAAACAATTACATTAAAATGTTGGATAGCTAAATCCTTTTTTTTGGTCTGAAAAAAAAAATCCCTAGAGAAAAGGCAAGTAAATTTTAACTCTTCTTAACCTTCAGGATTTCCTGTATAGCTTATTCACAGTAAATAGTTCATAAGCCACTCAATGCTTTGGTTAAACACAATCTATCATAGATAAGATTTAACACTTTAATAGAAAAAAAGGCATATGAAAGAACCTTCTTAAGAAATCCTGCACCAAATGCTCTGGTAACTTTAAGTCGGCCTTTCACTCTGTCATTGGCAATGCACTGGCTGTCATCTGGATGCTCATTCTTGATTCTTATGACTTCCTGCACAAATTAAAAGTCAAATTCAGCAAATTCTACAAATAAATTAGAACTAATCACTGTTTCAACCGATAATCTTTCTTTAATATCTGAAACAACAAACACCAAGGAAGCTGAAATTTGACTGAGAAAGCAATATTATCATTCATCATTAGACGAGTAACTCCAAGCAATATTAGTATTCATCATTAGATGAACCTCCAAGCAATATTATTATTCATCATTAGATGTCATCAATACAAGAGGAAGAACTCTTCAACCCAAAATAACTATAACATTAATCCAAATTTTTAGAAGATCTAGATCCGTATAAAGAAAGACTGGCATTCACAACATTGCCTATTCCCGAGATTTAATGCTTATCAATTTACCATACCATCCTAGAAGATATATATCCATCTCTTTACGGATCCTTTTTCCCTAGACAACCTGCATGCTTGTTGGAGCTGTGATCAGATATTCCATAGAGCATAGAAATTTCTAGTTTTTTCTTCTAACCAAAATGCCAAGTAAATGTCAATCTCTCTCAAAACCATCACCGGATGAAAAAGTCAATCATTCTTAAAACAATTGAAAAAGCACCAGGTTTCCAATTCCAACAAACTATAAGTTTAAGACCCTTTCTAAACTGTTTGTTAATGTATTAAGGACCAGATAAGAGATGTTTTACAAAATGCATGACCTGCATAAGAATTAATCAATAGAGCTCCTCTCTAAATGCAAATTTGACCCACACTGATACAGCACAGGTCATTCCAGAACAAGAACCTCATCTGCATAAAATTAGACTTCCTGAATTCTTTCCCTTGAAGATTAAAATCGCGAGGATAAAGTAGAATTTGAAATACTTCAAATATGTAAGAAATGACAAATAAAATGGCTAAAGGCATAACTGAGGTCTGAAGTAGATGGAACTCCATGTCTAACGTGTTCAGAGGAAAACTATAGCAATTAGCAAAGGAACAACAATCTAAGCAGAACACTCTAGTAAATCGTTAAACCTTTCAATGAAACTCAAGTAAAAATAAAAGTTAGCCGTCCAGGAGTTGTAAATGTTATTTTCCTAATAAAAGTTAGCCATGAAGCAAAACTTTAGCAGTATAAAATCCAAACCTATACAACTCAGGAGATTGATGCCAGCATAAGCAACAAAAATTGTCAAGCAACATAATTCATATTAATGAAAAATGGATATTTTCAGCACTCAAAGATGATGGCAGAGAACAAAAAAATGCAATCAATTTTTCAATATGCAGAACATACCTCTTCAATGCTGGTGCTATGATCAGTTGACAGCTGCAATGCAGTCAATCTCATGGACTGAGCAGGAGCCCCATTCACTGGCTTAACTGCCTTTTCACCCGGTGCCAAAGTTTCCTCCATTATACCCTCAATGTTTGATCCATTTTCCTCATGCTTTCTTCCTTCCATACTGGAGCCAACATCTCCTGGTTCATACTGTGCAACAATTGCCCTACTATCCCCCACATTCATCACATACACATCCTCATCCCTCATCAAAACAACTAACAAACATGAACCCATCAATGCAAGCTCTGGATTTGTATCAAGCACCTTATCTGTCATATCCAAATACGCTAACTCAGTGGCTTCTAGAGCCCTAGACAAAGCCCCCAAAACCAATTCAGGATCAACTGGACCTTCTATCCTTCTCCTCCCAATCTTTTGAACCCTCTCCTCTACTCTATTATCTACGTCCTCCTCAACCTTCTCCTTCTCGTCCAACCGAAACCTCCAAGGAAACAACATACTCCCCGACCCTGCCTCTCTATGCTTTGACAACCCCTGCCTCAATTTTGACAGCAACAACCACCTCTTACTAACTGCAGACCCCTCTTTACTCACATTAATTGCATCGTCCATCGAAAATGCAAACCTATCAGACCCTGAGAGATCCAACCCATCTTCCGGGTCATCCTCAGCTAAAAACTCCCATAACCTCCTCCTCCTAATATCAGTCCCCTCGGGTTGAAATGTTACCCTCCTCACCCTCTCTTGTACCACTCCACTCGATTCATTTTCCTCAATTAAACCCTGCCCTGCACTCTCAACCTCCTTAATGGAATTATTCCGATTCTCAGTTTCACTATCAGTTTTACTTAAACTACCTGTAGCTATTAAAATGTTGGGTTGGTTAGTTTGATTTTCAATTTCAGTTTTATTTTCAGAATCTTCATCAAGTTCCCAAAAAAGACCATGGAGTTCATGGAAAACAGCTCGATAGAGATTACCCATCAAGAATTCAGGTGCGTCCGGTCCATTAAAACCATCGTAAATGCCAACGAACAACCACCCTTGCTTCTCCGAAACTACGACGTGAACCCGATCCTCCCCGGCCTTTCCTAATGCCCACTGCACATCCCCACCGGTCTTCTCCTCCTTCACTGCCGCCGCCTCCGTGCCGCTGGAATTCTCCCTTCTCCCTACGAAATTCAACACCGGAACCACCCAAGGCCGTTTCTTCTCGGAGAAATTTCTCAAGATGCCCGAAATGCACTTCTTCCTCTTATAAAGGCCACCCAACGGTGCCGAGAAATGTACTCTCCCTTCAGGACCCGGGTTGGTCTCCAGTGGACCAGAAACCGCCCCGCGCTCTAACGGACCCGACATGAAGAACCCACTCCGCTCGACAGGGTCGTGAGCTCCTCCACGCGGTACCGGCTGCAGTGGCAAGGAACAAAACGACGACGTGCTCTCGAACCCATTCCCACTAACGATGCTGCTCTTCACGCCGTAACCGAGGGTGTTCTCAGTGGCATCGTCGTAAATGTTGTCAAGTTGGAGGACAGTTCTGGGTGTGGACGTATTGGCACTGACGGAGGCTCCGGATATGGCCCTGAACAGGGTTTCGGGACCGGTTCGGGCTTTCGGGTCGTGCGAGGGAGAGAAACGCAGAGAGTGCGAAGGGGAGACGAAACGATCAGAAGAAGTCGAAGAGAGGAAACGGTTGGAAGATCGAACATAACAAAAGGAGTGGCCCAGGGTCTCATCCAACGGCTCCGATGCAGCAAAGATCAGGTCGGCGTGATTCTCCGGCGGCCGGTTTGACCGGTCTGCCACCGGATTAAAGCAAGGGCAGAGCGTAGAAACTCCACTTCCCATCACATTTGATTCATTGCACTCCCTTCCCCTCCTCTTCAACAAACAGAGAAAAAAAAAACAAAAGATGAAGAGAAAGAGAAAGATAAAGAGCTGCTTCTCTTCTCTTTGCTTCAGCGGAAATCAAAACAGGGAAATAAGAAGAATATATGTAATTTGAATTTGTTTTGCTTTTTGTTTTTTCTTCTCTCTTTTATGGAGTAATTTAAACTACCTGAGTGGACTTTGGTTTTTCTTTCTTTTTCGAGTTTGAAATTTCTCTCCCCCTCTTATTATTTTTCTTTTCGTTTTTTAATTCTGAGCAGCTGTTTGTCGGCTCTGAGCTGACGGTTCCACGTGGCAATTGACCATTGCATTGAAACGGGTCCACCCACGATGCCAGATCGGCTAAACATTGGGGTCCACAAGGATTGCCAGGTCTGCTAGTGGGGTCCACTCATGAAAATGCCCATTATGTCAATAAATTATTATATAATTTCGTCCCACCACGTCGTAAGATTCATAAAATAATTTTTTTGGCAGTTTTTTAGGTAAATAAATAAATAGATAGATTTAGAAGAAGGGGAAAAAATTAAAAATGTCCTTAAAGGGGAAGGGGCTGATGGCTTTAAGGAAAGTGGTAAGGTCAAATGTGGGAAGGAAACCGAGGAGTGAAGGGTCGTCATTTCTAGGGATACTTTTTTCCGTTTCGTTGTTTGGTCAAAATATAACTCATTTGACTGTTTTGCCCTTCACCATTTTCGCTCTATTTTTTATTATATATACTCCCAAGTAATTATTTATCAATAATAATTTAAACAAGCAATTGTGAGACACGTTACATTCTTAGACACACAATTTAAGTTTTAATTTTATAGGTAACATTATTATTAAAAAATACAAATTTAAAAGAATTAGTCTTCATGGATATGAAAATACCACTTTGCCTCTTAGACCATGTTTTGTATTTTTTTTTTATTTGTTGCAATAGATTTGAAACGAAAACAAAACGTACTAATTGTTTTTATTGATTTTCAAAAAATTTCTTATCTGTAAAGTAATTTGTTGATTTGCGATAATCTGTCAGTTTATTACTTATTTTTCTCGTGATTCATATAAGTACACAAAATGTTTCGGAACATAAAGTTAGTTTTAAATTCTAAACATCTTTTTGAGTTTTCATAAATGAGTCTCTTTGCATATAGTTACACGTGTTTTTGTATTTAACGTTTATTGAAAAGTTAAACAAATTTGACAACGAATTGTTGATTTCTAAAAATTTGGCTATCTATAAAAAAATTATCGTTTTATGAGAATCTGTCAATCTATTAACTTTTTTATCGTAAGTTAGATAAACGCACGAAGCGTTATAAAATAATAAGTTAGTTTCATATCATTTTAAGTCTCTGTTCTCCCATTGTTAAAAAACTTTCCATGTGTTTAACATTTATGTACTTCAAAGGGATTAGTCTTCTGAGACATGAAGATGTCACTTTATCTCTAGACCAAGTTTACATTTGTTTTTTTTCCCTTTCTTAGTCAAAAAAAAAAGTTTACATAAAGGTAATATAATTACACGTGTTTTTTATTCAATATTTTTTAATTTTATTGAAATTTAAATAAATTCGACAGTGCCTTATTCAGTTTTGAAAATTTGTCTATCTATAAAATAATTTATCGATTTATGAGATTCCGTCGATTTATAATTTTTTTCTTATGATTTAGATTAATAAATAAAATATTGTAGTTCAAATAATCTTGTATCACGATATATCTAATATAGTAGTAATTAGCGAAATAAGAATAATTGTACAAATCAACGAAGTCCATAAATAATGACATGCGCCTTGTATTTAACCTATATTAACTTTCGCGAAATTTTAAATAAATTCCACGACAAACAAATTTTTCATTTTATTAATAACTATTAAATGTACATGAACATTGTTTCTCGTATAGTGTTGAAAAAAAATAAAAAGAGGTGTATTTTTTAAAAATTTTAAAATGTTATTTAAAATATTTTATTTTTAATGAATTATTTTTATTAACTTTAAATAATAATTTAAATGGTTCAATATTTTAAAATCTAAAATTAGAACTATATGCTATAATTTTATCAATGACAAAGTGTGAAAATGTTACGTATATAAGGACCTACTTATCACTTAATGAATAATATTTTAAACATTTTAAATCTATATTTATTTCTTTGAACTATATTATCCTTTAAATTTTACATTTACCAAACTATCTTTACCACTTAAATTTTCAGTGTTTAATTTTTTAACTCTTATTTTTTTAAAAAAATTGATCAAACGACACGTTATTATTCGAGTATGCTTAATATTTGTAATACATCTTTTAATGTTGCAATGCTTAAATGAAAATAGGTGCCCAAAGTATACATCTTTTGAAATTTAGGTGCTTAAAATATTTTTTGGTAAAAATAGGTGTATAAATTTTTAACTATTATAATTTTAGGTGTTTATAGTTTACAATGTTAAAATTTTAGGTGTCTGGCCGTTAAAAAGTGTTAAATAATTGTTAACCAACCAATGTTTGACACGTGACATGTTTATTTTATTTATTTATTCCAAAATTAAAACATTTTTTATAAAAAATTTATAAAATCCTGAAAATTTATAATTTTTACATAATAGTTCCCAAATCCCTAAAAATCCCAAACACCCAAATCGCCGTCACTTCCACCACCGATCGCTGTGCCTGAGCACACCCCTTTGGTCGCCCCAATACGACATCGCCGAAAAAGTCGAACGTTGATTTCGCATTCGACGTTCAACTGGCACGCAGTTCAACTTTTCCAACAATGTTGTATTGGGGTGACCAAAGGGGTGTGCTCAGGCACAGCGATCGGCGATGGCAGTGGCAGCGATTTAGGGGTTTGGATTTTTTAGAGATTTTGGGATTATTTTGTAAAATTTTCAAAATTTTGGGATTTTATGAAAATCTAAAAAATTGGGTTTTTAAAAAAAATTAAAATAAGTTAGTGCCACATGTTAAGCATTGATTGGTTAAAAAATTTTAACACCCCTTAATGGACAAGCACCTAAAATTGCAACGGTTAAAATTTTAGACACCTATTTTTTAAAAAAATACTTTAAGTACTTAAAGTTCAAAAGATCTATACTTTGGGCACCTATTTTTTATTTAAGCCAAAAACAAAATAGTAAAATGAAGGGCATTTTGGTCTTGAAACAAAATAAAACATACGGTCCAAAAATCCAAGTAAACAAGGGAAGTGGTTTGACTCTTAAACTGAGGCCCAAACCCAGAAAAGAACGAACCACTGCTCCCGTTGAATCCTGGTCGGGTATATGCAATCGTGTTCCGCCACGTCATTCAGTAAGAATAGCAGGATCAAACTCTTTATCAAAGATTTTAACGACGGTCTTGATTCATTTGATCCAAAACATGAGAGAGGGAAAAAAAACTTGTTCGTATCTTTTGCATGACTCTAATTAGTCAAACGGCACGAATTCCTCTTTCACCCTTCATTCGACGTAATCCAAACCTTTTAAATATATATATATATATATATATATATATATATATTTTAAATATAATCACTCGTATTCAACTCATTAATTAATTACTCTATTCATATCAGATACTGTATAAACTCATTATAAAAACGATATTCTCAACTTAATTTTCTTCATACATAACTTTAGAATTTAAACTTTTGATCATTAACGTCTTGTCCAGCCAAACTAACTAATTGTTGATATATATATTATTTATTAGTATTAAATATAATTTTATATTATTTTTGTCCTAAATTTTATTTATAACTAAATTATGTTTAACCTTTTGTTTTTGGAAGTCGGACTATGAGCTTTTTCATACTTAGTCAAGAAAAATCCCACTTTAATTAATTATGAAGAAAAATAAAGTATAATAAAATTTGGCATGTGAAGGCGGGAAAACCTGATTCGTCTCTCTCACAGTGTTTTGCTCATAAAAACTGAAAGTCAAAGAGTTTGTTGGTTTTGTAAAACAAAACGACAATGCGGATGTAATGGCACATGATACGTGTGAAACCCTACATTCTTCCTCTTTTTAATATTATATATCCGATTAGATCCCTCTACTATGAGATTTCTTTTATTTATCTAAATATTTTTTTTTGTAATATATATGTCTATCTTATGGTTTATGTTCGGGATACGAAGCTGTCCCTCATAACAATATCATCTTCAATGTTTAAACTCACGTCCTCACATTGAGAGTGCAATATGTCTTATCAATGTACCATACACTTATTGATTTTTATTTATCTAAATATTGTTTTATGTATTACTATATTGACCGAGTCGAAAATCAAAATCCAAAAATAAAAAATTGAAACAATGAGACTTTATAATCACAAACGTAAACTAAACACACAATATGAATATTTTTTTATAATTATTGAAACAAAAATTAGCTACTTGAAATCATACAAAAATCATACAATGAAAAGATTAAAAATTCAACCTAAAGACTCAAACAAAAGATAGATATGAATAATACTGAAATTAAATATATATGCCTTCATTTTCCCTTCTTTAAATAAGTATGTTCCAAAATTATTTATAAATAAACATTGACATGAATGGCCTAATGGGTTTTGAGGTTATTTTTTGGCTGTTAATTCTTCACGAATTATGTGTTTCATGAAATGAGAAATTATATCATAGGCTGAAATTTACAAGGCTGGAAAGGCAATTCGACAATTTCCTGCCCAATGCAATCGATTTGGCACTTCTAGCTAATGGTTGGAGAGGAAATGCTCCGGGCTAATCAAAGGAATGCCAATATCGAGCAAATATGGTAATTTAGTTCATTACATGCATCTATCATCACTCGCACAATTTTGATTTGTCGAAATATACATATAGATAAGGCCGAACATTCGATTGAGTTTAGTAATTTTTTTGAGTTAGTGCTAACAACTAGTTGGTATAGTGAGAGGAGGCTTTAGGTCCCTTAAGCAAGGTCAGTAGTTCGAATCCTGACGTTGTGAATGGAGAAAGCTGGATTGGGAGGGTCGCCCCCATATAATGGGCCACTGTAAAACTCGATCCAGATTAATCGGCCAATGAGTTGGATACTGGTGGTTAAACCTCAATAAAATTTGAGTTAGTTGAGTTGACAAGTCCTATTTTATAATTTAAACTGTATTTGAAATTTTTTCGAGTCAAGTTGAGTTTATGAAATTTGAGTTGAGTTAAGTCGAGTCGAGTCGTTCGAGTTCCTGTCCAAATTTAATGATAAACATTTGTAATGCTATGATAATAATTAGTTTTAATTTAAACGGCTTTCTATAACCATATATAATACACATAAATATATATTTTATATTTATAATTTTATCTTTAAAGAATGAGCTCTTGAGGACAAAGTATTGATGTGAGTATCAAAGTATTGATGTGAGTATAAAGGAGTCAAGAAATTGATGAAAATATATAATTTAAAAAATATAGTGGAAGGACCAAATTGAATAAAATATAAAGTTAAGAGATTCAATTGCAAAAAAAGATTTTAAAAAAATATAAATTGAGTTACATAGATATTATACAGCAATAAAGGAGCATATGGTTTAAATTTGGTCAAAATGGGCTTAAAATAAAAGTGAAATTGAAGAAATAAGGAAATCATACAAAGTAGAGGGACTAAATAGTAAAAAGAGGAAATTGTTTTCAAACATACAAATTGAAGCTAAATAGGTATTCTATAGTAGTTTAGGAGTATGTGGTTCAAATTTGGTCAAAATCAGACTTCAAATGAAGGAGGAATTGAAGGAGAAAAAACATGGAATAAATCGTAAAACGGTAAGTTATTAGAGTTGGCAAAATCAAACTTGACTCGAACTCAAAATTTGCACAAGTTATTCGAGTTGAATTTATCAAAGATGGAGGGTTAAATTTATCAAATTGCTTTTTTATCAAATTCTTTCGATTTTGGACCAAATTAATATAATATATAAAGTTTTGGTGCCAACTTGGGAGGTGTCTAGTTCATGTATCAATTTGGGATAAAAAAATTCTTTAAGAACCAACTTGAAAAAAAATGCTTAGTTCACGTACCAATTTGAGAGTAAAAACTCTTAAGGTACCAAGTTTTAAAAAAAATGACTAGTTCAGATTTAAGTCAAATAATTACTATATTATATGATTAAATGATATATATGCGTGTGTAGCATAATCATGAAATTGATGGAGGATGAAGAAATAATTAGTGCTTGATACGCTAGAAGTAATGCATGATTGAAAAAAAAATGTGTTTTTTGATTAAAAAGAAGAAAAAAGAATCCATGTAAAGTGGGGAATTGTAAATTCAAAGGTATATAGTTTGTAAGCTTCATCCATTTTTGCAACTCTTAAAGAGCAAAATTTATGGATGACGCAAAAGAATAGTATCCAATTGCTAAAATAAGTTATCATTTATGCTATTTGGGTATTTATTTTTATTTGAGTTAATTGCATCATACGTCCCTAAATTATGACCCTTATTTTAAGTTGATCCTGAAATTTTGAATGTTTCAATTTCAACCTCAAAACTATGAGCCTCATTCTAAATTGGTCCTCAATATATGCATCTTATTCTAAATTGGTCATCAAATTTTCAAACATTCCAATTTAATCCTGAAATTATTAGTATATGTTAATCATATTGCATGTTAATAAAATTGTTATATTATTAACTGTCATAAACGACAATTTGATGATGAAATTGGAATGTTCAAAAGTTTAGAGACCAATTTAGAATGAGTCATAGTTTATAGGGGGTGAGCAAAACTCGACTAGAAAAAACCGAATTTTTTGACTCGACTCAAGGCGAAAAAACTCAACTCGTCTTGACTCGACTCGAAATTTCATAAAATCGACTCGACTCGAAAAAATTTCAAATAAAGTTTGAGTTGTAAAATGGAAATTCGAATAAATCAAAAAATTTAATAATTAGTGGATTAATTTTTAAGTTCGAGTTGAATCCTTCATTTTTTCCAGATATATACATATGTATATATATACTGATATAAAAAATTATGAAAAAATATATGTAATATACGAAAAAATATGAAGATATATATATATATATCTGTGTGTGTCTTATATGATTAGAGAAAGTCGTTTAAATTAGAATCAAACCGTATTATAACATGATAAATAATTATAATTAAATGAGTATAGGAACTTGACAACTCGACTCGGCTCGGATTTCATAAACTCGACTCGAATCGAAAAAAAAAAATTCAAATAAAGTTTGAGTTGTAAAATATGACGCGTCAACTCGAATAAAAATATTAAACAAAGAGTAAATTCAAATAAAGCTTGAGTTGTAAAATATTTTATGCATAATAAAACTCAATTTTATTATTAACAAAGAGCTCATAGTCTATGACATAAACTATTATTAAGAGCAAAATTTTCCTTTTTTTAATAAAAATTATTCGAAAATATATATATATATATATATATATATATATAACACTATGCATTTTACATAAATAAAGGCTAGAGAGTGATGAACTAAAAAATAAATTGTAGAAATGGGGATGGTGACAATTAGCCAATTAGAGTGGGGTCCATGATAAATCACTTGGTCAACGACCCCCGATCTGATTTTGTCTGACTTTTTTAACATGCAATTTTAGTACTATAATCTCTATGTTAATCAAGCTTTTCATTTATTAACGAGAGGATATTGAATGTTTTGTGTTTATTTATATGATGATTTTTTTTGATTAAATAGAGTGATATTATATTTTCATATTGAGATTAGAACTTATACAAGATGAAATAATGTGAATAACCTTAGTCATTAGGCTGATTAGAGGATCTCATTTTTAAATTTTATTAAAAAATTACTTTTAAATTAATTATTAGGTTTTGACTTTTATTTGTTTGTAGTATTAATTTATTTATTTTTACGGTTTTTATTTGCATGTAAAAGAAGTACAGTCTTTTATTTCTTTCTTTTAAGAATTATTTCATTATATTGATTACATATTATTCACTACTAGATAAACAAATTTCTTACCTTTAATAAGATGTATTCAACAATAAGATTGCTCTGTAAACAATCTCTAAAGCATGTGGTTAAAGCTCTCAGTTGACGCCTTTCTCTTCCCTTACGTTGCGGGTTCAAGATCCAATAGGAGTAAAATTCTCCTACCCCTCTCTAGGTAGAAATTGTTCAAAAATGGTAGTTAACGACACATTGACCATTTTGTGATAAAAACTAAATTTTAATGACCATTATATAATTTTTGAAAGTTTGGTGACCAATTTATATTTTTAGAGATAGTTTAATGACCATTTGTGTACTATTCTCAAAAAAAAAATAAGATTGCTCTAATTTTGCTTATAAATTTTCCTTTGGGTATCATATTTTTAACACAAACTCCATTTTTTTTCTTGAATTTTATTGCTATTATTTTTTTTGTTACATGAAAGAGGATAAAACCCTATATGTTAATAAAATTAGCTTCTGACCGTATCTTTAATATTTCGTTTTGAATCAAAATGATTTTTGGTTGGATAAAGAATGTTAATTGACTAATGATCAACACTTATTGTTAACCGAGAATAGTCACGTGAGATAAATTGTTAATACGATATTGTTGCATGAGATTAATTGATGACATAATATAATAGCACGGTATTGTCACCTGAGATATATATTGATGTATCATAGGTAGAAGAAAAGGCATATGAACTAAGGACATGGTTCTTGGAGATATCTTCATATACTTGCAGATCCATCTTTGGTATCTATTTTACTAATTATGTAACCTTGAAATTTGAATTTTTTTATATTAATTATTTATTTTACTAGTTGTGTCCATTCTAAAATTTGTGTAATACATGTCTGTCTACCCTCAAAAATATTTTCAGTCAATGTCTAGCTTGAAATACTACAGAATAATGTTCATGTCTGGCTTATGCATGACGAGTAAAAATAAAATAACTAAAACTAAAATAGTTGATTCTCAAAACTTTTACTAAGGCTTTGTTTGCCGTTGAAGCCTCCAACCAATTTTGGGTGTCAAACGCCCGTTTGCAGAAGCACCAAAATCCAACTGCGCCAAAACTTTAGTTTGGACAGAAAAAATGGTGGACGAACGCCTATTGAGGATCAAACTTAGAGTAATTTGGCAAGAAAATTACGGTTGCAAACCGACGTTGGGGACCAAACTTCAACTAAAAACGCAACCTTAAGTGTAAAGGAATTTACACAGATATACTATCTATCTAATGAAATTTTATTGTCATTTAATTATATTATAATTTTTTTTATAAGAATTTAATTATATTATAATTGACACATAGAAAGTCATAGGATTGAATACGGTTTAATAGCAACTGTATTCGATTTAAGAATTTGAAAGATTATGAGTAACATAAGTATTATATAAAACAATAAAATAATATTCGATATAACATAAGGTCTCTATTTTAAAATTCAAATCTTAAAATTTCAAATCCCAAATTTTAAGCTTTAAACACTAAATTTTAAATATAAACCCTATCTTCAAAATCATAAATTACGTGTAAGTATTCCACTTATCCGGATCAAAAAATTCCGAGTTAGTCAAGTTGGCAAATCTTATTTTATAACTCGAAACATTATTTGAAATTTTTTTATACGATTCGATTTGAGTTTATGAAATTACGATTTGATTAAAGTCGAGTCTAGATTTTTCATGTCGATTCGAGTTGAAAATTTTGATTTTTTTTAGTAGATCCAAGTTTTGTTCGTGCCACTCTAAACCCTAAATAGAACTTCAAACCACTAAAATTAACAAAACGTATACAAACTGAATTTTACGTAACTTGTATATCAAAAAATATATATTTTTATTAAATTATTGTAATTTTTACATCAAATATAGACTTCATAATAAAAAAGAAAGAGTCAAAATTCAAATTTGAATATGAAAGAGTCAGACCTTATCTTAATCTAAAAAAATTAAATTGTCAAATACTTTGAAAAAGAAGAAACCAAAGTCTAAAAATGGGTTGATTTGAAACAAATCTTGTTTTTATATTAACTGTAAACACCCTTTTTACGTCGATATCAAGCAATTGACTCAACTCCATAAGTTATTTGTTCAAACTTTTAATATATATATATATATGTAGCTTTCAAAGCTAATTATTAATTGCTAAGCTAATTGGATATTTATATTTGGCGTATCTTTCAAGTCCAGCAAAAGTAAATTTTATATTTCTATTTGTATATTAATTTAAATCAATTGAACGGAATACTTGACCTGCCATAATTAAAATTTTTATATTTGTGATTATTGTTATTATTAAATGATTAAACCTATCCGAATTAAAAAAATACTAAAGTTCCAAAATTTATCTTTTAATAGAATAATATATATATATGTTAGACCCACCCACCTCAGCCTTTTTTATTTATAAATAGACGAGTAAATGCTGCTTCTTATTTGACATCATTTTAGAACAAGTGATTAAAATTCTCAGTTAACAACATTCATCTTTTTTTAGGTAAAAATTATTTTAAAAAATTATGTTTTGTCTTCTCATTTTTTTATAATATTTACACGAGTTGTGTTGTATGAAATGATTATAATACATCAATTTATATTATTCTCATTTTAATCATATTATGTGATAAATTTTTTCTGTCATAAATTATTGTTCTAGTAAAAAAATTACAGTGTAGTGGTAAGATATATTGTACTCTAAAATAAGGACAGGGCCAGTATTTGAGGTGAGGGCAAAATATAAATGTTTGAAGGTGGGGGCAACTTCATAAAAAATCAATTTTTAAAAAAAATAAATAGGGGGACAAAAAAAATTCTTCAGGGGGCGATTGCCCTTCCCACCCCTACATAGTTCCGTCCATGCTCTAAAAAATTAAATTTAAATCTTGAAAATGACATTATTAAAAAAAATAATCACAAACCTTAAATAAAAAATAAAAAATATTATGTATATACTTATTCAATATACATGTTGTGTACTCTATTCTTTAAAATATACAATTCTTTCTGTTTTAGAATTTAAAATTTTAGTTTAAGTTTAGAGTTTAGGGGTTTAGTTTATAAGATTTAGAGTTTAAGACTAAAAATTTTAAGATTAAAGATTTAAAATTTTATTTTTAATGAGTGAATACATAAGTTTTTGTGATTTTTTAAAATAATATATATTAAATGATAGTTTTAGATTAAGATAAGGAAATATGGTGAACGAAAGGAGGTTGGTGAAGGAAGGATCCGATGGGGTCTAGAGAAGAGTGCACCCTGCGAGAAGGAAAACACACCATTGACTTTGTCTCATTAGTACGTGCCGTTGAGGTTTGGGAGTGCATTTACCACTAATGCTATTCACAATTTTTTTTTATAATTATCGAATTTTGATCTATTAATTGACTAATCTGAATTAGATAAAAATAAAAATAAATAATTATAAATAAATTTATATATTAAAAGAAAGTTTTATTTTATATTAGCATGGTAATTTGGTTTTTATTCTGTTTGGGGTATTATGAATTCAAACATTTGATGAGTGGTTTTTGTGTCAAAACTAGAGAGGGGTAGCCACCTAACACCACACCCTCTCAATTAGTCAATTCATGTGCTTGTTGGTTGAATTAGGAGAGACTTTCCAATCTCACGGTTTTGACTTTGTTTTATATACAAAACCTTCTTCAATCGGTACCTTGATATCATCCTTTTAACCTTAAAACACTTTTTTTAGGTTGCCTTAACACATGACTTTGGTGGGTTAGTCACCAAGCGATACCAAGCTGCTTACTACTTAGACCAACCTCGTTGATACCTTAAAACACATTTGATTATGTTAAGAAACTAATGAAATTTGAGGGGAATGGAATGGACCTCAGAATCTAAGAGTCCATGGACCCTTTCCAAACTGAACTTTCAAGCCCCTTACAAAAGTAGGTCATTAGGGATATAGCTGAATCCAGCATGTTGTTTTCACACAAATTAGCAAAATTTGACGGGACAGTGGACGGTAACTGTCTTCTGCTAGAACCAAATTGCCAAAGGTAGGGCCATGCCTTTACAAATATGTACAAAAAATGTCCACAAAATCAAACACATGGACTCTTTATTCCTGAATCTTGGAGAAGCAAAAGTCAAAGATTATGTGCCAATGGATATATACAACGTGATTCTCAAATCCCACACCCCCCCTTTGACAAAGTGAAATCTGGTATCAGTATTCGCGATTCATACAGATCTCTGCTTTGCTTTTCATCTTCTTTTTTCTTTGTTTTTTGTCATCTTGTGTGTCTTGAACATGAAAGGGTATCTTATTCATGTGAACATTTAGGCTGAGTTTCAAGTTGAGTAACTAGTGGGATCCTTTGAACATGTCTTATCAAACCACAAACTGTCGTACAACAGATTATTCCCTGGAAACTATATGCCACCGATATTTGAAGAAAAAATCTTTTGGACACAGGAATTCGAGTTTGGCCTGAATGTCAGCATGTAGTTTCCAAGGGTGTGCATCATACAATCCTTGAGCACCCTTTGAAGAAACAGATATGCATTCGATAGGATCAGTAGGCGGTGTCATCGCTGTTGTTGAATGAGGTTTAATAGTCATGATAAAAAAAACCTGATCACATTGCATCAGAAGGCTGGAATAGAAATGTCTTGCAGCACAACTTAAAACACATTGGTGACAGTGTGATACTGGCTCAAAACTGACCTGTCCTTATATCTCTATCGATAGCATATGCGTTCCTGGTCCCAGGAAGCTCTCTAAAATCTTCATTGAAGATGGAATATGCACTGTAAATATCGGAATGGAAAAAATATCAGATAATGTGGGGTGGGGGAATTCACATTCCATAGGGTTTAGAAACCAAACAAAGACCCCAAAACAACCACTACAATAAAATTTTCATTCAATGGTTTGTCCAAAAGTATCAGGGCAATCACCAACCTGGATCCATGCCAAGTTGCCAACTTTACCACAGGAACATGTATCGGAGTCACGTGACAGTTTATTAGTTATTATCTTATCCATACGTTATACACTTCGGCTACCTTAGTCATTAGAAGCAAGAGGTCGTCCGACATCACCAGGTGTCAGTCATGAAACAGTTTACTTCTTATCATCTTATCTTTACTTTAAGAACTTTTGCTACCTTAGCCATTAGAAGTAATAGGATACTTGACATCACCATATGTCAGAGTTATATAAAAGTATATTTGTTGTTATCTTAATTCTTATGTTTATGAACTTTTGCTACCATGGTCATTAGAAGCAAGAGGATACCTGACATCACGAGGAGTCAAGAGTCATGTAACAGTTTATCTGTTATTATCCTATGTTTACTTTATGAACTTTTGCTACCTTAGTCACTCGAAGCAAGAGGATACCTGACATCACCAGGTTGCCTCCGTCCAAGATCCAGGAAGATTGTACAAAAGCCGGTTCCAAGTATCTGAGCAAAAGGGGTGCAAAGAAAAAATGATAATCTTTCATAATGCAAATGCTCTGGATAATCTAAACATTCGAAAGTTCAATATATCGTCCATGTCTTTAAATAATTTTAGTCCTCATTGATTCTCACCAGGAAGCTTCAATCTATGACGTAAAAACGAGTAAAGCTTCTTTTTCCACCGAATTGTTGATTTTGGAAGCTGAATTTCTGTTGGAAGAATCGGGGGGGGGGGGGGGATAACAATGAAAATTCTTGGTTTACCAAGGTGGCATCCAAGCTCAGTTTACAGAAAGTTAATTCAGTCATACCAGACCTTCCTCATCGTCATGATATCAAGTCCGGTTGGTGCCTTTGGTTTGACAGCAACAATGAGAGAATCTAGATATAGAAAATCGGAAAACAGCCGGTGCATACATGACAATAGCCAACATTAACCAGGACCATAAAAATGAAATCTACAGAGCCCTAGGATGTCGAGAGCCAGATGAAAGGGTTGCAATAGGCATGAAACGAGGATATTATTTTCTACCTAAACAACTGAAATAAAACATTGGTTTTTTATTATAAAAGTGAGGGAACTTGGAATGAAACTAATTCCTTTCCCCTTGCATACAGTGAAAGCAAACTAGTGGTAAAAAAATAAAAGCCAAGATCTATACCACCATCATTGAGTTGAATGTAAATGCCATTGTCATCTTCACGATCATGCAATACCTTCCCTCGCAATACCAGTTTCAAATTCTCTACTGGTAAACTATTCTTCCCAGCTATCAATTTTCTCAAATCATGAACCTAATTTTGATAAAAATACAAGCACCTCATAAATATTTATAATGGTACCACAAATTTAACCATTTTTGTTTCTCATCAGTATATTACATGCCATATACTATGAAAAAGCAAATCTAGCAAAAAAAAAAAAAATCCAATAATGTTGTGTTCTTTTTTTTTCAATGCATAGGAAATGGGGAATTCATTGTAGATTGGAAAAGTAAAAAAAAAAAAAAAAAACATGATCAAATGCCATGCAAGCTCTATGGACCTTAATGTTCAAGGTCTATCCACAAGAACTCAAAATCTGTACTTTTTTTTTGAAAAATTGATATCCATTCTACAAGTATATACATTCTAAGATTCTCTTTCCATTATGAGAACCGAAATGTAAACTAATGCTGAATTTAACCCAGAACATATAACAATTGCTTCAATGTGTCAAAGATAGAAATTCAATCCCCTCAATCTTATCTCAACCATGATAATTGATGTTTCAAAAAAGATATGATTTTATAAGGTCAAAACCGAAACATAAATGAACATGAAATACATAGAAATCAACAGAGTGAAACGTACTCTGGCGGAAGAAGGGACAAGGTCGAGCAGGGCCAATGATTTTGAGAGTAATTTCCGTTGGTTTCCTCTACAATCTCTTCCATTTTCATATCATTATCTGATGTGTAATGGGTATCGATGAATTGACTCTCTTTTGTTAATTTGTAGGAGAATTTCGTCAAAGACTCGAGTTTTGCCTCCAGGTTTCCAAGCTTTAAACTTTTGCCTTTTTGCGGGTTTCTTAAAGTCCTCTCCTTGGGAGACTTCTCTTGGCTGAAGCCTGAAAGCTTGGAACTTTCCCAGATAATGAATCCCACCCGACACTCTCACGGGTTTGCCCAAACCAAACTTTGTAAAAGAAAGGGTAAAAACACCGCTTAGCCCCTCTTCAATCTCAAAATCAGACAAATTGGTTCCTCTGAAAAGAAGATAAATAGGATAGTACTAGTCAATTAAGGACAATTGATCATAACATTAATGTTTTCCATCAATTATATATATATATATATATATATCATGATAAATTTTAGCATTTAATGTTTATTTATATATATCACTTTAGTCATATTTCTAAAAGTTTAACAAATTTAACCTTCAATATTTTGCAGAGTGTGTAGATTATATGTTAAATCTTTTAGAATTAAGATCAAACTGAAATAATGTTAAACTTTCAACATTGATAGTACTAGATTTCTTTTATTTTTCTTTACTAGTGTTGTGTCCTTTTTCTTGTACGTTTTGTTCACCACTTTTAAGGATTGCAATATAGAAAATATGTTGAATTCTGTAGGATGAGTTGAGACATGAAAATTCACATGAATAGGTGAAATGTTTAAGTTTAATAGCTACACATCACAGACCATGCTGAAAAAGAGAAATTCATAGTAATTTTCGTTTCTATCTCTTCAGAAGAACATCAGATTGAACGTAATATTTAAAATCAAAAAAACTAAGGGCTCGTTTAGCATTGCTTAAAGAATGGACGTTTGGCACTCAAATGCCGAAGCATTGCTGAACGGCTCCTTCAATGCCGCGTTACCGCCGTTTTTACTTATTTTGCTCCTCAAACGTAGGCTTTTTCACCACCATTTTTTTTCGCTTCTCCAAGACCGCAGCTTTTTTACCGCAAATGGTCTTCATAAGTATAGCTGAACGGAGCCTAAAGATGTTTTAAGAAGACAATCTCATAGATTGGTTGCACTAGTTATTGTCATCTATCATCCAAAGCGCACTGAATGGCAATTGTCTAGCAATTATCAATGTACCAAATTACACTTCAATGAAAAAGTTAGATACCAAAGTTATATTAACCCAAGTAGAAATAAGGAGTTGAGATATTAAGTTTAAAGAATCGTGAGAAATGAAATGACAGAAATCTTGGACATTTTGTTGAAATCTTTGGGCTTTGTTAGTTGCCTATTAGGTTACCATCCCTAAAATGTGATCATTTAAGTCCAAAACTCAAACTTTTGTTGGACCAATAAAAACATTTAGTTTGTGTTTTGTTTGCGCTTATTAAGAATATTTTTTTTAAAGAAAAGTACATTTTTATGTGTTTGTTTTTGTTCTTTTAATTTTTTAACTAAGCACATTAACACATTAATATATAAGAACCTACCTATCAACATATTAATCGTTTCACTCCAATGTTCATAGCAATCAAGTAAGCGGCTAGAGCTAGTAAAACGGAGGATTTCTTTTAAGCATAGCTGGGAGAGCTGGAATTTGTAGTATTCTCATAAATTATAGTTTGAAAACATTACCAAAAATGTTGAGATGGCCGAGTTGGTCTAAGGCGCCGGATTAAGGTTCTGGTCCGAAAGGGCGAGGGTTTAAATCCCACTCTCAACTTGTTTGGTTTGCTTACTATTTTTTTTACTTGTGTCTCGTTTTAATAGAGATAAGAATGAGCATTCGATCGAGTCGAGTCAAAAAATTTTAAGTTATTTAAATTGACGCGTCATATCTTATAACTCAAACTTTATTTAATTTTTTTCGATTCCATTCGATCGAGTTGAGTAAAAAAAATTTAAGTTATTCGAATTGAAGCGTCATATTTTATAACTCAAACTTTATTTAATTTTTTTCGATTCGAGTCGAGTCAAAAAATTTTGAGTTATTCGAGTTGACGCGTCATATTTTACAACTCAAACTTTATTTGAAAATTTTTCGATTCGAGTTTTTGAGTTCCTATACAAATTTAATTGTAATTATTTATCATGTTATAGAATGATTTGATTCCAATTTAAATAACTTTCTCTAATCATATAAGATAAGCATATATATATTTCTTCATATATTTTATTATATCGGTATATATATCAAGAAAAATTGAGGGACTCGAGTCAAACTTAAAAATAAATCCACTAACTACTAAAAATTTTGAGTTATTCGAATTTTCATTTTTCAATTCAAATTTTATTTGAAATTTTTTTCGAGTCGAGTAGAAAATTTTAAGTTTTTTAAGTCGAATTTTGCTCACCCCTAAATAGAGACAAAGAGGTTCATGAAAGGTTTTTGGATTATTGATGATGTACGCCGATCTCAAGAGAAGAGTAAATTTTCTTTACACTTTTATGTTTCGTATTTATTTTTGTATAAGTTTTTTAAATTTAGTTCTCAAATTTTTTTAAGTGCATTGTATTCGTGATATATTTAGTTATTTTTTTAATAAAATCTAGTTGTCACTATTAACAAAATTTAGTCGATAATTGATTCCTCTACTCTACTTAATTAACTCCTCCAGTTTTACAATGTCATTAATTAATGCAAATAGCTAATAAAATTCACACCGATATGTATGGTTTTGGTCCTCTTACTATACTCAAAATTTAATATTTAATTTGGCACGACTTACTCCTCTACTTTTACAATATCTTAAAGTTACACTTATAATCGTAATTGCAAATATAAGATTCGAACTTAAAATTTAATTTTTTTTGTGTTAGGCATAGAAAGAGGTACCGAAAAAGACAGATGATTGAACAAAATAAAAACACGGGAATAAGTGAGATACCGAATATGTGAAATACCAAATAGTTGGATGAAAAAAATATAAACACGAGAATAGATGAGACACCAAATAAGTAGTTTACACTACCATAATATATAATCCAAATGTATGATCTACTGACAATAGACATCACTTTAATATTGATCGATACTATGTTATAAAATTGATTCCGAACAATCTCTGCCCTTTGTTGTTATTACAAATATATTTTTGTATATCTTAAAAAATATAATATTTATGTGTGAGCAAATGTCTTCATGATGCATAAGCTATATACAAAGGTATTCAGTTAAAGTTCTTCGTTCAAAAAAATACGAACGAATGTTATTTGTTCAAAAAAAACATGAACACGCGTTCTTTCAAAAGAAAATATGAACATACGTTTTTTTGCTTCCTACGTAGCCTCAAATGTAAAAAGGGAATGAAATGTCCTATCAGTGCTTCCTTTTTCAAACAGGAAGACATTGATGGATTGCCGACCAATGCATATCATATATAAGTAAGAATACAAAATTTTATGTGAGAATGGGTGAATTATTAAAAAATTATATTAAAAATATAATAGGTATGAAATTATAAAATTTTAAAAGATATGGAATTAAATTGTCAATAAAAATATATAAAAATTAAATATTTAAATTTAAATATTCAACAAAAAAGAGAGGCGGCTGCACCTTCAGCCTTATCGGTCATTCCTAACTATATCCGATTTTGTCTCATCCATCCACGGTTGTTTCGATGAACATCGAATGTAGTCCGTAACAATTGACGGGTCAAACAAGAAGGCTGGTTACAGTGTATAAGTTTATGATTGCATTTGCATGCCTATTACAAATCTCAATCGTGTTCCATGATGAACTCTTCCAAAAAAAAAATGTGAAAAATAACATATGCGTGTGAGCAAGGCCCGTATTCAACATGTTTAGTGAGGGTAGGGTCAGATTTTCAGTCTATTCGTACTCGAAGAGAATTTGGGATAAAAAATATAAATATTTAAAAGTAGAAGATAAATTTATAAATAATCCAATTCTTTAATGTTTTATATATAAGAACAAAGTAAAAAAAATGGGGTTGGGGGGCAATTGCCCTTCTCACAGCTCACATACCTCCGCTCATGCTCGCACCTGATTTAAAAATTTAATATCCCTATCTAAACTTAACTTGAATTTTAGAGTAAAAACCAAAACTCAATCCGACATAAATAATTTTTTTATTCGATAAAATAAGAAGTTAATTGAAAAAAATACATACAAAAAGAGGCATTATAATAATTATTTTATTTTTATTAGACAAGTTACGGAGATAATAAAAAAAATATAAACAGAAAGGCATTATAGAAATTGCCTCTAAATATTTAAAATAAAATCAAACTATTATTTTGGATCAAATCGTGTATTTTTCATCATATACATGAATTTGACCCAACCCAACTCGAACATGAGGGTAACAGTCTTGATTCTTTGATTATATAGAATATTTTTTTAATAGTCTAAATGTGATTAAAAGGTATCAGTTCATACATATTTTTAACTCTTTGACAATGGACATACAACTTATAGACAAAGCGATTTGAACACGTGTCTCTTAGGATAAATATCATCCGCTTTTTTATTGAGACACTTGTTGAGTTCGATTCAATAGAATATTTATATTTTGATGTATTCTAAAAATTAAATTAATTAAAATTAAATTTTAGACATTTTAAATGCGAAATAATTTTATCTCGATTTATAAACACAGAACTATCCGAGAACCGAGATCGTTTTGAATTGAGATAAGGTTTTCAGTGTCATCCGTTCATTTGCCTAACAAACTACAAAACAAAGTCATGATTTTCCTCTCATTCCCTGCTTCAGCCCAAATATAATTTTACCCGATAAGGTACAACATGGTATTGCTGTATTGATAAATAAAATTAAAGTCGGGACGAAGTCAAATTAAAATCTAAAGTGATCTTAGTGAAAAAGTGAATAATATTTATCATAGGAGATATAGGTTCAATCGCTTAGTCTGTAAGGTATATGTACATTGTTAAGAATATGTATGAATATATACTACTTTGTAATCACTTTTAGAGTATTCGAAAACATACACAAAATTTTGGTTTGTTTCCATTTTAGTCGTACATCTTTTATTTCCCTTAGCGATACATGCCATCATATAATGATAATACGTATCCATGGACGAAACTATGTATATATTGAGAGGGGCTCTTGCTCCTCCCAAAATATTTTTGTATAATAGCATTTGATGTCCTTTTAAGTTCAAATATTATTCAAATAAGATCTTTGCCCTCCCATTTTTTTAAATTTAAGGGCTTAATAGAGTCTTGCCTCTCTTAATGTTTGATCTTAGCTTCGTCCCTTTACGTATTATCATATTATTAATCGGAAAAAATGAAACTTAAAAGTTTGGGGTAGTCCTAAATCTAAAAAACCCCTAAACTGTTTAATCACCATTCTCAATTTTTAAATTTGTTACATGAGTGACAATATAGTTATTTTACTTAGGAAATAATGCATGAGATAACATTCGATCATAAATATAATGAATAATGCTATGTAAAGATTAATGTTAAACCCAAATGTTATACTAAATAAATAGAATGTAAAGATTAGCGAGGTTGGTTCAAGTAATAAACAGCTTTATATCGTTTAAGTAAGTCTCGAGTTCAAGACGTTGTGTATGCAGAAAATTTCTGTTGAGAAACTCACCTACTAAAATCAGGTGTATGACGCAGGTCGGTCTTGATTAGTCAGGATAAAGCTCTGGAGAACCGGAGTTGCAACAAAAAAACATTATGTTTTACTTTGATATAGATGGATGAGAGTTTTTGATGTTGTATGGTGTTGGGTGTATATGATCCAATCTTAGTCGAACAAAAGCATGAAAAGGAAATTCTTCCGCGTAGCCATCATATCGTAAAGGAATTAATTAGCTGAAAATGTGGACTGGAATTTTCCCGTCCACATAGTCTTTTTACTCCAACAAACAACCTATAATAATGATAATAAATAATAAGACAAATATAAATTTAAATAACGATCCAAATAATACAGGATAATTTATTATTTTTCAATAAACTGAATTCGAATTAAAAAAGTTGGACCCACCGCCCAAATGGAATTTCACTTTTTGTACGTGGCAGAAGCCCAATAAAAAAAGGCTGGACCCCTCCTCTCCATCTATCGCCGATTCCTTTCAAAAGGAAGTAAGTCCGTAATAGTTTGTGATTTGGTCCCTTCCACTTAATTTACAACATTTTTAAGTATTTTGATTTTGAATTTTATTTTCTTAAATTATATAGATTTATTAGTTAATTTTAATTTAATTTAATTATATAACTTAATAGTTATTAATTATGATTGTGGGTTTATTGGAATTGAAACTAAATTAATTGTACTATTCAGAAAATCATAATTTTAAAATAAAAATATTATTTACATTCCTTATGAAAAATAATTATTCTCGCCTACTTTGACCCATATCTAAACATTCCCATTTTGGTTACCAATAGCAACTTGATTTCATGCAAAAACAATTTTATAAAATATTTCTTAATCATCGCATGTAGGAACACCTAGAGGGGCTGGAAGGGGTTATCATTTCTCTAAAAAATTAAAATTTCTATATGTTATAGATTTTTTTTTATTTTTTTATGTATTTCTTATTGAAAATTTATTTTCTCTCCTTTAAAAATTTAGGCTTAAGGGCTTATTTTACCCTTTGTAGTAGTACCAATTTATTGATTTCGCCCCTATATTATTTTCGCATCAATTTGGCCCCTGAAATAGTCAAATTGTATCACTGTTTGCACCTTGACTGGAAGAAGCCAACGTTGACCGTTATGGTATTGACGTGGCAATTCGCACGTGAAGATGATGTGGTAGAGGGGTAAAATTGATTTTTCGAACAAGTTTGAGGGCAAAATTAATTTTCTGATTGAGTGCGAGGGCATAATTGATTTTTTTGGCAAAAAAATATGAGTAAAAAAATATTAAAATAACATAAAAATTAATAAAACAGTTAAAAATATTTATTAATATATGACTAAAAAATAAAATAAAAATATTTAAAATATCTAAAAATAAGTAAAAATTATAAAATTAAAATATTATAAGTTAATAAATTATAAATTATTTACTAATTAAAATTTAAAAATATTTATAATTTATTAAAATTTATGAAAACCTTCATCAAAAAAATTTGGATGATTTTTATTTTATTTTTCTCTTAAAAGAATGCAAGAGAGAAAGAATCCTAAAATTAGGTTAATGTGCTCTCAACCGAACAAAAAACTTCTACCTTTTTGATGCCCCTATCTATGCCCAATACTAAAAAATTAAACTCTACACTCTAACTCTAATTTCTAAATCCCAAACCCTAAATCCTAAAATCTAAACCTTTACTTGATTAATTAAATTTATGCGAATACTTTTATGTTCATAATCACTTTAGATTGATAAAATTTTCAAATAGGGTTTAGTATTTAAGGTTTGGAATTTAGGGTTTGAGATCTAAAAATTAGGGTTAGAGTGTAGAATTAATTTTCAAGTTTTGATTTTTTGAATAATTTATAATAAAATAGCTTGTGATATTTTAATTTTATATTTTTGCTTATTTTTAGATACTTTAGATATTTTTATTTTTATATTAAAAATATGTTTAAATATTTTATTATTTTTATATATTTTGGTATTTTAATATTTTCTTACAATGTATTTTTTTGTGTAAAAAGTTAATTTTTCTCTCATCTTAACCAGAAAAATCAATTTTCTCCTCAAACTCGGTCAGGAAATTAATTTTGCTTGTCTTCCATGTTATCTTCACGCGTGGACTGTCATCATCACACGTGGACTGACACGTCAGAATCATTGACCGCCACATCAGTACCATAACAAGGGGCAAATGGTGATACAATTGGACTACTTCATGGGCTAAATTAATGCAAAAATACCATAGGGATGAAAACGATAAATTAGGACTACTACTTGGACAGAAGTAGCCTTTAAGCTAAAATTTTATAAGTTTTCCCCTAACATAAAGTTCGACGTCCATTCCTTATCGCACGGGAGGAAGTTAAATTTCAAGATACTTTTTATTTTAAAAAAATATAAAAGAAAGAGCATGCAAAAAAAAAAATATAATGATTAAGAAACCATATCTGTTATTTGAATCTATTAGTTAGATGCATGGTATCAGAAGACATTTACGTTTCATATTTTTATATTTATAGTTAATTTATTTAATTTCATGTTGTGATTTTACTAATTTATAGTGATGTTAACAAATGTACCCATTTCATGTATAGAAATAAGTTAATATTTAAGGAAATAACAGCAACCATAAAAGAAACCACTTTATTAGGAAATGAAATATTTTAAATTATCCAAACCATATCAGTATATTAAAATGAAATAATCCTAAACCCAATAAGTGTTCTAGTGGAAAAACAGATGATCTTCATCATATGAGAAACGGATTCAATCGCAATGTCTGTAAGGTGCGTGCATTGTCAAATGGTTAAAAATATCTATAAGCATATACTACCTTGTCATCACCTTTAGATTATTAAAAAAATAAAAAATTTCAAAAATATGTTAATATATATATTTACTTTGCAACCTTATATTTGTACTTTTAAAACATAATCACACACATATAATATAACATGGTACTCAAGTATGATTTTTTTTGAAAAATTTGACATCTGACCCTTTAATTAAAAAAAAACAAATTTTAAAAATTCAATCAAAGGATCAATTGCAAAAAATTTAATTTATACAATTATAAATTAATAATCTGAATGTACTATATTTTAAGATAATTATAATTTTGTATTAATTATTTTTTAAAAAATATAAAAAATAATTTTATTTAAGTTAACATATTTAATAAAAATAATTATTTAAAAATAAAAGAGATAATTATAAATTAAAAATATTCAATTAAAATAATTATATTTTTATAAAATATTTTTAAAAATTAATATAATTTTAGTTCGAACAATCTCTAACAAAACCGAACTTTAATAAAGCTCGGTTTTGTTAGAAGTAGGATAGATAAAAGTCGCGTAGCTCGTAGAGTGGGGACTGGGGAGGAATACAAGAAGAAGAGGACCGCAGCAATACTTTATCGGCCGTTTATATTTAAAAAATTTCCGCCGCATCTTTACTCATTCAGCACCTCCTTCGCCGCCGCTTAAATTTCTGAACCGCCGCGAACCCAACCCTAATCGCCTGAAGAAAAGATTACATATTAACGAAAAGAAGAATGGCTTCTTTGACCACTCTTACGCCCTGTAAGTCGTCGTCGTCTTCACTCTTCGCCCGTTGCTCTCTTGGCCACAAAAGCGTCAGTTACAACGAGTCTCGCTCTCGTACTTGCGCTTCCAACAATTTCGTAAGCCAAAATTTGTTATTATATATAAGCTTTGATTTCATTTTTGGTGTCTTTAAGATGCTGAATTGAGTTATATTTTACTTATGTTTTTTTAAATGCCGGCTTTCTTTTTCCTATTATTATAATTCGGTTTCTTCTGTTGGGGTTGAATATTTGTTTTTCTTATCGGTATTATTGTTATGTAATGTGCCGCACGTGTATACGATGAGATCGACAGTGAAACGTTTCCTATTTTCCTTGAAAATTTCGGCTTCCTTTTGATTCGTCCACTACTATTTTCCGGTAAAATAAAGTTTTTCTTAGAAAAGGCAAGTTTTTGCCTTTTTGGGTGACTGGAAAAGGGAAAAACCTATAAGCCCTCTTTTGTTTCTTGAGCAGTGTTAATGTTTTACTGATATGGCTGCTTTTCTTTTTATGGTTGAAAATACTAGAAATGTGACATGGCTCAACCAGTGAATATTGGAAATGGGAAGCCAGTGATTCCAATCCTTAATGAAAGGACACTGCCCAAGTTCTTGGAATCGTCTCGAATGGAGACAACTGTTAACAGAAATGGTGCCAAGATCAAAGTGTTTTCTGGGACTGCCAATCCTGCACTTTCTCAGGTGTTACTTTCAGTTAATTTGAACCAGTCAATGTGCTGTACATATTATGCCTGCTGGAATGACATTCCCCCAATTTGTTGATTGCTCTATGATTGCAGGAAATTGCATGGTACATGGGCCTGGAGCTGGGGAAGATCAAAATTAAGCGATTTGCCGATGGGGAAATTTATGTTCAGCTGCAAGAGAGTGTTAGAGGATGTGATGTATATCTAGTGCAACCAACATGCCCTCCTGCAAACGAGAATCTCATGGAGCTTCTCATAATGGTAGATGCTTGCCGGAGAGCGTCGGCCAAAAATATCACTGTGGTGATTCCTTATTTTGGTTATGCCCGAGCTGATAGAAAGGTAAGTTCAAATGTGACTATTTGCTAATGAATTACAGGGGATGAAATAGTAGTATCAACTAAGATAGCAGCTGCAAATTAGATTGATTAAAAATCTGACTATCCGAAGTAGCCTAGTCTGATGACATTGTGTTATTCCTTTTTACCATAATCCGAACAAATTTGTGCTATATTGTGTTAGAATTGTGTTGATTGCATCAATGCCCTTGCTTTGCAGTGCAACCCCCCATAAGGTATGAACTTCTGAAGCTTTTGAATAATAATATATTTTTATGATACTAAATTATATTTTCTGTCTAATTTTGTTTTCAGACTCAAGGGCGAGAATCAATAGCAGCCAAACTTGTTGCAAATCTTATCACTGAAGCTGGTGCAAATCGCATTCTTTCTTGTGACCTTCATTCTGGGCAGTCCATGGGTTACTTTGATATTCCAGTGGATCATGTGCAATGTCAGGTATTCAGTGTAACTTGAAAACTTGTAACTGTTGATTGTCAATGACTAAGTGATTACTAATTCATCATTTCTCCTTCTGTGCTGTATACCGTAGTCTGTGATTCTCGACTATCTTTCCAGCAAGAGAATTTGTTTCAATGACTTCGTGGTGGTTTCACCTGATGTTGGTGGAGTAGCAAGAGCACGTTCTTTCGCAAAGACACTATCCGCCGCACCTTTAGCCATTGTGGATAAAAGGCGTCATGGACACAATGTTGCAGAGGTAATGCGATCTCCACGTATCTGCTCTCATTATCTTCCCCCCAAAATGATCGTCCAATTATATTTACTCTTATTGATATCAAGACATTGCAGACTTGTCTGTAGATTGATGTCTGCTGCCAATAGGTCTAAAACCTCAGTTTGTGTTGTATTTCTTTGGCTCTATGACTATTGCATTATTCTTCTCTCAGAGTCCACGACTAACTTCTATTTTTTAGGTAATGAACCTTATTGGCGATGTAAAGGGAAAAGTTGCTGTTATGGTGGATGATATGATTGACACTGCTGGTGAGTGAACGCATTAATTTTGCTTATCATGATGTATGCAATGGTTAAATGATGGCAAAAAATTCCATGTCTATTACATCTTTTTTCTGCAAAGTTCTGTTGCCCTCACCTTTTGGAAATGATAGTTTCATCATGATTTTTATTCGCTGCCTTGAAAATGTTATAAACTCAGTTTATGTTTTACTGACAAAACTTTCTATGTGCGCTAGGAACGATTGCAAAGGGGGCAGAACTGCTACACCAAGAGGGTGCGAGGGAAGTTTATGCATGCTGTACTCATGCAGTTTTCAGGTCTAAAATTAATTGTCTGAACTACGTTAAAAGTGTGTTAACCTTTTCATCGATATCATTTTTCTGATACATGTATTGTTTTCGTGACAGCCCTCCTGCAATAGAGAGGCTATCAAGTGGCATTTTCCAAGAAGTGATCATTACAAACACTCTTCCAGTGGCAGAGAAGAACTACTTCCCTCAGCTGACAGTTCTTTCCGTGGCTAATCTGTTGGGTGAAACCATTTGGCGTGTTCACGATGATTGTTCCGTGAGTAGTATTTTTCAGTGAAATCGGATAGGAAAGGAGTTACTCAAAGGTGCTTTCTTCTTCAAACGTTTGCATGTGCAACCAAATGATGCCTTGGTAAATCTGGAAAATGAACCACAGATAGGAATAGGTTTTAGATCAAATGGGATGGGGGAATCAGGGTCTTTTATCTCATTGCTTCTTGCTCTCTGCATCTGAATTGCTTAACTTAAAGTCTTTTCGTAGTTCTCTTTTGGCTGAATTATCTTCCTTTTTTATTCTTCATTGCATCAACAACTTAGTTATCTTATAATTTTTCATATTACCGGTTGAATGTTCTGTACTAAAACATCAACATAACCTGATCTAATAGCCCATGTTCAATTGACATGCTAATGTCTTTGAAAAATGTTTTTTAAAAAATACTTTGAATAAATTTTAATTTACTATAAATTCTAAATTTCTAACCACAACCCTAAACCTAAACCTTAAAACCTAAACCTTAAACCATGAATTTTAAACGCTAAAATTAAATTTTAAACCCTAAAATCTATACTCCTAAACTTTAAATCCTAAATTAAAATTCTAACCTCTAAAATTAAAAGGCACGTATAAACTAAAGTTTATACGGCCTGTGTATTAAAGTTTTTTTCTTGAAAGTATATACAAATTAAAATACATTTTCTTAAAAAATTGACATGATAATATATAAATAATTTCAACCCATACATAATTTGCTAATCATATAATTATGTATCGATAAAAAATCATATGCTTATAAATAATAAAATGAACACACTACATGATAAACAAATACATGTTAAAACTGCATTTCTAACTTCAAAAACACTTTTAAAATATACAGTTTTAACATATAGTTGTTTTCTATACGAACCGTGATTTCTGATTTAACATATATTTGTTTTCAATTCAAATCTTTTACATTGAAATTATTTAACGTTATTAATATAAGTAATTTCATTTATAAATAATAAAAATTGAATAATATAATTATATTAAATTAAAGGTTTGTGATGTAACTGAAAGTGAAAGTTAAGTTTGGTAATCTAAAATATAAATTATCCTTTGGTATTAGTTTTTGTTTTGTGTTAGTTATAATTTTAGTCATTTTAATTTCATAATTTTGTATCTTTTAAATTTTGATCATAATTTAAATTTTCACCATTAAATTCGTTAAGTTTTGTTATTAGTTCTTATATTATATATAAGTTGTAGGTTTAATTTTTGTTCTTTAATTTGATCTATTTTAAGTTTGTGTAATTTAGTCGTATTATACTTTAACGTTTTTATTTAAATTAAAATTTTAAAATTCTAAATGTACATTACTAAAATTGATCAAATTAGAATATGGTGGTTAAATTAAAAACTATTAAAAGAAAGTGACTAAAGACAGAATTTGACCTTTGTTACCCCTAAAAGTTTAATACTTTGAAATTCGTTATTTCGCCGCACATTGATAGGTTTTACTAGGGTTTCATTTCACCCTGCACTATAAATTCCCTTTACGCTGCTCAGCTTCTTCCACCCCTGTGCTTCTGAAAACAGCCGTCTCTCGAATTTTAAACTTTTTTTTTTCTTTCTACGTTGAGAAGTAGAGCTGATGAACTTTATTATGTGTACCGGAGGAATACCCAGTGACGGTCGCACAATCCCTGTAAGAAGTTCTGAGCTTTCTCATTCTATATTTCTTGTTTTTTTTTTTGGAATTTGTTGAAATGAAATTGCTTCGTTTTTTTTTTGAATATTCTTATAAGTGAGAGAATTAAAAGCGATGTGATGAGAGAAATCCAATGCTCTTTGAATTTACTGATTTAATTTGATGTTACATTGAAGTTTCGACAGGTTCTGATCGCTTTTGATTCTTTCTCTTTTCTGGATTTGTTAGATATTTAGTTTTAGGGGTTTGATTTTGTTCTACTGAAATTATATCCTGGGCATGTGATGAAACTCTTTTTGCACTGGGTAATTTGCGTCTGATTTATTATTTCTTGATGCTAACACCTTGGAGAACTGATGCCCGCTCTTTCTGTTTGTTTGGAAAACGCTATTTTCTTTAGTGATTGAACCAGATCTTGTGCTTAGTTCTTTGGATTCCATTATCACCAATTTTATTATGGTTTTGCATATTTTGTACATTTTTAAAATATTGTTTTTACTCTCTTTTTTTGCTATTTTATTCAAAGATTTATCAAGTCCACAATTTCCCCATCCTGTTTGTGCTTTTCTGGGCAACTGATGAATTCGTGTATTAATGGGTAATTTGCATCTGATAATTTTATAATGATGCTATCACCTTGGAGACCTGATGTCCTTTTCTTGCATTCTTTAAAAACCTTATGTGCTTTATGCATTCTTTTTTGAGTTGCGTTTTGGACTTATGATTTGGGTTCAGATTCTATATCTTAGATTTGAGCTAATGATTCAGTCTGTATTTTCATTCTTATTCTCCATCTCTGCCCCTTAACATTTAATGAGGACGTAAATATCTGCAATCACCGACAATGTATGGTATAGTGTTCTCTTTTTAGAATGGCTTAAAAGAAAAATAAGGGCCTAAATTATATATATTTTCAGATAAAAGAATTTTTTTTTTGTTAAAATTAAGTACTTAAAGTTTACATTGTTATAATTTTAGATGCTTGATAGTTAATTACTTTAAAAAAATCTGTTAATCAATCAATGTTTGACATGTGGTAATAATTTGATTTTTTTAAATATTTTTCAATGATTTGATTGCCGCCTCTTGGTTTTGCAATCTCATATCGGTCATGTTAATAAAATCATCAGTTCTTTTTATGAAGTTACTATTTTTAGTCATATAAGATTCAGTTTTCAACATAAAAGCATTGAGAGAATTTTTCAAAGAACTAGATGTTGTCGGTTGTTGCTGCGGCAACTGTTGTCATGACATATTCTGCTGGAATTCCGATGCTTGTGCATTCTGATTGTTCTAGTTTAGAACATTGTTGGGATTACTCCATGAAAAATTTGGGTGTTTCTTCCAAGCTGGATTATATGTGTTGGACATCACATTGTTGTTCCGAATCCATTACCTTTACCTCATGTGTGTTGTTTTGTTTCTGCATGTTCTAGACCATCTTGGTTAGAGTGGCCAATTGTGCCGAAATTGAGTCTGATGATCCCAGTTCATGTATTGTGGCTTGACGTTTAACTCCTCCTCTTCTAGTAGATGAGAATTGATAATCATTCTTGGCAAGCCTGTTTAGAATTTGCATTGCTTTCTCCGGCTACTTATCTAGGAGTATGCCGTTTATCAAGGCATCTAGCATCATCATTGTTGGTGTATT
The DNA here is from genome assembly GCA_019671005.1 of Hibiscus mutabilis. Lineage (NCBI taxonomy): Eukaryota > Viridiplantae > Streptophyta > Magnoliopsida > Malvales > Malvaceae > Hibiscus > Hibiscus mutabilis. Next base: position 38,950,407 of record CM033744.1, read on the forward strand.
CATAGCGTTGTAAAACATTGTTACTTGTGTCCACACTGGAATCCGTGTAGGGGGCATTTGTGTAGAAGTTCTCTATATCGCTCCCAAGCCTCGTACATGGATTCATCATCTGCCTGCCGAAAAGAACTAATTTCGTTACGAAGCTTATCAGTCAAATTTTTAGGATTAAATCGAGCAAGGAAATCACAACAAAGATCGGTCCAAGATCCTATTGATCTGGCAGAAATACTATTCAATCATGCTTTCGACCTATCCCTCAGTGAATAGGAGAATAATCTTAGTCGTAAAACATCGGGGGTGACTCATTGTATTTTGAATGAATTGCAAATCTTGAGGAAAGATTTAAGATGTTGTCGTGCATCTTCAGTTGCCGAGCCGCCAAATTGACCAATTGTGTTGATCATATTGAACATCACCGGTTTCAACTCAAAGTGGTCGGCTTCAATTTCAGGTGTGACAACTCCTGGGTTGAGTCCTTTAAGATCTTCTTCAAGATAGTCTCGAATAGTTCTGTTTTGTGCAAGAATCACCCCTCCTCCTGCTGGAACATCCTGATTCATATTGCCGTCTTGATTAGCCATTGCTACTCTTAACCTTTGTCTGAGTCTTTGCAAGGTTCGTTCGATTTTTGGATCAAAGGGGTATTCTGGTGTAATCGGTCTCGCCTTGGTCATATACCAATGCAAAACCAAAGTTTTTTAGCCCTTTGAATCTTAAACAAGAAAAATAAAAAGTGCAAGAAAATAAAAACAAAGTTGCTATTGCCAATCCCCGGCAACGGCGCAAAAACTTGTTGTGCGTAATAAGTGCTCCGCAATTGTGCAAGTGTACATGTCGCAAGTTATAGTATAAAAGATATCGTCTCCACAGAGATTGATGCCACTTCAAGAAATCAATCTCTTGCATTGTAAAAAGTAAAAACACAAGTAGGTGATTGTAGGAGTTTTAACTAACAACTAAACTAGAAAGCAATAAAGTAAAAGAAGATCTAATCAAATTAGAGAGAATCTACTAGGTTATCGTGAGTTGAGGTGTGATAGCCGATTCGATCGTCGTGGTAAAAGAGTGTAAGGGCAACTCAGTTGCCGTTGCAACTTGCACAGCGGGGTTGCCTTGGCAACTAATCGATGGTTGCTTGGGCAACTACTTGGGCGGCTGGGTAGCAACTTCAGGTTCGGCGGAGCGTTTTTTAACGGTTTCTTCTTATCCCTAAGACGAAACTCTAGCTAATTGTGCATGCCTTGATAATACATCCCTGCGTGAATCAAGGGTGAAAAACAACCAATCTTGCGCTCCTCTTATCCGTTGAAATCCTTAACTTATTCCTAAGCCAGATTAATCTTCACCATCAATAGATTGAATAAAGACCATATTCATTCGTTTCTTGAATCTAACTCTCCTGATGTTAGATAAATAGATGGAGTTACGAGATCCTCTTCCAATTCACTCGCAAATAAGAATAAAAACAAAAAAATGAGTAAACCTTGAATTGAAAGTGCAAACTGTTATTATCTAAACAAAATCCAATTGTTTCTCACAACCACAAAACACAATAACCTTATCCAAATAGATTTAGTTCATGGCTAGGTTCCAAAGAAACACAAAACAAAGAATTCTTAACATAAACCTAATTGAACAAGAAAGAAAAAGATGAAGAATGGTTGAAGCCTTGTCGAAATCTCTCATTGCTCTTGTCCAAATCTCCCCCTTTTCTCCCTTTGGAGTTGACGGCTTGGTCCTCAGTTTATAGGGCTAGGTCAGTTTTTTTTGAGGAGGAAGTTAAGTTGGAATTAAATACTTTTAAAGAATATAATTCTTTATTATATTTAAATTCCTTTTAAATCTTCTCATATCTTCTTGGGATTTAATTTCTCTTTAACCTCTTCATGGAAATCAAACTCCTTTGGGATTTAATTTTGCTCTACGTCATCTTGGGCTTATCTAGTCATCAATTTCGACTGTCATATCATCTTATCCTTTATCGAAAATTGCCCTGGCAACTAGTTCGGCATCTCCTTCATGCATTGCCCTGGCAACTGGTTCTAGCCTTGCTTTGGCAAGTGATTCTGCACACATACAAAAACACACCAAAGCTGTATCTTTTTCCACAAAATTAAGCAAAATATGAAATCAAGCTTGTCCACCAAAGAAACAATGCAAACATGCATGAATGACTAATAATACAACTAATATGAGCCTAAGTCTAGCATTAATATGAATAAAAAGGGTGAATAAAATAGTACTTTTAGACACTTAACACCGTGCTTTCTCCTGATTAACCACAACTCTATGTTCTATGCTTTTGTATTCTCCAATGCTCATAATCTGCATTTTATAATCATAACATCTGTTTAGTCTTTGCTAAGGCAGTCTTTGCTAAGGCACATTATATATACTATCCATCATGTCTAAGTCCATGTAGCTTCAAATATTGTTATATTACCTCGATCATGTCGCCAATATTCATGATCAATGCACTAGGGATGAGTTTAACCAGCACCCATTTGTCATTTTTCTTGATTTGTAATCCCTTGACCTCATTCACTTGAAGCAATAGTGTTACGGCTGTAGCATTAGAGTGTGGAGATGCACCAAGAACCTTGTTTGCCTCTGCACAGGGTGGATAATAGTTCATTCTTATTCCCTATGTTACATCCTCAAAAAAGCTCGAAAGCATCTCAGGGTCGATCCCTAGGTTCTTGGCGATCCACTTCACGAGTTGAATTATAAGCTTATGCAACTCCATTGAGTACTTCTCCAAGGTTTCCCTGAAAACAGCTCGAGGCAGGCCAAATTACGAACCAATAGAAAATCAGAGAAATAAGAGAAAAATAATAAGAAAACAGAATCAGAAACTGCTGAAATTGTCATTCTAGAAAGGTGCATACCCAACAACATAATCTTAGACTAACTTAAACCATAAGGTAGAACGATACATGTAAACCGACAAAATGAGACACAACATGTTATTGACTAGTTTATTCAGAATATCTATCTTATTCAAGTATTTAACATGGACAAAGTTGTGATAAACTTAACTAAGATTCTGAACTAGAGCTTCATTTTTCTTATCAGAAATTTCCCGTCATGTTTGCTGGTCCTATTCTATTTTCGAAACTCCTCAACCGACACAACCCTATACAGTGCTTTGTTCGTCTCAACAAGATCATGCAAATGACCAACCTGCGTTCCAGTTTTTTGGTTGTGAAATGCTGCAATAGACAGCCGCTCTTTCTCCCGATTAATGACAGCTCTATGTGACACGCTTTTGTATTCTCCATTGCTCATAATCTGTATTTATACAACACCTTGGCTTACATATTCAAACCCATAAAATATAAGTTTATGACTCTATGTAGCTCCAAATATTTGTTATATTAGTATTACCTCAAGCACGTCTCTGATATTGATGATGAATGCACCCAGGATGGGCTTAACAGGTACCCAGTTCTGGTCTCTCTTGATTTGTAAACCTTCAACTTCATTCACTTGAAGCAAGAGTGTTAAGGCTGAAGAATCACTAATTCTCACGTATGATTTTACATGATGGAATCAATTTCACTCTTGATAGTATATTTTCAAAAAGTGCTTTTAGATAAGCGTATAGCTTCACTATAAGTTTGAGGTTCAGTCTCTATCATATAGGTTAAGAAATCTGATCCAAAAGATTTTTCAGCCCTTGCTCTTTTACTTCTTATTGGCTCTGCCTCGACTTCAACCTCTTGTTAAGAGTCTTGACTATCAATAGTCTCTAAAGTTCATTTCTTTGAACTTGATCCAACTTCCCCAGTCTTACAAGGGAATATATTTTCAAAGAACGAGACATTTTTAGATTATAATATCATATTCTTTTGAGTTTCAAGATTCTTTGATTCATACACAAGAAACCGATATGGATTGTTGTGGTGTGCATAACCAATGAAAATACAATCCACTGTTTTAAGACTTATCTTTATTTGTTTTGGTAAAGGAACTATTACCTTTGCAAGACACCCTACATTGTGCTATCATCAATGAAGGTAATAAAATATTTATTTCCTCCTCTAGTTTGAATAAACTTTAAGTCACAAATATCACTATGTATTAGATCAAGTGGTTCAATATTCCTTTTAACGGATTGAAATGAAGACCTTGTTAGTTTTGCCTCAATACATGTTCCACATTTATCATTATAATTAATGTGAAATGAAAGAATGTGCTCTAAGTCAATTAATCTACATAAAATATTATAATTAACATGTTTGACCCGACCATGCCATAAATTAAATGGCTCAAGCATATAAACAGAAGAAGAAACATTATTCTTATTCATATTATTAGCTTTTACAGAGATAGCATTGAGTTTCCACATATCATTTAATACATATCCCTTTCCCACAAAGGTTTCCCCTTTTGACAAAACTAACTTCTGGGATTCAAATACCATCCTAAAGCTGTACACACTTAGGAGGGTTCTGGAAACAAGGTTCTTTCGTATGTCAGGTACATATAACACATTTTGAAGTTTTAACTCTTTTTCTAAAGTCATCTTCAAAATCACAGTACCTTTTTCCTTAATCTTGGAAGTTGCAGCGTTGCCCATATAGAGCTTCTCTCCTTTCTCACAAGGAATCAATTCAGCAAAGGAGTCCTTGTCACAACAAATATGGCGTGTGGCACCAATATCAAGCCACTATTCTCTTGGATTTGAATCAACTAAGTTGACCTCAGAAATCACAACACAGAGGTCAAGTTTAAATACTTCCTTAAAAATGTTTTTCCATAACATTGGCCTCGTTTGTTCTAACCCTCTTTAAAAGCCTACATTTTGATGACATGTGTCACGTCTTAATGCAATTAAAGCATTTTTCTTAGAATTTTGAGTTCTTGAAAACACCACCTTTTGGTCTTAGTTTAGACTCAATGTGAGAATGTTTTATTTTCTTGGAGTCTTTCTTAACTTTCACTATGTTTGCTTTAGCAAAGTTAAGATTGATGACTTGTTTAGCCTTTTAGCCGCGCCTCAATTGTCTTCTTCAATCCGAAGTCTAACAATCAGGGCTTCCACTATCATTTCTTTTCTCTTGTGCTTAAGATAGTTTTAGAAGTCATCCAATGCAGGGGTAAGCTTTTCAATAATGGTTGCCACCTGAAAGGATTCACTTATAACCATTCCTTCTGCGAGAATACCATAAATGACCAGTTGAAATTGTTGCACTTGATTTACAACATTTTTAGAATTAACCATTACAAAATTTTAAAAAATTGACAACTAAAAATTTCTTAGCACCAACATCTTCAGTTTTGTATTTATGGTCCAGTGATTCCCATAATTCTTTAGCCGTTTTCTTAATTCTTAATACTTCATAAAGTCCATCAAATAAGTCGTGCAAGATGTAGTTATGTCATAAGAAATTAGAGTTGTTCCGTGCTTCGACAATGATGAAGGCAGTAATAGCATCTTCCACATCTTCTTTAAAAACATAAGGATCTTCCTTCAAATATTTTTCCATATTCAGCATGATCAAATAGAAGAACATCTTTTGTTGTAATGTTTTAAAATTCTCTCCAGTAAATTTTGTGGGCTTTTCATTGTCATCTATATTCATAGGTAAAGTTTGGCTTGTAGCCTTAGCCTGAGCAGCGACAATCGTCTTAGCCTTTGAATTGGATAAGTTGTTTGACGTATGGGATATTTTTCTGTATTCAGAACTAAGAACAAGAATCAACAAATAAATTAAAATCTGAAACAAAGTTACGGTAGTAATCTGTACGCCTTAAATTAAAACTACAATAAATAATATGCCTTAAGATGTTAGAAAAATATAGTAATAATGTAATAATAACAAAAATAATAAAATACAATGTACTAATAGTAACGAAATAGAGTACCAGTAACCATACATAATTAGAATCAGAATGAGAATTTTGTTGAGGCTTGTATGAATAGTTTTCGTAAGATAGATTCATCATCTTCTTGGTGCTTTGTGTAACGTTGGACGTCGGTCTCCCAGGATACAACAACAAACGATCACCGCAGTAAGCACAACAACAGTGAATAGTCGAACACAATCTTGTCTTTCTCTATCACCAAAAAGGAAAAGAAAATTTGGAAGGATCTTTTTTCTAAATCAGAAACTTTTAAGTTTGGAAGGAATCTTATTTTCAAAAGTTGATGTGCAAAATGAGTCACAACAACTCCGTTGATGAAAAGATTAAATCGTTTGATGAAAAGATTAAACCTTTTGATAGAAAGATTTGTTGAAAAGTTAATAGATATGATTGAATGTATGCAACTTTTAAACCAATAATTAATAAGTCTATTCAACAAGTGACATCACTTATTATTAACATTTCTATTCACCATGTGACATATTTTATTATCAATGTTATTCAAACAATATATATTATTTTTCCAATAGTATCTCCTCACCCGATACTCGTAAGCTGAGTTAAGCGGAAATTTCCGATCAGCATTCCATCTCCATCCCGGGAAATCCACGGTTTGTGCCATCAAAGGGTGCTTTGTGGCAGCAATTCTATGCAAGATTGGTTGCGGGAGCATATGTACCATTTCAGGTCATTTCCATTCGCCATCTACATCGAGCAGCGATGCAGCATTTACTCTAAAAATTATAAACTATAATTATAAAAAGTTAAAGTTGTTAGAATGATGTTTATCCTAGGAGATTCGGATTTAAATTGCTTTGTCTGTATGAACCAAACTGAAGTTTGCTGACATAATGACAACTTAAGGCAAACAATAGAAATTCTGAGTAATCTTTCATGGTTATCTTCAAGCTCATATACGGAAATCATCGAACAATGCTTCTCGGTTCTCATATGGCAACATCATCAAGAGCAGATTCTCCAACAACATTAAGATAAATTCCAGTGACTACTCCACAGAACAATATGAACAAGTTATTACGTTTTCACCCAACAATTAATAGCTGAAATTCTGGATCAATATAACTACATTTTCTTTCCCTTCTTTGTACCGAGTGGTATAGACAGAGAATTCACTACTTTATACAGAACCTGTCTTTATTTAAGTATTTAACACGGACAAAGAGGTGATAAAGTCTTCACTAGAGCTTCATTTTTCTTATCATAAATTTCCCATCTTGTTTTCTGATCACCTTCATTCTCCGGAACTCCTCAATCGGTACAGTCCTATACAGTGCTTTGTTCGTCTTAACAAGATCTTGCAGAGGACCAATCTGAGTTCCCATATTTTGATTGTGAAATGATGCAATTGACATACACTCTTTCTCCGGATTAACCACAGCTCTATGTTCTATGCTTTTGTATTCTCCATTGCTCAAAATCTGCATTTATATAACATCTTGGCTTAGAGCCACATTACATATACATCCCATCAAGTATAGGTCTATGTAGGATGTAGCTTCAAATATTTGTTATGTTACCTCAAGCACGTCTCCGATATTGACTGTAAATGCTCCTGGGATGGGTTTAACAGGTACCCATTTCTGGTTTCTCTTGATTTGTAATCCTTCAACTTCATTCGCGTGAAGCAAGATTGTTAAGACTGTAGCATCAGAGCGTGGAGATGGACCAAGAACCTTGCCTGCCTCTGCACAGGGTGGATAATAGTTCATTTTTATTGCTTGTATTTCGTTATCGAGAAGGCTTAAAAGCATCTCAGGATCTGTCCCCAGGTTCTTGGCAATCAGCTTCGTGAGGCGAATCATAACCTTATGCAACTCCATTATGTACTTGTCCAAGTTTGCCCTGAAAACAGCTCAAGTTATGGTTGTGAAGTTGAAGGATTCATTATACCTGAATGAAGGGGGATTGGTCGGCCAGAATTTAGTATCTCTCAAGGGCACAGGCAGGCCAAAAAGGAAGAGCATGTCGCTCCAATCAAGCTTCTGGTCTTCTGATACAACAAAGACTTGGCCATAGCCTTCGGTGTGATTCGGTACCTGTGCACAAACCATCTTCTCCTCCAAAGGCAAGTTGAAGAACTCTTGTGCGTCCGTCTTCATCTTCTCCATCACTTCATCTGCTACCCCATGATTGATTATCTGTTTCACCCATCAAATAAAAATGAACTACTTAGTCCCTTTAGGTAGTAAAAAAAAGGTTACTGTCCATTGAGAGTTGCGGTTAGATTAGTTACCTGGAAGAAACCCCAGTCTTTGCAGGCGAAATGGAGTTTTTCCTGTTCATCATCATGATCTAGCTTGCTCATGTCAATTACAGGAATCTGCAGAGACTCCTCTGTGGAAACCACATCGGATTCGACCTCGGGTCTGATGTATCTGGATGGGATGTTCTTGGGGTTCTTGGACGCAAGAGTTTGGACATTCTCAACAGGTAAATAGCGAAATTTCTCGAACTCAACTATACTCTGCACCATTGTTTCCATTGCTGTAAAGCTATCTCTCAAGTTCTGATGTGAGAAAATTTTGATGTCTGTTTATAGCATTGTAAAGTTAATGCGTTAGGTAATTTCTTGTTCAGCATTTTCAATTGCTAAAATACAAACACTCCCAAATCATTTTGTCCTTTTACATGAATTATTGAAAAACTTACCCTTATTATTATTATTTTTTCAAAGCTTGTCGACCCCAAATCTGTTGAAATCTATAATGGACCCTGCATTAATGCACTATGATTAGGACGGGTCCCAATCACTAGGGAAGAACGATTTAATGCAATTATTTTTACATCAAATTGTTTCTTCGTACAGTGCTGTATGTGTCCTAATTAGATTCGGCAATGGACGAATGGACCCCTTTTGGATTGTGAAATGCTGCAATTGACACCCGCTCTATGTTATATGCTATTTTTACGGGAAGCTTAAAGTTTCTAGTTTTAAGTTTATGGTTTAGAGTTTAAGGGTTTATAGTTCTGGATCATAGTTAGAATTTAAGGTTTATGGTTTAGAGTCTAAGGGTTTATGGTTCTGGATCATAGTTAGAATTTAAGGTTTATGGTTAAAATTTAAGATTTAGGTTTTAGGATAATATGGTGAGAGATTTAAGTTTTAACTTTTAAACTATAAATTCTAATCATAAATCCCATTCTAATCATAACCCATAAACCCTAAATTTAAACCCTTAAACTCTACCCCTAAATTGAATATCTATACCTTGAAACTAAGACGTACGTAGAAACTTTAGTTTCCACTACCAGTGTATAAAATAATTACCCTTATTTAATAAATATTCATATTAGAAAAAAGTAAGGTCATATTTTGACACACAAATTGTATAAAAAAATTACACATCCCTTCATATTTAAACTATAAAATTTAAAACATAAGTCTCTAACCCTAACCCTAACCCTAACACCCTAAATAATAAACTCTAAACCTTAAACTTTAAATTCTAACCATAAATGCTAAATTCTATATCCTACAACCTAAACCCCTAAACTCTTCATATTTAAGCTTTAGAGACTAAAACAACTATCATATCAAGCCATGTTTCAATCTTTTTTTCATAGAGTGACTTGTTTGTCACAAAATTTTAATTGAGTGATTCAATTGTTACTTTTAAACAAAAATAACCTATTTTCACACAATTTTAATTGAATAATGTTATTCCCCTATATCCTATGACACCCACTCCTTCATAATAAGGGTCTTCCGATAATCTCAGCTTCCTCTAAAGACCAAACCCTTTGAGAGACATCTTTCACCTTTGAAGTCTTTCGTACAAAGACCATCTAGCTTCGAAATCTTCCCTAAAAAGTTACAAGAGTTCATCTGAAAGCTACCTCACTATATCCTTCGACTGACTACTATCCTAACAAGACCGACGTCAAAACCACTAGTTTCACCAGTCAAAATCTATTGTCTGACATATAGACTTGTCAACCGAGCTAGCACGTTAATAGGTGTCAATCTATCAGGTTTAGACTTGACACTTGTCATCAAAGGTTGTCGAGATAAAAATCGTCTGCCCCCTAAGTATGCCCCTTCCATGCCTCCACATTAAAAATTAAGTTTATGGTTTAGTGTTTAGGGTCTAGGGTTAGGGCTAATGGTTAGGGTATAGGGAATTGAGGGTAGAGTATATTTTTAGGGTGTAGGGTTTAAGATTTAAATTTTAGGTTTAGAATTCAAGATTTAATTTTTTAGTATTTTTAGTATAGGGGCATGAAATGAGTTATACTTAGGGGCAGAGAATTTTTGTCCGGTTTTCGAGTGCCCTTATTAAATATCTCAAGAAGGGACCGACAAAAGTAAGAAGACACACATGCACACTTTCTCCTCTAACCACCAACCATTGTAACTTTCCGCCCAAATTAAAAAGGGTGAACTGCCACAATCACTTCCATCTTAAATTACTCATCAATAAATAACAAAATTGTTATTTTTAGAAATAAGTGACTTGTTTATTACTAAACTATAATTAAGTTATCAATTATGTAATTTAAAGTAATTATAATAAAGTTGCAAATTTCTTCTCACATAACTATAAAAAGTTCAAAACAAAATACATAAATTTTATTATTATTTTTAAATCATAAATCTCTAGATGAACCAAACTGAAGTTTGCTGACATAATGACAACTTAAGGCAAACAATAGAAATTCTGAATAACCTTTCACGGTTATCTTCAAGCTCATATACGGAAATCAACGAACAATGCTTCTCGGTTCTCATATGGCAACATCGTCAAGAGCAGATTCTCCAAGAACATTTAGATGAATTCCAGTAACTACACAGAACCATATGAACAAATTATTGCGTTTTCACCCAACAACAGCTAAAATTCTCGATCAATATAGCTACATTTTCTTTCTCTTCTTTGTACCGAGTGGTATTGACCGAGAATTGACTACAGGACCTCTGTCTTTATTCAAATATTTAACATGGAGAAAGAGGTGATTAAAACTTAACTAAGATTCTGTACTAGAGCTTCATTTTTCTTATCATAAATTTCCCATCTTGTTTGCTGGTCAACTTCATTCTCCGGAACTCCTCAACCGGTACAGTCCTATACAGTGCTTTGTTCGTCTTAACAAGATCTTGCAAAGGACCAATCTGAGTTCCCATTTTTTGATTGTGAAATGATGCAATCGACATTCGCTCTTTCTCCGGATTAACCACAGCTCTATGTTCTATGCTTTTGTATTCTCCATTGCTCAAAATCTGCATTTATATAACATCTTGGCTTAGAGCCACATTACATATACATCCCATCAAGTCTAAGTCTATGTAGCTTCAAATATATGTTATATTACCTCAAGCATGTCTCCGATATTGACGGTAAATGCGCCTGGGATGGGTTTAACAGGTACCCATTTCTGGTTTCTCTTGATTTGTAATCCTTCAACTTCATTCGCGTGAAGCAAGATTGTTAAGGCTGTAGCATCAGAGTGTGGAGATGCACCAAGAACCTTGCTTGCTTCTGCACAGGGTGGATAATAGTTCATTTTTATTGCTTGTATTTCGTTCTCGAAAAGGCTTAAAAGCATCTCAGGATCTGTCCCCAGGTTCTTGGCAATCAGCTTCATGAGGCGAATCATGACCTTATGCAACTCCATTGTGTACTTCTCCAAGGTTTCCCTGAAAACAGCTCAAGTTACATACACCCTATTATCAGGGACGGATGCAGAATTTGATATAAGGGGATGCAAACTATTAGGAAGCTATATTAGAAATGCAGGAGAATTTAAAATTTTAGGGGTGCGACATTGTGACTGCCCTCTCCAGCACCCCTCGGTCCATCCATGCCTTTTATGGTGTTGAAGTTGAAGGATTCATTATTGATTATACCTGATTGAAGGGGGATTGGTCGGCCAGAATCTTGTATCTCTTAAGTGCACAGGTTGGCCAATAAGGAAGAGCATGTCGCTCCAATCAAGCTTCTGGTTTTCTGATACAACAAAGACTTGGCCATAGCCTTCGATGTGATTCGGTACCTGTGCACAAACCATCTTCTCCTTCAAAGGCAAATTGAAGAACTCTTGTGCGTCGGTCTTCATTTTCTCCATCACTTCATCTGCTACCCCATGATTGATTAACTGTTTTCACCATTCAAACAAAAGTGAGCTACTAAGTCCATTTATGTTGTAAAAAAATGTTAATGTGCATAGTTGTGACTTGCGATTACTGATTAGATTAGTTACCTGGAAGAAACCCCAGTCTTTGCAGGCGAAATGGAGTTTATTCTGTTCATCATCACGATCTAGCTTGCTCATGTCAATTACAGGAATCTGCAGGGATTCATCTGCGGAAACCACATCGGATTCGATCTCTGGTCTGATGTATCTGGATGGGATGTTCTTGAGGTTCTTGGACGCAATAGCTTGGACATTCTCAACAGGTAAATAGCCAAAGCGCTCAAGTGAAACTGTGCTCTGCACCATTGTTTCCATTGCTGTAAAGCTATCCTAAGTTCAGATGTGAGAAGATTTTGATATCTGTTTATAGCATTGTGAAGTTAATGGGTTAGGTAATTCTTGTTTATCATTTCTAATTGTTAAAAGACAAACACTACCAAATCATTTTGTCCTTTTCATATGAATTATTGAAAAAAGTATCCTTTTTATTAGTATTATCTTCAAAGCTTCTGGATGCTTAATCTTTGGAAATCTATAATGGACACTGCAATAATGCACTATGATTACAAGGACGGGTCCCAAGCACTGAAGAAGAACTATATAATCAGGGACGGACGCAGGATTTATGTTGGGGGAACTTATAAAATTCTAAGGGGCGAAAATAAATTTTCAATAGAAAATACATAAATTTTTTTAAAAATATATATGAATTTCAAATTTTTACTGAGGGCAACTACCTCCTCGGCCCCCTCTCTGTCCATACCAGTATATAATGCAATTATCCTTACATCAAACTGTTTCTTCAGACAGTGTTTTGTTTGTCAGCAATGGACCAATTTGTGTACCTTTTTTGGATTGTGAAATGCTTCTCTATATTCTTTATAAAAGCATAGAATATAGCACTGAGGAAGAACTGTTTACTGCAATTATTGCACATACGTGAGGGCAATAACCCCTCCTAATATGAATGTAGGTTCGTCCTTACAAGACTCGTAAAATTGTTTGTACTCACCCTCCCCAAATCCTCTCTTATAGATGACAAGTAATAAACATTCGATAAGAATAAAATCTCTCAACAATAAGTATATAGGAACCCGTTTTGCTCGTGTCAACTACAAGAATCTGCAGGGATTCATCTGTGGAACTACATTGAATTCAACTTATGGTCTGATACAGAGTCGTTTCGGACATTTTGGGTCCTGAACGAAAAACTCAAAAATAGAAAACGAGTACTTATAGAATGAAAGCATATTCCATTTCTGTAAAGCTGTCATGTTCTGATCCTGAGAAAATTTTGATTTCTGTTTTTCTGCTGATTGCTAAATACTACACTAACATTGCGGCGATAGCAATTTCTTAGAGCCTCCATTGCTTGTCCATTATTTTTAATTTCTAACATGCCAAATCTCTTTGTAACAGTTCAGACTCTAGAGTTCACTTGTAGTATGAGTTAAATGCTGTATAGGAGCATGCAGTAGGGAATATGTCGAAGATGCTGAATCGATGTTTTCACGAATGGTTGAATTTCCTGATCCAACGATGCTGTTTGTTGCATTTCAAATGTGACACTTCAAACCCGACCATGAGTTAGGACCGATTCCGAATGTCACCAAACAATAAAAATAAATCGAATTTCATAAACAAGAGTTTAATAATCAAAACATAGTAAAACGAAAACCAGTTTAAAATCACAATTCAGAAAACATATAGTTTATGAAAAAAAATGCAATACTTGAAAAAAAATAGAAACCCGTCACAATCAAGACTTTCAGAGTGATGCTGAATACGAACTTCTATTATACACATACGTGAAATGTAAGGAAAAACAAAACTGAGTATGAGCTATAGAGCTCAGTGTGGTTTCTATGTGCATAATGTAACAGAGAACATACATGCACAGATTTTAACAAAGATCATGTTGAAAAACAAAGCTATAGAGTTCAGTGTGGTCTCTATGTGCATAAAGAACATACATGCAACGATCGAGTGCCTTTACCTGGTTCGATGGTTCTTAAACTCGTTTGTTCTCTGTGTTGTACAAATTTTGTTACTGCTGGGCTACTGTGTTGTATTGTGTGGCCATACTCCTTGTGACTGTAACTCGCTTTTCTTGAGTCTGTAGCAGCATTCATAGCGTATTTGATTGAGTATTAATAAAGCTTAAGGGTACTCTTTTCCCCTTCTGTTGGCGGGGTTTTATTTACGGAAGCCTGTGTATGAGGGGTTTTTAACGAGGCCTGAATTTCTATTAGAAAAAAATCAACCAAACATCAGATTATTTATTCATCAGACAAGACAAAACGAATACAGAATCAAACAATAAAAAACAAATACAGATAAGACAGAACGGATGCATACTCGGGCTACTAAGCCCCTATGTACCCATTCAACCACTACGCACCATCAACGAGTTAGCCTAAAACTCAGATCCAACCTTACACGCCAGCTGACAGTATTTAATATTCAGATTATATATATATATATATATATAAGCTTCGCAATGCAAATTCAAATGTACTTCCTCCTTACATCTTAATTCCCATGCATTGTGCATAATGCTATGCAGACAGACTTTCACAATAGGACATAGATAACAGACTTTTTAGAATAGAGAATATCATACAAACGTTTCAGAAGTTCATAACATTCAAACATGCTAAACAGATGTGCACATGTTACAAAATTCAGATATACAAATCATTCCGTAATGCAGGTCATTTAGAGTCACAATCTATGTAACCGAGTTCATTAAATTCAATGCTATTTTTACACAAAATAGTGCAGACGTGCAATTCACACAGAACATTAAACATACAAAAATTGGAGTACGTTGGCTTTCATAAAAATTCTCGTAGAATCGAGAATGAAGTTTTCATTCTGTACATGCCAGATCATGAATTAGTAACCGCATCCAATCTCTAAAAAAAATTCTTTTGTTTCAAACTTTCTATTTTTGGAATGGAATATTTATGAAATCCCATGAATAGGATCAAACCTTATTTCATGGTATTTACATGAGATTCCTTTTTCTTATTCTTAAGCAGTTGATCCATGATTTATGTTTCATCTTTCGTTTCCTTTTCGTTTGTTTCAAGAAATTTATCGATCACTTTTGATTCTTTCTTTTTCTATTGATTCTTTGTGTGGAATACGATAGTCGAATAGAGTAAAATTGCAACTGATAATTTGAGAAAACAATAATGAAGATAAAGGAGACACATATTTTACGTAGAAAACCCCTAAATAATACAGCGTAAAAACCACGAAAAAGGTAGAAGAATATCACTATGAGAAAATAGGAATTATAACTTATCTCAATCTATCAAGGAGAACACAAAGACAACTATCTCTTGATAAAAAGGAGAACACAACTCTATATGAAAACTCTCTAATTTCTCTAGTATTGGGAGGATGTTAGAATGATTTGGGATGTGTAGAAATGACAAATGACTAGGTTATTTATAGTTGAGCTCCAACGACCAACTTGTAAATAACCTAAAATTAAGGACCAAATGAATGATTACACCATGAAAATTTTTCAACCAAAGTTGCAGCACTTTTTGACAAATTTTGATCTGCAACAAATGGTGCATTAATGCACCGAAAATGCATTTGACTTTCAACAATCTCCCACTTAAAGATTTGATTGGAACAACCATATCTTCACTCCATTCTTTCTACCTTGTACCATCCATGTTGCTTACGTCTCTAATAGGCCAAAAGAGGATTGACACCAAGAAAACTTATCAGTATTAATTGCCTTTGTCATGAAGTTTGCTATGTTGTCATTGGTATGAATCTTCTGCATATCTACCGTCCATTCTTCCACTTTCTCACGGATTGAGTGGTACTGGACCCGAATGTGTTTTGTTCTTGAGTGAAAAACGAGATTCCTTGAAAGATACAAGATGCTCCGACTGTCACAAAACAAAGAGACATTATCTTGTTTGTGCCCGAGCTCCCCCAATAGTATTTTCAACCATATTGCTCATTTACTGGCTTGTTAGCTGCTACATATTCTGCCTCTGTTATTGATGTAGCCACAACTGACTGTAGTTTTGAAACCCAACTTATAGTCCACCAGCATCTATAAACACATACCCTATTGTAGATTTGCTTTTATCCAAATCTCTTGCATAATCAGAATCGACATACTCGTTCATAAGACTGTCTGATCCCCCGTAACATAATACAACATTTAAGGTCCCTTTGATGCATCTCAGGATCTTTTTTCACAACATTCCAATGCTTTTTGCCTGGATTCGCCATGAATTGACTAACCACTCCCACTGCTTGTGTAATGTCTGGTCTTGTACAAATCATAGAGAACATTAAGCTTTCTACTGCTAATGCATACGGTACATGTTATCTCTCTAAAAGTACTATTTTTAATGCCAATCTTACAATGCTTTTGCTTGTTTTTAGGTACATTTAGTTGCATTAGGATGTTAAAACCATGCATTTGCATAAGGAG
Organism: Hibiscus mutabilis; assembly: GCA_019671005.1. Taxonomy (NCBI): domain Eukaryota; kingdom Viridiplantae; phylum Streptophyta; class Magnoliopsida; order Malvales; family Malvaceae; genus Hibiscus; species Hibiscus mutabilis. The sequence goes on from CM033744.1 coordinate 38,966,905, forward strand.
TTTAGAATTCTTTCTATGCCAGTGTGAAGGGTTGTTTTGTTGGCAGTTTTGCAGGTTTGGCATAGGATTTGGCCCAGAAAAGCAATATAGGAAGGAATGCCAGAGAAAATGTTGGGTGCTGTTGGCACAGATGGACCAGACAATGCCAAGCACCGGTTGACAGAGAAGTCAACTTGATGCCATGACAAGAAGCTGTTGGACCCCGAAAAAATGTGACATGATCAGGCTCCGAAAAGATAGCAATTGGATCAATCTCCGAAAAAATAGCGGACGAGATGGTGCCAAGACTGGTTGGTAGATTCATGCCAAGCTTGGATGCCAAGGTAGCATCGGCAGTATGACGTCAGCACTAGCATAATCAGGTACCCGTGTCTAATTTTCTCGGGAACTACATATGCCGGCCCGTGTCTTGGCCCATTTTAGTCAGGTACCCGTTATTCGATACTCGTGAAACTCGGATACTCGAAAAAATCGAGTAACAGGTACTCGGTTCATATTTTTATTTATTTATTTATTTTAAAAAAATTATAAAAAAATGACATAGTAAACACATAAAATTTAAAAGTTCATAATACATAATCAAAACACAAAAATTAATGATTTGAAGTTAGTATTAAGTTGAATATTTGGATATATATATATATATAAGTTTATCACAAAAAGAAAGACATTAAAATATTAATCATGTTTTTTCTTTCGAATCCCGATATGAGAATGTAATACCTCTCTATTTAATCAAAAAATATATATTTGAAAATTTTAAAACTTAAAAGTACATAATACAAATATAGAAATAATTTAGAGATTTAAATTTAGTTTTAGGTAAAAATATTAAGAACCTAAAATAAAAATATAATTTAAAATTAAAAAAATAAATATATTAAAAGTATCAGGTCAGGTTGGGTACCCGGTTCCCTGAAAATTTCATCCCAGACCCGGCCCAACTACCTAGAAAAAATCTCGGGTCAGGTAATTTTTTAAAGAATTACTCGGCTTTTTAAGGTTCAGGTCGTCGGGTCGGGTATTTTTAAACACCCCTAAACATGCGTGATATGTCACGTCCTCGGATTGTAATAAAACAGAACACCACCTCCTAGTCGTAGGGTGAAGCACCCTTACAGTGCAGCTAAAATGAGGCTATCTTACACAAATTCTTACAATCTGCACAAATTCTTACCATTTTGGTAAGAATTTAGGTTATAATATAAGAATTTGTATAGCTGCATAAATTCTTAGTTAATGCAAAATCTACACAATTTTTTACCCAGTTGGTAAGAATTTATGTAGTTACATAATTTCTTACTCAGATAATAAGAATTTTAATTGTACCGAAATTCTTACTCAGTACTATATATTCTTATTATTTTTTATAAGAATTTATGTTTGTCGCATTTTAGCTTAATTTTAGCCAGCTTTCCCCGTACTAATACTTCTTCCCCATTCTGAGAGTACATCAAGGGATGAACATCAGGATCCCTGGGAATGGAACCGAAAACAACCATGTCCACGACTCCACCCCATACTTGTTCATCACCCATAAGCCCACATAATCACGCCAATCGAAGCTGTCCATCGCACAAAGATTGCCTCCCAAAACCCCTATAGTCTCGAAATCAAAACGGCGAGAGTACGGGTACACACCCTCCAACTCTTCATCTTTATCAGGAAGATGTAGATTCCGTTGGTTGTCAGTACTGAGGTTGATTGCTACAACGAATGCATCGCGTTTTTCAACAAATTCTAAGAATGATTTATGTTCATAGCACCGTTTGCATAGACTGATATATGTTTTTTTGGAATTGAGATTAGGGTTTCCTCGTACTATGAGGGTTTCTTGTTTAATCGATATTACCGGGGGCGGATCTTGGTGTGATAACTTGCGAGGGGCTAATTAAATTTTTTAAATTTTATGGAGATCTAATAAAAAATAAAAAATTTAAAGGGATGAAATGAGAATTTTTTTTTAAAAAAAAAGTTGAGGGTCTTTTGAAAATTTTCAAAAAAAAATTAAGAGAACTAATAAAAGTTTTTAACAATTTTGAAGGAGTTTAATTAAAAAAATTAAAAAAATACTTTATGAGAAATTTTAAAAAAATTGAAGGGACCTAATTAAAAATTTTAAGGGTATAATTCAAAATTCCTTAAATATGGGGTGCCAAGGCTCCCTTAGGCTCCTATATATATCCGCCTCTGAATTTACGATTCTCTTTATGTTTATTTTATTTGGACATTTTTTTCAAAAAGAAAAGGAAAAGATGCATACACATATATATGAGTTAATATTTGATGCACAACCAGTAAAATTTTTTTTTTTCGTAAGCGGGCTTTAAATGATGTCACAAGTCATTTTAGGGGCAATAAATCATACATATTAAAAACCAAACGCTAAATTCTAAACCTTAAATTCTAACACTAAACTTTAAAAGCTAACCCTAAACTCTAAAACCCTAACTCTAGACTATAAAAATGCACCGCTTGTGAAAAACTTGTTTTCTACCGCCATTGCATCAAATCATTTTCTATATATATAGGATTGTTCCATAGAATTAATGGCTAGGATTTTTCACTTGTTTATTTTAGTTTTACACTAAATTTTAAAAATATTGAACTAAATTATAAAACTTAGATAGAAATAGGAGTCAATTTTAGATTAAATAAAATTTGTAGAGACTAAAATGAATAATAATATCATCATATTAAAAATAATTGACTAAATTATAAAAATTAGAAAGAAATAAGAGTCAATTTTGAGTTTAAATAAAGATTTTTAAGGACTAAAATGAACAATAATATCAACATATTAAAAATATTGGACTAAATTATAAAAGTTAGAAAGAAGTAGGGTCATTTTGGGTTAAATAAATTTTTAGGGACTAAATTGAACAATTTCAACTAAAATAAAATTTTAAGGACTAAAATAAACAACATCATAATATTAAAAATATTGGTCTAAATTATAAAAATTTAAAAGAAATATAGTCAATTTCGGGTTAAACAAAAAGATTTCGAGACTAAAATAAACAAAAATAAAATCTGATAGTCTTAACACGTAATTTATCTCTTTTATTAAAGTCAATTAATTTTTTTAAAAGAACGTGTGATATGTTTTGATTGGTCTATAATTTTTTTAAACTTAAAAAAAATGTGGAACAAGGAGATTATGATTGAAACTTAGAAAGACAAAATGTCTTAAAAAAAATTTAAGGGACAACTCGATATAAATAGTATTAATTAATAGGACAATAAAACGCTTTTCAAAATTCAATTTAGTCTCTACATCAATTTCCACACGCAGAATTAAGACGTGGATAAGTATCTAATTAATTTCTTTTTTAGATTTTTTTAAATCTACTAAACCTCAAAAGACATGATTTATCATTTTTAAGTTTTTTTTTCTTTTGATTAGATCCATTATCTGTCTTTTTTATTAGACATTTAGTAATTGATTTATCATTCCTTTTTAAAATATTTTTGTAATATTTTATAAAACAAAATTATTATGTACCAAATACCTTTCATCTTACTCCCTCGGTCACATTTAATACGTCTAGTATTGACTTTTAAAAGTTAAAATTTTTTAACTTTGACCATAATTATTTTAAATATTTTAATTAATTAAATTTTATAAAATATATATTTTTAAACTAATTGATTGAAGGTTTCTAAAACATATTTTTTTATATTTTTATCAATAATAAATTTAAAGTAATAATGAGTTAAAGTTTAAAAAATTTGACAAAAAAATGAATACTGGGCATATTAAATGGGACTGAGGGAGTATAAAAAATGAATCTGACCTACTTAAGATTAATTGATTTGTTAAATGTCAAGGCTATGCCGAACTCTTTTAGAAAAAATGAATCTAACCTAATTACTACTATTCGAACTAGGGGTGAGTAAAACTCGATTCGACTTAAAAAAACTGAATAACTTGACTCGACTCGAGGCGAAAATATTTGACTAGTCTTGACTCGACTCAAATTTTCATAAACTCGACTCGAAAAAAATTCAAATAAAGTTTGGGTTGTAAAATGGAAATTCGAATAACTCAAAATTTCTAGCAATTAATAGATTTATTTTTAAGTCCAAGACGAGTCTCTCAATTTTTTATGATATATATATACCGATATATAAAAATATGAAGAAATATTGCAACATATGAAGAAATTATATATGCATATCTTATATGATTAGATAAAGTCGTTTAAATTATAATCAAACCGTACTATAACATGATAAATAATTACAATTAAATTTTTATAGGAACTCGAAAACTCGACTCGACTCAAATTTCTTAAACTCGTCTCGAATCGAAAAAATTCAAATAAATTTTGAGTTATAAAATATGACGCGTCAACTTGAATAACTCGAATTTTTTTACTACACTCGATCGAACGCTCACCCCTAATTTGAACTAAAAAATAAAATATCTTTCATCTTATTTATATTAAGGCTTAACTATAAAATAAGTGCTAAAATTATGTCCTATTTTATAATATGTGCCTAAAGTATTTTTTTGACTGAATATGTGCCTAAAATTTTATTTTTGGCTTGTTTTAAAATCAACTGAGGCACCTATTTCAGCGAAAAAAATTAGGCACCTATTGCTAAAAAAAGAGGCATAGTTTAAGCATTTTTTTATAGTTAAGCCTTAGATTAACTATAAAGATATCAGTGACTAGGGGTGAGCGTTCGATCGAGTCGAGACAAAAAATTTTGAGTTATTCGAGTTGACGCGTCATATTTTACAACTCAAACTTAATTTGGAAATTTTCAATTCGAGTCGATTTTATGAAATTCGAGTAGAGTTTTCGAGTTCCTATACAAATTTAATTGTAATTATTTATCTTGTTATAGTACGGTTTGATTCCAATTTAAACGACTCTATTTATATAAGATATGCATATATATATTTCTTCATATTATTTTTCACATGTATAAGTAAGATTTGTAATGTTATTTAATAAAAACATATCATCTAAACTTTTAAAATATATTTATATTATTATTTTTAAATAAGAAACTTTTGGGGATAAAGTATTGATAAGAGTATAAATGAGTCAATGAATTAATTTGAAGAAAAAACTTTACAAAAATTTCAGTTAAATGATCATATTGAATAAAATGTAAAGTTAAATGACTAAATTGCAAAAAGAATATATTTGTTAAAAATATGAATTGAAGCTATATAGATATTTTATAGTGTTAGTGAATCATGTGATTTAATTTTGGTTAAAATAGACTTAAAACGAGAGTGACATTAAAAAAAATCATTCAAAGTTGAGGGGCTAAATTGCAACACTATGAAATCCAATTTAAAATATATAAATTGAAGCTAAATTGGTATTCTATAGTGGTTTAGGAGCATGTAGTTCAAATTTGGTCAAAATTTGACTTAAACGAATGAGGGATTGAAGAAATGAGGAAATCATACAAAATTAAGGGGCTAAATTGAAAAAATATGAAATTTATTTTTAAAAATATGAATTGAAGCTAAATAAGTATTCTACATTAGTTTAGGAATATGTAGTTCAATTTGATTAAAATTGACTAAAATGGAGGAATTGAAGAAAAATAAAACTAGGGACTAAATCGCAAAATTATAAAATTGTTTTTCGGTTTTTCGAGTTCGGCAAATTTCAACTCGACTCGAACTCGAATTTTTTTTGAGTTACTCGAGTTGACTCGAACAACTTGAATAGTTCGACTCGAATAACTCAAAATTGAAAAAAATGATTTTTTTAGTCGAGTCAAGTTTTGCTCACCACTATCAATGACATCTGCATTGATTTTCAGTCCGATCATTTTGTGATGGCAAATGATCTTTTCATTGCGATGATAGCTCAAATGAGATTATCAATAAGTGTTAAATGTAATTATAAGAAATATTGCTCTCCCACTGAGAGAACTCATTTGAAATAATTCGCACACACCGTATGCAAATGCTTCTTTTTATTCTTTTCCTACTTTCATGAGTGAATGATGGGAGCTCGAAATAGTTCAAAGTGCAGCAAAAAAGGGTGGTCCGAACGAACCAGTCGCATAGTGCAACATCAGGAAAGATTACGGCCATTGATGTGAGGAGGGATGGTGGAGATGCCTTGTCTAGAGAGCTCGGCTAACACACTATCAGTGGAAGGAGGCTTGAGGCCTAAAGGCAAAGGTAACCATGGCTTGTTTATTGCTTCCTTCACAACCTTGTCGACTACCTCCTCTGCCTGCCAATAAATTCAAACATACACATTCATCACAGTGAAAATAAAAGTGCAATATGAGATACAAGGTAGATTATTAATCCTGCAATAAGACACAGTGCAGCATTCTTTTGGTAATGTAGGGTAATGGGGCTGGCCGAAACTAAAAAGCTTAACGAAAGATGGATTACCGGCTGATGTTCAACAGAATTTTGAGGCATGCCACTTCTGTTATCCACGGCGCCAGAACAATGAAATACAGATGCATTCTGAAGATTTGCATAAACCGTAATACCAGAAAAATATTAAAATTCATTCATATACTCGGTTTAAATATATATATATATGTATGTATAGATATATCTAAAAAGAATCATTCTATGTATGTTGATAATTACTCACTTGAGTGAATGTAGAACAATATCCAAGAGGTGGGGGCATAACAGGGCAACCCCATGCATCAGCATGCACCTGAATCATAAAAAAGAAAAAAAAAAGATCATATATCTATGTAGCTGCATTTCATATGTTTGTCTATGCACTGTAACGTACTAGTTAATGGAGTCAGCCAAATAGTTAAAAAATATGAAATTGTAGACTGATAAACTCACCCCAGGATATGGCTTCCAATGCCAACTTTCAGTTGGTTGCCATGGGGGGTAACTATGTGAGCCCCACGTCTGGATGCTGGATGGATGAGGAGGTGGTCCCCACATGGGATAGGGTGGACCAACCGGGACAACATGATTCGAGTACTGTGGTGGAAAGGCCATGATTGGTTTACGTGGATAACAACTCCTTTGCAAGTGATCTCTCTGCGGCCACCTTCGATCATCCTCCTTGGGCAAAATGTGTCTTCTATGCATTCTATATTTCTGCTTCACAAACAACAGACGAATTATTTTCAGCTTCGAGTAAAAATTTGTTCACCGGTGTTCAAGTTGAAGAAGAAAATAAAAAGGGCACTCTCTTGTGTCTACATTCACTAAGCTTGGCTAGAATAACAAAGGAAACCATTCTTTTGAAGCAAAACTGTAACCAGAAATGAATTTTCAACAGGAACAAGCAGTGCATTATACATTGAATGAAAGGCCCCGGAATTATAGAATCAAATTGTACGTTTATCAGAAAGGCAAAACTGATACCAACCTGGAGATGACTAGCAATGTTGTGCCGTGTCAAGCCTTCTACTTTCATTAGCTCTAGTATTCTAGAAGGGATGGCTTGATCTATACCTAGTTGGTCCACAGCCTGTACAAATTTCTTGTGGAGTTCTGGAGTCCAGTCTACCTGAGAATACAGACCCAAAAAAGTAACTTAATTTCTACACCAATATATAATTATATAAAAAATTACTTGGTCATAAATGTTCAAATTTTTAAAATCAATCAATAAAACTATAAAAGTTTGATGAGAACTCTTTTTCAAGTCTATGTATGCTGGAAAAGTTAGGATATTACACATTAACATAAATATTGCAAACATTATAGCACAATAGATGATTCTAAGCTATAAGCCATCCAACCTACTTCTTTCAACATTTTCCTTGATTACGTGCAAGAGTTAGCCCGAGAATTGATCTTAGGGCTTATAACAAAGAAAAAAGAAGAAAAAGACAACATAAGTTAATGATATACATCCTCTAAAACTTTGTGGTGTAATCTGAAAAAGTTGACAATGAAAGCAAACAATGACATGAACAAACTAGAAGTAATGTCTGAGGATGGCTAGTGAAGGGCTTTCTAAATGTCAAAAAGTTTTAAAATCTCAAAAACTAATCATCTAAGACTTCAGTTTTGAACAGAAACATGATGAAACTGTGTTATCATGTAACGGTAGATTAGTGATTAGCAAATGCTCCCAATAAAACATGTTTGCTAAGCTGGTATCTGACAAAAAATAGTGGCAGGACTACTGGACAAGTGCAAGATATGCAGTTATGTTCTTCTAAAAACTTGTGAAATTTTACCAATAAAAGACAAGGCATGAATTATATAGACATATATATCGTAAGCTCTATTACCTTCATTTTTTTCCGATTAGCTTTGTTCGGACAAGAACTGTGAATGCCAGAAACTGTATTGGGGTTTTCGGCAACAGCATCAGAATCTTTGTTATTTACTCCGTTTTGCGTTTGATAGTATGATGTACTCTCACCCTTGGTACCATCAACTAAGTCAGCATCCTCTTTTACTGTTGTCTCTCTTGGACCCCGAGGTTGGCCAACTGGTGCAGTTACTTCAGCAATTGTATTGTCACTGGTAGTTTCGACAGATTTGGATTCTCCATCCTGCTCACAACTCTCTTTTTCAGTTGAGCAGTTAGTATGATCGTGGCAATCTCCATTGGTTCCTCCCTGCTCTAGTTGTGGTGTTGAAGGAGCTGAGTACTTATCACTTGCTGTTGATGGTTCAGGGTCATTTTCATGAATAACAAATGCATCTTCGGTTTTATCCAATTCTTCATTCTTATGTTCTCCACTTTCCAATTGTAAATGCAGCATTGAAACTAAGGATTCTTTTACAGGCTTTAACGATTCAGAAAGGTCTTTGCCTGCAGCACTGAATGCCTGTAAAGCACTAATAAAATCAGAATTTCTATAATAAAGTACCTTAGTTTCCATTTACACGTATATTCCAATGTAATTCAAGCAGTATCCAGATCAACCTTATGAACCACATGTTGCCATATATTCCGTAGTTTCTCCTCAGACAGCGGTTTCCTAAGAAACTCAACTGCACCAAGCTGAAAATAAGATGGCAAAGCATTAGCAATTCAGGATGCTAGTACAACGAAACTTAAAAGTTCGTTAAAGCACTGAATTTCGTAGGAAAAGTCCAATGTTTCTCTATGGACGGTAGGGTAAGAAGAAGAAAGATTAAGACTATTAAGAGTCTATTTGAATTGACAACTTGGTTTAACACAATGCGCAGCAGAAAATACATGAAAACTGCTCAGTGTATGGTACTCTGAAATAAATCTTACCGCTATGCACTTCATCATGGTGCTGATGCAATGAATGTTTGAAGTCACTGAAATGAAAACAATTAACAACAGTATTAGAAACTAGACAATATGTCCAACAACCATGAGTACTATCACAGATGCCAAAAAAGTTTATGTGCAGGGCGATTAAACAGTATTTCATACGGATATAGTTTGAAGAGCTACAGCAAAACCAGGCAGGTGTAGTTTCCAAACTTACTAATGGTGGGCAAGTCCTTTGCGGTTTCAAGAAACTTGAAACTCCCATTGTTATTGTTTGCACTAACCTGCATCAACATGCTGTTAGTAATAAAGTTGCATATGAAGGATCAAAGTAGCAAAGGCATTACTATACATGACAAACCAAAAGTAGCTTATTAAAGATCATGCTGAAGGTCTAACACCATGTTTAACTATCCATTCATTACCTCTACAATGGCTAAATGGAAACTTTCTGGTCTACTTGAAACCGCCGAAAGAGCTTCATTTTCGTTGCAGAAGGTATAAACTACAAAAGGCACAATAACTTTTTTCATATAAGTAGAAAAAGATATGGAAACTCCATGAGATTACTATAAATATAGAGTATAAACATAAGCATTTAATTACCATTTGCAAAAGGAAACCATAAAGAATACACATCTGTATTTTATTTTTCATAAATTTATTTCACTGAAAACAGGAAATCTTTAAAGGGAGAGAAACATAACTGAACTGAAATAGGCATCCAAGAACAGCTAAAGTCTGAAATTTGATATACTATTAAAAGAAATTTTTCTAAATACAAGCCTTCTTCAGAAACACCAAACCTTCAGCCCCACCCCATAAAAGGGGGTAAAAAGATTTATAACTTTTTCCATCAAATCGAGTATTAAAACATCCATCGCTACAAAAACAATTACCTTTTGTTATTTGTTACTTTAATCATTCATGTGGAGGGGAATATCTATTTATAGCAGAATCAAGCTAATGAAACAAATTGATTCCTTTTTGTAGACCTCATGACCACAAATTTTCCACGATCTATTTACTGCTTCAATCCAAATACAAACTTCCATAAAAACCCAAAACTACTAATCTAAAGCAATGGGGATGTAGCAGACTAGCAGGTAGGAATTATGCTTTGAAAACAGAAAGAAACTAAAGGCTTCTAATTTAGGAAAAAGGGGAGGATTCTAACCAATATAGTCCATTGCTTCGAGCTTTGATTTTAACTCAGCTGCAGAATTGTTGTCTTCATCAAGAAGAAGGACCTTGAGACCCTTTGGAAAATCCTTCCATGCTGATAAATCATCTGCAGTACAAACCATAGCTGATTTGGCATCCTTTCTTAGACAACCGACAAGTATTGCAATTCACTGCCTATCGAAATCTCTGCAATATCCACAAGAATTTGCCATGAAAAAAGTTTTTATCTTGATCTAGTAACCCCATTGCAAATGCAAAACGATAAGATCTTTATCTAATGCATGATGAGATTACCAAGCATGCAGTATCAGAGAGTGGATCATTTACCAAATCGAAACGAGAATTAGAGAAAGATCTTATCTTTTGGACGACAAGAAGCAGACAAAATAACCCATTCAAGATCTACTTAAAAAATTCACCAAGACACAGCCTAACAACAACCAAGAAAATTGAATAAAAAAGCATGGGGCTCATTTGAAAGTGAGACTATTTCATGCATGGCAAGAAGAAACATCAAATATGCCAAAATTTCTTGCAAGAAAAAGAAAGAAAGACCCACTTTTCTTGGTGTCTGAAAAGGAAGTTGCATGCTATAAGAGAAGAATACAACCAAAAGATGGGAACTCAGGAAGAAGCTGTTGGAGAATGACTGTGTAGTTTAGGGGATAAACAAGATTTAGGGAAGATAGGTAGATTTTTATTTTTCTCCTCTCTCAAGTCTCTGTTGTTTCAACTCCTACAAGTTCTTTCATTTTTGCTTCATATAGAAAGATTTAAAGGCTGAAAATAATGGGAAGAAAAATGTAGACATAAAAATGCGGCCTTTGAGAGAAAGAGGTGGTCGGTTTTTGTGTAGCGTACAGTCGCTATTACTCACTTGCAGACCACAGAATAAGCAGAAATAAAAGAAATGGAAGGCATAAAGCTAAAAAAAACTCAACGTTTAATTAAATAATTATTTTAATTTTTATTTTTTTTAAATAATTTAATATTTAATATTTCATTTTGGATTAAAATATTTTTTATGAATAAAAATTATGAGTCAACGATAAGTAACTTAAAATAACATGATAAATTTATATGACAATACACGGACAGTATCATATAGATAAATTAGTTGATTTAAAAAACGTTATATCAATCAAAAATATAATTTTATAAAATTACATAAAATATAAAATATTTTTTCTGCTGACTTATCATTCTATCAAGTCATTTCAAATTGTTTACATTTAGTTTTTTGATAATTTTTATTTGTAGAATGACTTTTTAACTAAAATAAAATATTAAAGATTGAATTGTTTAAAAAAATAGAGATCAAATAACTAATTAGTCAAACGTTAGATATTTTTTAATTTTATGTCAAAAATAATTCATAAAAGCTTTTTTACAACTTTTTATCCAAAAAAAAAAATTAAAGGTTGGTGATTCTTTTGTTCATTGACGTGACTTTGGGGTGTAATTATTAAAGTTTTGAGCTAAATCTAAGTATTCGGGATCTTAAAACTGCTTTATCTTCCTAGTAGGTGAATAAATTGGACGTACCAAATGTCCTTTGAATTGAAAATCCATTTCTTTTTTATGGTCAATAATATTTAATTTTTTATCGATTAATTTAAATTTAGACATTTCTTTTATACACTGATTTTTAATTTATTTTATTTTATTTATAATATCATAATTTAAATTCATTACTTCAAAAATCTACCACAATCATCTCATGCTTTAATTACCTAAAAAATTATTTTCAAACTTTAAATGTAATTAATACTACATATTTCAAGTGACTAAATTGTTCGAAAATTAAAAGCATATTTTATACAAAAAAGAGAAAAAAATGTTAACCAATAATATAATCTTTAATAGGGATTGTTTTGGATATGTGTACATTACTTGACTCTAAAAATTTTAAAAACTAGTTGAGTTAAATGCTTGCAAGAGAAAAACAAAAAGATTGATTTTAGACAGATGGAAAAGCACATTAGAAAAATAAAATATTTTATACTCATGGGTTTGAGTCCTCAAACTTATTTTTATTCAAAAGTTAAATTATCATGTACACAACAAATCAACAATAATTTATGTTAAAAAAACAAATCAACAATAATTTAGTTTTTTATTGAGGGTCAATTTTAATAAATTATAGGACCCTTAAATTATAAATTTACTAGTGTGATTACATGGTAGTATATATTCATACTTTTTCTTAATCTTTTGGCAACGTGCACATACATTGTAACGACCCAGATTTCTCGAGTCAAAAATGGACGTTGACCCGGGTCTTGGACCAATACGTCGGGCTGAAATGTTGGGTCACAATGGGTCTCCATGCGTTGTTGGGCTTGCTTGGTGGTTTGGGCTTGGCTTATATTGGGCCTAAGGAAGGGTATTATGGTAAAATCATGATTGGGGGAGACAAGGGTTGATGCATCATTAAAGTAGGCTGCCATCTTTGTAAGAGGGTGAAGTCGCCCTTATCCTCTCTCTCTCTTCATCTCCTTCTTCTAATTTCCACCCCCAACCCAAAGTAAAAGATGGAAACTTGTTGTGGAGGAGTGTGAATCTCATATTGGCCATCAAGGAAGAGTTTATCAGCATCAAAGGATCTTCATTTCGAGCTAAACATCATTGGTTTTGGTGGGAGTTGGGTTTGAAGCTTGGAGCAAGGAAAGAGATGTGGAAGAAGCTTAGTTGCTGCTTAAGTTCGTGAATCTTGCTAAAGGTCAGTATATTTCTGACCTTACGTTTCATGAGCCTCATAAGATGATTGCCTTGCTTGGTTTTTGGTTATGAGTAGCAAAGTTAGGATTCTTGAGCTTTAAAACCCTTCTAATGGCAAATCACGTTTTGGGTGTTGATAATGTGTAAAATTGGTAGAAACCCACTTATTATACCCTAAATAACTTGTATGGTCATTTTGGGACTTAACCATGGAGGTTAAGGGTGGGAATGGTGAGATCCCGAGCTCTAGGTTTCAAAATCTGGGCTCAAGTACCGGTACGGGGTGGCTACGTACCAGTTTGTAGATTGAGAGACAGGTTGTGAGGGGAGTACTGGTACGCCCTCCCGTGTAACGGTACCCCTCACTTGATAAGAATTCCAGAGATGCCATCGTGTACCGGTACACAATGGGGCGTATCGGTACGCACTGTTATATTTCCTAAAAAGGCTTTGAGTTCTGGTACGGTACGTAGCGTATTGGTACGGCCTTAGGATGAACTCCTTCAAATCTTGTAGGGGTACAGGTACTCATTGAGGAGTACCGGTACGCGATGTTGATTGCCTAAGAGAGGCTTAGCGTACCGGTACACGTATGTGGGAGTACCGGTATGGTGGTGGATCAGTACGGGGTGATCCTAGTATCGATGAGGAGTATCGGTACGGTACGTAGCGTATTAGTACGTCTTGTGGTCAAATTCTTTCAAACCCAATTAGCGTATCGGTACTCATGGGAGAGTATCGATACCCAGAGGGCAGTACCGATGCTCATCTTAGAGTATTGATACTCGCTGGATAGACGGCCCACGAAAGTTGAGTTAGTGTTTATGGGTTCCATAATTCATGGCGAAGGGTCCGGTAGGTCCCTAAAGGTATAATACAAACTCTAAAAGTGAGAAATTAAGGTTAGTAACCCAGATATGGATTAATGGCTAATGGCATAGTAATTATTGAGTGGATCGCTTGTTCAATCATTCATAGAGATCCGTGGTGAATCGATTAAGACTACATGGAAGACCGGGGTTCTTACTGTGTGCTGAAGGGATGCCCGTATAGGCTGGCTGCCGCGAATAATAAATAATCTAATGAGAAAAACGTCAATGAATCCCAAAGACGTATGCTAGTTATTGTATCAAACGAGTCATGCCTTGGGGCATTGGTAATGGTTGGCTGGATGCCTTTTATCTCTCGGTGAGATATGTTAATGCTCGAGAGAGTATGTGTTAACGTATGTGTCTTGGTTAGGAATCCAGATGTCCTAGAGTCAGTGCAAGGCCACTTAAATAAGGATATGGGCACTCCAAGCTATGTGATCGAGTACATCCGACGTGTCCATGGGCTATGTGAACTGGATGCGGTCCGAAACCTATCCTTGGGCTATGTGATCAGGATATGGAAATACAACTCGAGGGCTGTGTGAGCTCGGATAACTCGATGGGGTATGTGGTCTCGAGTATCTTGTTCGGCTGTGTGATCTCAGGAAAAAGACTGCTTGTGGCTTATGTGGTCCAAGTATGTCTAGGACGTATCTGTTGCTACAGTAATCCAGATATGATCTTTACCCGACGACTATGTGATCACGGGTAACCCGACGGCTGTGTGAGCACGGGAAAATAGTAGGGCTTCGTTGGCCAGTAGGAAATGTATGTTATTTATGTAGTTGTGTGGATGATAGATGTTGGTTAGTTTACCCTTGGGCTTTGTGATCAGGGTATGAGATGTAACTCGATGGGCTTTGTGATCTTGAGTATGGGATAGATAACCCTTGGGCTATGTGATCAGGGTATGGATGAAACTCAGTGGTCGGTGGGACCTCGCATATGGTAAGCCCGAGGATGGCTTGGTAGACTTCTTAATTATATTATCATGCATGGTTGTTTTATGATATTCATGAATTGTGGTAGAGTAGAAATGTACTACTGAGCTTTGTTAGCTCAGCGTGCGAAATTGTGGTTTCTTTCGTGCGTAGGTTGATAGGTTGCGTTTGGAGGAGCATATCGAGGAGGATTTCCCAGCATCGAGCCAATCTCAGAATACAGTGCTTGATATCTAGTTTGGACTGGTTGTATTCATAGGACCTTACCACAATCGAGTCTGTATTTTCATTGTAATTTTCTATTATTTGGTCAACGGTGTACTTTATGTGGAACTCGTATTTTGTAAACCATTTAAATCTCTTTATCTACGTGAATTTTATGGAAATGAACCGTTCAAGAATTTCTAACTTGTGGTTTTAAATACGAAATTTTGACGAGTTAGTTTTGGGTGACCCGTAAGTGACGCTTCGGATCCGGGACGGGTTCGGGGTGTTACATACATGCTCGGATTTAAGTCTATTAAAATGAAATTCATCTTCTTTTCTACTGGAGCCACCCATTTTGTTCAATACATCATAAAATTTGATTTATAAAATGACATGTTTACATTATTTAATGTTTTAATTGTTTCTATATCATTTCATTTATAAATTTTCATTTATTCATGAGCATGAGAACATGTTAAGGAAAGTATCCCGTCAATATCTGTCTGTACAACAAAATTTGGAGTATAATATTTGGATAATCACTTAATTATTATCGTATTTTTATTTTGATCGTTGAACTATTTTTATTGTTATAATCAAAGTTATATTTTTTATTATATTAACCGTCCATCATTAAATAATTCACAAAATTATTGACATGATTAATTTTTATTAAATAGAAAGTTATTACATTCTCAAGGCAAATGTTGAGATTCAAACTCATACAAGAAGACGCAACATGAGCACCCTTACCCGCTCGACCAATTAAATGATCTCATTGGCATGACATTTTTAATGGGTAAAGTACATAAATGGTCACTAAACTATCTCAAAAAATACAAAATGGTCACCATACTTTCAAAAGTTATATAATGGGCATTAAACTTTAGTTTCTATTACAAAATGGTCACTAAGTTGTTAACTGTTGTTAAGTGAATGACGTGATAGTTACAAAATTTTGAATAATAACATATTTAATCCTCCATATTTATACATTCAATCAATTTAGTCCTAATTTAACCCTCATTATTGATGTCTAAATTGACTGAATGTGTAAATATTGAGGATTAAATATGTTGTTGTACGAATTTTCATAACTGCCAAGTCACCCAGTTAACAACAATTAACGGCTCAATGACCATTTTGTAAAAAAACTAAAGTTTAATGCCTATTATGTAATATTTGAAAGTGTGGTGACCATTTTGTATTTTTTTATATAGTTTAGTCACCATTTGTGTACTTTACCCTTTTTAATTGATATAATAATGTATTTAGTCCTCAACACTTACAAATTCTATTAATTTGATCTTCAAACTCATCAACATCATCACCCTTGTTCATGTGATATAAGAAATATTCCTTCTTTCTTTTCCAAAGCAACCCAACAAATGCTTCAAGAAAAAAAAGAATATTTTCATTTCCCCCCACCAAAGATAACTCCATTTTTCTTTCTCTCTTATTGCTCTTAAAAGTAGGGGGAAAAGAACCTTGTAATCTAATCCAGGTCAAACAATGCTGAAGAACATGTACGCAGGTGTTCCAAACTATAGAATGATGAGTAACAGCTCTTCATGGAGAACCAATGCCTAAGCATTGGTTTTCTAATTAAGGTCAAAGTATTGAGAGTTAGAAGAGATTAAATTAGATCAATCTTGGTATTATGAAGGATAATAATTTGAAGAAAACTTGAAAAATCATTCAGTTAAAGAAAAGAATGTGTTTGAGGTTCAAATTGAAGGAAATTGTAAATGTTATTGGTTAGTTTGTTAAATTAGTTTGAACTGTGACCAAATTAATAGAATATGTAAGTGTTGGGAACTAAATATGTTATTTTTTTTTGGATGAATCTGCCCTTTGAATTCCAACAAAATCAATTATATCCTATGCCTCCTGTACAAGAGTATATATGAACTATTTACAGCTCACATGTCATGTCATCTATACAACTAAATCCCAGTTCAAACAAATATAATTATACAAGTCTACTTCTCCATGGCGGAGCCACATGTAAATTAGGGGTCAATTAACCCCACTTGATTTGTTTTGATGTGGATTTTCGAAGAGTTAAATGGGGTTTTCAATAAGTTAGTATAAAAAATTTTATTGGAAATATTAGAATTGACCCCACTTGATTTGTTGAGTATGGGGTAAACAATATTTATATTGTAGTGGTATGAGAATCCTCGTACCTCATACTCTACTATGACCCCACTATATAAAAATTCTGGCTCCGCCACTGCTACTTCTTGTTGGCAATTTTTTAAAGAGTACTAAATGTGTTATTATATCACTTTAAATGTCACATTAATAATTTTTGTTAATTGTTTAATGATGAGAGACTAAAATTATCAAAAATTATAACTTTGACGACACAATTGAAAAAAAAACTTAGTTCAATAAACAAATAGCAATACACTAATTGTTGGGTTACTATTCAAATAGTTTATTCTTTTTGACAAATTCTAATTTTATCTAAAGAAGAGGAGGAGAGGACTCGATAGAAGGAAGGGGATGCTCCTAATAGGTCTAAAACTCATAACCTAAAGGAATACGAGGAACAAAGTTTGATATTCAATTTTTTTAAACATTTTTCAACTTGGCATATTGTTTAGGTCACCTTATACGACATTGCATATGATTGATGAAAAACAAATATGTTAATCGGATAAATTTGACATACAATTCTAATGGAATTAATGATTAGACTAGGAATTTCAAATCAGGGATTGAATACATAATTGACCCCTAAGTTGTCCACTTCAAATAATTACTGAAATTTGTATATTGGGATAGGATCCAGTTACACAGTATAAGAGTTTTTAACTTTTACACATTTTTTGGATCGTTGGATGGTTGAGATTAACAGTAGGATATGTGAAGATTATCTCTTAAGAAAAAAAGTAAAGAGTTAATCTCAGTCATCCATTTCACCCATTTAACTATCCGAAAAACGTGTAAAACTATGAGTTTTACATTCTCTTAAGTGGATCCTAACCCATATATATATATATATTTAAACTCAATTACTTTTACACTGTTTTTTGACCGTTGGATGATGGTAATAAATGACTAAGATTATTTCCTTATTTTTTTAAGTGCTAAACTTTATATTTTCTACTGTTAATCTCATCCATCCATTTACCTTCATCAAACGGTCCAAAAAATATAAAACTTTCAAGTTTTACATATTGTAATAGGATCTCATATATATATATATATAAAGCAAATCTAAATCTGTGTAAATTTTAAAAAATCACTATGGACAAATTGTGATTTAAAAAAATATCATCATTTATGTACTTAAATTATTATCTATTATCACCATTAGTCCATAACATTATTAATTAAGATGTATAGTTGTAACACCCTCTTCTCGGTTTGGTAGAGACTCGGGTCAGAGATGTCACCGATGATCAATGTTGGTAACTGTACAGTGAAATATGATGTTTAATGTTCTATAATTCGATCAATGAATGTCATTATTCTAATGTTAAAATAAATATAACTCTAAGGTAGTCATTTAATTAATCAATTTATTAGTATGGGTTCAAATGCAATGTAATTAAAGTTTAGGGACCAAAATATAAAATTTAAACAATGGAGGTCCTTACTAGTAATTAATAGTACTAATATTAAATTAAAATCATAATATACATGTATGCCAAATTTCACTAAGGTTTGAGGTCTACATCATGCTCAATTAACCATACCAATATTTAGGACTATTTTATTTAAAGTTCACATAACCAGTTTAGGCCAATAACATAATTACCTACCTTGATATCGGTACTCGAGAAGCCGTATCGATACGCTTGACTATTATTTGCTTTGTGATTAATGTGGGTATTAGTACAAAATCGCCCGTATCGATACACAATGCAACCTCAAATTTCAGTAGCAAAATTCAGTATCGGTATAGACTAAGTTGTACCGGTACCAGGCTGAGATTGAAATTAAGTATCGATACGAGGTCAACTCGTACCGGTACCCCAGCTATAGGCCAAATTCCAGGTGAAATTTCGTACTGATACTCTTGGTACCGTATCGGTACCCCTTTAACCATTTGGTCCAAATATGCCCACCAGTACCGATACGTACCTGTCTGTATCGGTACGCCCTGTTCTTGAATTTTATAATTTGCTAGTTTTTGCATCATTTACCTAACCAAAACACGCTCAATGACTTCCTAATCTATATCTATGAATTCTAATATGTCTCATTTTAACCATGTATGATACTCATGCCTCATTTTAACCTTTTTAGCAATGTTTAAGTTATAAGAGTACCATTTTAACCACATATGCAAACTCAAATACCATTCTAAAACCCAAAACATGTCATATATGCATACATAATATTACATATATCCAACCAAGTTCATTATGTCAAACAAGACATAGTGAGGTATAGAACCTAAAAATGTATGCAATGAACTATGTTAGGCTTACTTAGCCTAGTGAGGTAGTTATCAACAATAACAAACTATAAAGTAATGCATGCCAATGAGTCCGATACTATATAAATTAATGTAAAACCATGTTTAAGCATATGGAACAAGCATCAAGCTTGATTTAACTATGTAAATGCAAAGTATAAATCACAAATAATTTCGATGTTCATATTTTTTGGATCGAAGTAACCGATGGATACGCGAATTTTCATCTAACATCGACAAGCTTAAGTATTCAATAAACGGTCTATCCCTCCACATTGCCAATGACCAAAGCACATACATCCCGCCAACATCGCCAATAAGGGTCTCAACCCAAGGACCGTATGCCACCCGTACATGAGCTCAATGAATTCTATGGCATGGCAATTGTATCCAATGTATACTAGTATTCAAGGATTCAATATATATATATAAGCAAATAATATTCATATAAATCGATGCTTACCTTGTTTAATGTTGTCAATATCAATAATAAATATAGCATTTAACCTACCAATGCTTACCCCAATGATGAACAATGCTTACCACAATAATGGACAATGCAAAAGGATGGAACCTAGCCATTCTCATGACACAACTACACTCACCGATAATTTCGAAGCTATTAGGGCTCTCGGATTACGATTCCTTTGTTAAGGGTCTTGGAAGGAGTTGGTGAATCCTCTCCACCAATGGGTTGAACTATATAGAAAAATAAATGAAAAATTATCAAAAAATCATTTTTAGGGATTCAATAGTTATAAAAAATATCTATAGATAAAAACATAACATATAAGCTTAAGAATCCATGGGAATTGGTTAGGGTTTCAATAGGCTTGATTTCATAATTTTTCCATGATGAAATCAATAAGAAATCAATGGGCTTTCCTTGCTTGATTGATAGAAACTAAACCAAAAAAATTAAAGCTTGAATAAAGCTCTAATGGAGGTGTTTGCTTGTTCAATAGGAGGAAAAAAAAATGAAGAGGTGCTAGCTTAAAGCTGCGATAAGTTTCCTATCTTTTCTTTTTCCTTTTTTTTCCTATAGCAATTTCAATTGAACAAATCCAATGGTGAGGGAATCTCCCCTTCAAAGTCCACGTGTAGTGGTGATTAATCCCTTGGGGTTACTCACTCAATTAGTCCTCTAACTTTCCACTCTTTACACTTTAGCCATCTAAGACTCAATCTTTACATTTTAATCACTATGCAATGTTCCTTAAGTTTTCATTACTTGCAATGTAGCTCAATGTCAATGACAATTTTTAAATATTTATCAATACATGTGAAATTAACCACATGGTCAATGGTCAACAATCATTTTGACTTGTTGAAATTTAAATTTCCGATCACCAAAATTTGATTCTTAAATAAGCTAATTTTAGGGGTATTACAGTAGTGTAGTGTGATAAAAAATGCCGTATAACAAAAAATATAAAATATTTTTGAAAAGAGAAAATGTAAAACAAATGCAAGTTATAAGAATTCTTTCTAAAATTCTAAAAAATAGTATTAATTATCTAAAGTGTTATATTTTGATACACAAGTCGAGTAAAAAATTACATAATCATTCATATTTAAATTATAAAATCTAAAGCATAAATTTTTAACCCTACACCCTAAATCATAAACTCTAAACTCTAATCTTCAATTCTAAACCTTAAACCCATAAACCCTAAACCACAACCCAAACCTTAAAATTGAAAAACTTGTCAACAATCTCTAGAGCAAGTGGTTAAAGCTCTCAATTGACACCCTCTTCAGTCCCTCTCCCCTAAGTTGTGAGTTCAAAACCCATTAGGAGCAAATTTCTCCTTCTCCCTCCCCTAAATTTAATTCGATTTTTCATCTCTCGATAATCATACGACACTACCGGAACGTCCAACCATGATTGAAGAAAGTTTTGTTAGAATGTGGGTGGATGAGGTTTTCACGGACCACCCCCCGTCGTCTCCTATTTTTTTGCATGCATGGTATTTACCATGTTGTAGGGATGACAAAACTATTCGATCCCGTCGAGCCCCAATCCAATTCGATAGGAATTGTTTTTTATTTTTAAAAAATAGGGGTCGAGTCGGATTCGATTCTAGGATGAACATTTTTTGATTTGACTTGATTTATTTATAACTATATGTATATATTTTTATATTATATTTAATATTTTTATTAAAATTTTCAAAGCGGATTGAGTTTAGTCAATTTTTTGTTAAAATTTTAAGATAAAATCAGAATCGGATTAGTTTTTATTATATTAAGTCAAGATCGAATTATTAATAAAATATATTAAACTTGAATCGAGTCGAGATCAAATCAAAATTTTAAAATTTCAAGTAGAGGTCAGACAACCAAAAATCTACCCTGCCGCGTTGCCATCCTACTCTGTTGCCTAAGCTGTTATCTCCTTTGTATTTCGCAATAATGAAATGAAAAACCTAGTTGGATCCTTGAAAAAAATAAAAAAAACACCAACTTTAAGAAACCAACGGCAGAGCACCACTTGTCGAGTTCATGTGTTTAACCTTATCTGAGAATAGAATAGTAAATGTGGGGGAGGGAATGACACACGCCAATGTTAAAGTTTGTATATGATAAAAATATAAAGGTAAAGTATCACGTGCGCTTTGTGACCTCTCCTTTTGCTCACGAGAATCATTACCTAATCAATACATAAGGAGTAATATTCATAGGCATGGTTTTATTTTATTTATATCAAGGTCTGGGAACGATCGATATTCTTATATATTAAGGGTAGTTTGATTTGTTGAAATATTAGAATGTTAAGGAACACAATTTTTTGGCATCAATTTTCAGCCACGTTTTCATTTTAGGGTGAACAACTTGATGCATGAAAGTTTGAAAGAATGAACCGATGACTTTAATAACTTAATCTTAGATAGAGCACAATGTTTGACTTGTTAGTTGTTATTGTTACATGACTAAATCACATTAATTACCGTTCGAACCCACCATGTGAGTACGGGATGAACCCCGTTGTCTTTTTTTTATGCCTTCTCATTTTTTAAAGTTTTTCCCGATTAATCGGGATCGACATGCGTCACATACTTATTTTTAAATGGTCTGGGAACTATCGATATTCTTATATATTAAGGGTAGTTTGATTTGTTGAAATATTAGAATGTTAAGGAACACAATTTTTTGGCATCAATTTTCAGCCACGTTTTCATTTTAGGGTGAACAACTTGATGCATGAAAGTTTGAAAGAATGAACCGATGACTTTAATAACTTAATCTTAGATAGAGCACAATGTTTGACTTGTTAGTTGTTATTGTTACATGACTAAATCACATTAATCACCGTTCGAACCCACCATGTGAGTACGGGATGAACCCCGTTGTCTTTTTTTTATGCCTTCTCATTTTTTAAAGTTTTTCCCTGATTAATCAGGATCGACATGCGTCACATACTTATTTTTAAATGGTCTGGGAACTATCGATATTCTTATATATTAAGGGTAGTTTGATTTGTTGAAATATTAGAATGTTAAGGAACACAATTTTTTGGCATCAATTTTCAGCCACGTTTTCATTTTAGGGTGAACAACTTGATGCATGAAAGTTTGAAAGAATGAACCGATGACTTTAATAACTTAATCTTAGATAGAGCACAATGTTTGACTTGTTAGTTGTTATTGTTACATGACTAAATCACTTTAATCACCGTTCGAACCCACCACGTGAGTACGGGATGAACCCCGTTGTCTTTTTTTTATGCCTTTTCATTTTTTCAAGGTTTTTCCCTGATTAATCAGGATCGACCTGCGTCACATACTTATTTTTAGTAGGTGAGTCTCCAAAAAAAAAAATTTGTATACATAAAATTTTAAATTTAAACGATACTAAATTACTTATTACTTGAACCAACTCAATAATTATGAACCCCATTGTCAATTGTCTCAAGGTGTCGGTTCCAAGGTAGTAAGGTCAAGGAAAGATCAAAACACACACGTAGGAGCGACAGTGTGAGTGGGAAACATTACATATTATTGCCCACTTAAGTGTTATCCACAAGATAGGTAAATTTCTTCTGTTACTGTGGGTTACTAGACACTGTTGAAGCTGGTATAGGCAGGCAACAGCACACAGTTTTAGAGGAAGACGACGATGATATTGATAATGTCTGGGTTTTAATCAAGACCACACATTTGTTCCAAATGTCAAAGTGCAGATTTCTGTTGTTGCATGATTTCTTTTTTGACGCTACTTGCTCAAGAGCTTTTCATTCACGAATGGACACAACACTGTGCAACTGACATTTGTCAAAAGATCGTCTGAACTCTTAAAACTTTTCTCTTTCCTTTCAACTTATCACTTGCGTTTTTTTTTTTTGGGTAGTTTACTTGTTTAAATCCCTTTCTTAAATACAGCTACAATTTATTGATGATTAGGTCTAAAGAGATAAGACCTTAGGGAAGATTAAAATTTTAAATTCTAACGTGAAAAATTAAAAAGATCATCCCATATTGAATTTTTGTAAAATTCGATACAGATTAATCGGTAGTATGTTTAATAAAAAAACCACAGCTAAAACTTCTTGTAAGAGACTTGCTACTCATCGATCATTCACTTACCATGAAACCTTGGGGGTGCAACGTGTGCTGGAGCAGAGGGATCCATGGTCAAAATCAGAGTGCTGATTCCCAGTAAAATCATGTGAAGATTTGCATTCATCATAAATTGATGAAACAGACCTCTTTAGATGAGTTGGCTTTTGTTTTTACTGCAGGACATGAAGTGTCCTACCATTAGCCATTTGAGCAACAACAGACAGTAAAATGTGACCACCATATTCACCAGCTCACACAGATGAAAGATGGGTTATCCATTGCTTGTGTACTGGTCGGTATAGTTGTCGGCCACCAAGAACTGGGGCCGGAGCCGAAGACCAAATTAGGTTATCAAACTTGTATCTAGTCACTTAATCAGTGTTTAGGTGAAGTGGTATGTTGATGGTTCAGTACATCAGTTTAGCCAAAGGTAACCAGGAAAACTTTTCATTCTATTTTGCTTTGCCTAGCACCATATGGGACTGGGAAGTCTCTTTTCAGTGGCATCAAAAACACTTTTTATCAATAGACTTTGTGGAATACTTGCGGTCCTGAAGTGACTCGAAGCGGAATCCGAGGTCAACAAATTGGTCCATATAATTATTCTTAAACGATAACATTCAACAAGTATCGAATTCTAATGAAGGCATGTGCAGGTTGTAAAATGGTCATCATAAATAGCATTGTTATTGTCATTCATCACTATGCATTCCAGTATCTCGGTATAATTTTTGGGTTCGAACAAAAAAAAAGATAATTATTTGGGCAGCTACACAAATAATGTTGTACACTATTTCTTCCCATAATCACACCTGGAATTACTAGGCTAACATAATTGTGTATATTCTCTAAATGAATAACACAATGTAGCAACTTAGGTTTCCTTTTGAGGATTGTTGATTGGAACTCTTCAGTCCCTCGGTATGAAGCAACTTTATAGTCTTCTGAAATCTTAATCTTAGCTTTTGAGTGTTTTATCCCCAAATAAATAACCTGTTCGTGTGGTTTATTCATCGTCGGAGGTGCTGTTTCCTTTGCTACCAACCCAATACTGTTTAACTGCAACTAGTATCTTCTCCGGCACAAGGGGACCGTCCTCGTGATCATTCATCTTGGTGTCCCATCTCATGCCTCCGGCAATTTTCCTCACCTTGTTTAGAACATCAACATCATCCCGGAAGATAATAGACCCTTCAGGCCGCAAAATGCGATCCATTTCCAGAAGGATGTCTTCAAAGCTACACCTGTATGGTCATTTCCAGAAGAATGTATTTAGTGCATAAAAAGACTTTCTATTCCACATAGTCCCACTGAAGTATAACTCTTCACTTCATCAAAATTAACATTTATTATCATTTAATTTTAGAAGACTTAAATGATGTAACACGGTTACAGAGGATATGTATTGAATTATACGTTGAACGACTTTGACTACTTTGATTCCTAAAAAAACATGGCACACTAGAAAAGATGGATAAAAGACTTACTTGTTTTGGTACAAGCTAAAGACACCATTAGCATGGATAAGGTCATACGTTCTTGGGTATGTAGAGAAACCTTCACACCTGCAATACGTAAGAAATGAAAATGTCACCGAGTCAGGGGGTTCATTTCTGAAGTTTCTAAAGTTACATGATACGGCCAATGACCTCAAGGCTCAAACTGTCAAACAAGTCCAACATCATGATGGAACCGGTTGTTAACGAATTATGTCATTTCCACCGAGAATATATGAAGACTTCCTAAGAGAAGCCTTATAATCAAGTCTACTTTCCACAATATACAAATAATGGCGTTGCATTTAGGATGACAAAAAAGGAAACCCAATAGTTACAGAGCATATAGAAGATCGATTGAGACATACCAGTCATGATATATTCCTATGAGACCTCTCTCGTAGACAACACCTAAGGTGTCCTTAGAAATTGTGGGTACCACATTCATCACCCAAGACTTTGGTGATTCCAGAGCCGCCGCAAATCCTCCGAGACCAGCATTCACATCCATCACATTTCTGTATCTTGTAGTACCAATCAATCTATTTATCCTTTTGTAAGCATTTACATGCTTCTTCCAAAGCTTATTGTCCTCTTGGTAAGATTCAGGCGAGACCCCCTCAATAAGTCCTTTGGATATCCGAGGAGGGACAGCAAAAAGCCTAGCTGGGAATTTCTTCAATTCCCCTCCTGCCACTTCACTTGCACTACTGACTTTAGGGAATGGGGTTACACATGTTTCCATGTTCTTGTACCTAAAACATGCCAAAGGAGAAAGAAATTAAGTGGCAATAAAAAAATAAAATCAGAATAACTCGAGAAATAAACGAGCCAGGAGTGGAAATGATGTTTTAAAGCA
This sequence comes from Hibiscus mutabilis, assembly GCA_019671005.1. Lineage (NCBI taxonomy): Eukaryota > Viridiplantae > Streptophyta > Magnoliopsida > Malvales > Malvaceae > Hibiscus > Hibiscus mutabilis. Next base: position 38,993,365 of record CM033744.1, read on the forward strand.
ATGATGAAACAGCAAAGTTCTTATTGACTGGAAAATCAATATCGATTAGAAAATGCAAACGTAAATAAATGAAACTGTTGCACAAGTTAACTCACCAAACATCATCTGCATCCCTTGGTTTACACATATTGGCAGAATTCCTGCGGCAGGATCTGTCATTAACTTTTTTCCTCCATATAGCAATATCTCCCTTCTCATATTTTTTCTCCCAGCAAAGACGTTCCGCTAACTCTTCAATCTTTCTTTGCTCAGCCTTAAGATCTTCCTTAGATCGCTTCCAAACTTGGTAGTAGGTCTTCCAATTGAGTGGAGGGCCAGACAAGACCCAGTATCCACCAGGCCTTAGGACTCTATCAACTTCCATCAAGTACATCCCATCTGAATAAAACGGGAACACATATAAAAAGGTTATCAAATTCCTGGTACTGTTAAAGTCCAATGTTTTTTTTATCATTTAATCCCGATCTCTAACCATACTTGGATAATTAATTGTAGCAGAAAAGAGGGATGAAAGAGAACAGAAGTATTACACAATTTCACAGCTAGCATGTTCAGTACTACAACTTACCATTTGCAGTCCAAGGTATTAGGCATCGAGAACACTGAGCCATATCAAATGCTCTTGATGGATATGGAAGATTTATAGATCCAAGAACACCAATAACAGCAGGCACACCTCGCTCCAGTGCAAATTGTACCTGTGCTTCATGATTGTCCCGGGGTGCAAAAGACATAGCCAGAACATTTCTCTTCAACATGTACGCACCCCAACTTGCAACCTACGATAAGATTGGTTATATTAATGCAGGTAGTTTATACTGAATAAAAATGCCAAAGTAGATGCTCTGATGATGATTGTAAGCATAAAGACATAAAAGAGTATTCTATACAGGCAGGCTGTGTTCAATAAGACAGAGCTCCAATAGCAAAAAGAGTATCTGTGATTACTAAAACGTAACAAACGATGAAAGTAGAACTTATAAGAGAGTGGAGATTCATCAGCAACAACTTCTACGATCCTAATTCTCCTAAATCTATTAACCCACAATTCCCTTCCTGTGGGACATAACATATACGGGGAGGCCTTATCAAGTGAAGAATATGTCTACTCTCTTTTTCAGATGATGCGAGGGCTTGAGGCACAGATATATGTTGTTTTCTCTATAAAAAGAAAGTGGTAGCCCCGCTGATTGAATATACCCTCACTATGGTCTATCCATTGACTAAAGACCATGCTCATATACACTATTTTATGGGATTCAAATATTCAAAGCAATTAATAAGGCCACAGTTTGGATAAGTATAAAATCAATAACGATAAGTAAACTGCTTTGTTAAATTACTAAACATCCTCCAACAATCAATCCGAAGAAAGCACATGCATAATGGCATCATAAATTCTTAAAAAAACTGTATAACAGATTCTTGAAAATAACATACTCCACAACCGGTATCCAATGCTGTTCTGACAGAACCATCTGCTATCGGGATGATTGATGCAAGCTCATCAATATAGGCATCTGCACCTTGAGGGAACATAGTTCCTCCACCCGGAAATTTAAACACGTTCCCTTTGAACTGCACCCAGTTCTGAACAGCCTTCTCAACTGTCAGGCTTTTATGAGGAACATTAGCATAATGGACATAGTCACGACTCTTTGGCCATTCAAATGGTGTCATATACCCTTTGGGTGCTGGGATGAGACAGTGTAGCTTTTCTTCTTGAGGAGGGCAGTGTCTTTCCCGGTAAATCATGTTATCCCTAGGAAACTTCATGGCACGGTCTTGCTCTTGGCAAGGGGTGTAATCAGTGTATTTTACATTGCATGGCTTAAACACCTGAGCTTTTGGTTTGGAAGGCTCAACAATCTCTACATCATTGTGGTGTTTCAAAGTTCAAATTTGTCAAGATGTTGCAGTCTGTCTGCTTGGTCACCTCCAATGCTATGCTATCTCCTTTGCCGAAACCACTTCTCTGCCATGCTCCCAGAATGTAAAAGAAACCGCACAAAGCAATCACAACAAATATAGATAGCGGGCTCCGTTTTTTGTTGCCTGATGGATTGTTCTTGGAATCCATGGTTAGACTGATTCCCCAAAGCGAACTGTAAGAAAAAGTAAGTTAGGAAATTATTATTTTCCACAGATAAACAAGGCGAAGTTAGAGAAGCATATCGCAACATGTAAAAGAAACTAGTTCTAGAATTTCAATTGCACAAATGTTAATAATGACAAAGTACATTTGCTTCAACCAATAACTACCAAATCTAATATTCTCAAAATCCTTTGAGTTGAGATCAATTCTAATCTCAAGAAATAAATTAATTAATTAATTCGAGTTTCAACTTTGCAGCTGATAACTTTTCGAAATATCCAAACCCAACTAAAACAAAGGATTTCATGTGAAGCTCATTATCGGCAGTTTGGTATCTTCAAACTTGAATGGCCTCAATATATGATACACACACAAATATAAACCTATGTATAATGTAAAATTTTGAGCATTTGAAACTTTTAACAGAAAGAGCAGTGAAACCCAAACGAGTCAAGAACTTAGCAATACAAGTAAAGTTTTACTTTTTTTTTTTCCTTTGAAAGCTCCTAGACTAACTCACTGCACTTCCTACAAGCTAAAAGTTCATTTACACTTACTGATCTACTAGAAACAGCCAAGATTTGCAACCTCAACAGTAATACCAAAAGAGCTTGTATGAATCTCCATAAACCCTCAGAAATCAACTAAAAAGCAGGCATTTCAATCAAACTGATCTTAACAAATTCACATTATCTTTCAGCTGAAAACACAGAAAAAAGAATAGAAGGTAAACTGAACGAGATAGATCCATTAATTAAAAGAAACAGCATTTGTTAGGTCTATGCAGAACAAAGGGGAACAATGGAAGTAGCATAAAAAAGCAAAGAACTTTGAAGTAAAAAAAAAAAGAAATATGGATCAAAGGAAAATACCCAGAAGAAAAGAAGAGCTCCAAAGCAGAGCCCTTTTGGTTGAACAACCGAGTCTAGATCTCTGTAGTACAAAATGAGTGGAGAGCACTAACTATAGTGAGAGAAAGTAAAGATTAATAATAAAAGAGATTAGCTTTACAGTGAAGGGAGTGTCTTTTGTTTTCTTACCAACAATTAAAAAGGTTAATTTATGATATAACTCATGACTCACCTGCCGAGTTAGCTTCAACTGAGTTTGGAAGTAACTATCAAAAACAAAGAGTTTGGACGAGTTGAGGAAGGAGATGATGTACCTGTACTCTGCTCAATTTGATGTGTTTAGTAGCAAGACTTTCTACATTAGATTAATTTTTAAAACTATAAATAATATTAAATAGGTTTAATTTTGATATACATGTGTAAAAGTTACACAAGTCTGTCTATTTTTACTATAAATCAAAATTAAATTTAAACCTTAAACTCTAAATTCTAAACACTAACTTTAAATTCTAAATCCTACAACCCAAACCCCTAAACTCTAAAACCTAAACTCCTAACCCCTAAAACTAAAAGGTCTATATAGTCCTAACCCCTAAAATTAAAAGGTTTGTATAAACTAAAATTTACACAGACTGTGTATTAAAATTTTTCTCATATTAAATAAAAGTTTTTTTAAATAAACAAAACTTATTAAAATGATTTTTTAAATCCATCATCAAAAATAAAATTTCTTAACTTTTATTTTCTATATTTTTCTTTGCTTATATTTATTAATTTATTTTTGCCTATTTAAAAAATTATCTTTTCCAAGAGTTAATAATAGCATTAAACACTTCAATCTAAAATCATTCCTAAATTTTAGGAAGAACTATCTCGTTGTACTTATCAAAATCACTTTTCTGAATTAATGTTAAAATACACCTTAAATATTGAGCAAAATTTACCATATATTTAAAATTATAACATAAGTCTAAGTCCCTTAAAAAAAAAAAACTCTCCGTCCCTGAACATAATACTACATTAGCTTCACCTAATTTAAGTCAGATATGCATTCTTGCCGACACTAAATAGTTTAGATTTAATTACGAGTATAATTAAGATGATTTGGCACATAAAAAGTAGAAAATTAGTGATTCAGATTGAAACATGAATGTACCAACCAACATTTGCATCAGATTTTTGTTCTACTAAATATTAATTAGGCACGTCGGATTGGACCCACTTCGTCACTATGACCGACAGCTGACGAGCATTACAAAAATGGAAACGGTGGGTTCTGATTATAATGCACATGCCCGCTTGGGACAGTGTGACCACTTCCTCCGGAATCTCTACTTAAACTAAGGCTACGTTTTTTTTTTTTGGTTGAATTTCCGTCACCAAAATGAACGTTTGTTCAAATTTTTTCGTTAAACAAGTGTCAATTAGGCACCCAAAGAACGTTTATTAATCATTTTTTCGCTCAAACGGGGTTTGCCCAAAACTAAATTTTTCAATTTCTGACAACGAATATTCAGCCTCAACGACCGTTTGCTCACAACAACTAAAAATAAAGCTTAAAAAACTTTGGTTAATCATATTTTACATTTATCTGGGTTTTTTAGGTTGTTTGGTGTGAGTAAAACTATACTTGATTAAAGAAAATTAAATTTGTCGATTGAATTCAACGTGAAAAAATTGAATCGATTTGAAAATATTTTAAATTAAATTTGAGTTATAAAATAAGAAGATGAATAATTCAAAAATTTTAATACTTAGTGGATTTCTTTTTAAGTTTGAGTCGAGCCCCATAATTTTTCTCAGTATATGTATATCGCATATGAAACAAATATGAAGAAATATATATGTATATCATATATGGTTATAGAAAGTCTTTTAAATTGGAATCAATTAATACTATAACATTATAATTATCTATAATTAAAATTGAACATAAACTCGAACAACTCGACTTGAACCAACTCGACTCAAAAAAATTTCAAATATAATTTGAGTTATAAAATGAGAAAAACTTCAATGCACAGTCTTGTTTACACAGATCTTTTAGTTTTAGGGGTTTGAAGTTTAGTTTAGGGTTTATGGGTTTGGGTTGTAGGGTTTAGAATTTAAGGTCAATGTTTAGAAACTAGAGTTTAGGGTTTAGAGTTTGGGTTTAGTTTTTTAGGATTTAAGTTTAATTTTGATTTATAGTGTAAATACACATGCTTGTCTAAAATTAATTTTATACAGCCTGTGTATCAAAATTTTACTCTTATAAAATGTGATTCTTAAACTCGACTAACTCAAAAAAATTTACTCGACTCGATCTAATGTTCACCTTAACTGTTGCAATAATAATGTACATGTAGAGACGGAGCTAAAAAATAAGGTTAAAAGGAATAAAATCTAATTAGCCATAAAAATGAAACAACAAAATTAAAAAAAAAAAGTTTCCTTGTATTTTTTAGTTTAAAAAACATTGGGGAGCTATAGTCCCTCCTAGCCATAGAGTAGTCTCGTCTGTGTGTTGTGTGAATTTTTGCCCGCTCAATCCAATATATTCTTAATAAATTTATTTAAATTTATATATAATTTAATTTATTTTATATTTAATTAAAAATTAATTACTATTTAATCTAATTAATTTAACTGTTAATATTAAAATAATTTGACCCGAATTTCATAAAAAAAAAATCGACCCGTCAAATCGGATAGGGTCAGAGGCCGTATGTGTTTAATTTTAGTTGGTTTCTGTTTTTCAGGGCCGTGATAATGAGTGCCGTCATGGTGTTCGATCATTTGTCGCAATGAAAATTGAAGAAACCAAATTTTATGAAATTCGATTTTGCTTTGGATTTAAAGATGATGGGTGGAATGAAACATTTGCCTGCATACTAACAATTTTAAAAATAAAAAACAAATTTGTTCGAAAAAAATATAGTAAAAAACAAATAACCTAAGATTACGATAACCGCTAAAGAAGAGTCTAATGCTAACATTTAAGTATTTAACATTCTTGCAACTGATTATTCAGTGTCAAAAGACGACACGAAATTGGGGAGCGTCGGATCCATTGGCGGGCAGAATCTCCCAACGGCAAGGCTCGAGCTCTTCGGACTCGGGGCAGAATCCGGCTACCGTAACCTTATCTGCAGTAGCAGCTACAGAGCCGAACTCGAAAACCGTGACACTTTCGGGTCGGGGAACTTCAACGGCGCCGTTCATTCCCGGAACGGGTTTCGGGGTCTCGTTGGACTTGGGTAGGGTTTGGGTTTGAGATTTCGAGTCATCTCTGAACCAAGATAGCAGACCCATGCTTGCCTTGTGCGAGCTTTTCGACGTGGAGGGATTTTGGAGAAAGTAAGCATTTTTATTCAAAGATGAAATTGTAATTGAAGTTCCGTAAAACGCAGCGTTCTACCATAATATCTGAATTCATATATAATATATATTGGGTAAACTAATGGAATTATCACTTATTTTTAGGGTTTGTACACTTTTAATCAACGAGTTTTAAATTCAATCGTTATGATCACTTATATTTTTGACCTGTAAATTTATGGTCACTGGAATGTTTGTTGCCGTTAAACGTTAACGAGAGGCTGATCTGGCACAGTAAAAAGAATGACAAATTACCTAGATAGTCATTAAACTATTACTTCACTCATAATTTGACCACGGAAATAAAAACAATTTGTATAGTAGTACATTTAATCCTCTATATTTATATATATTTTTTTATTTCTTCTTCCCTCCACCATCTTCCATATTCTTCTTCATCTAACACAATCCCTAATTTTTTACTATATTAATCCATAATTCACACCGTATATTTTTTCTACTAAACAAAATTAATTAACGGAGCATATAAATGCATACAAATACAATTAATATGATATGAGAATTTGTGTTAGCCTTAACTTATTGCAATGAAGAAGCTGGAGAATATTCATTGAGCTCGGCTTTCCATTCACGGAACATTTGATGGACTTGCTCCTCTAGAACTGTAACATCAATGATGCGGCTTTCCTTCCTTTCAAACTACAGATCCAAAAACATTCCCTGCAGATCATGCACCCGGTTCTTTGCCTTGTCCTTGAAGCGTTTGTAGGATGCTGACTTGCAGTTGCTTTTTGACCCTTTCCTCGTTAGAATAAAAAGCCTTCACAGTTTCCACCAAACCCTGCAATCAAAAGCACAATAAAAAATACAATTTAAGATCAATCCAAATAAAAACTAAATCCAGTAATCGCTAATCTTATTCATGAAATTTTAAAACTAAATATCAGTTAAGATCACCACAGATATCTAACCCCAATTAATAGGAAACCAAACTAAAAACTATTATCGAAATCATGGTTAATAAATTTGCATCAAATGCACAGAAAGTAGTACCCATAAAAATGTGAAATTAAAAAAACAAAATAAAATCTAAAACATATGTAAAACGAAAAGCAACCTAGTTTACCAAATACATAAAAACTGGGATTAAAACAAGTGTGAAATCAAAGACAAATTGGGGATTAATATAGTAGAAAATTAAGGATTATGTTAGATGAAGAAGAATATGGAAGATGGTAGAGGGAAGAAGAAATAAAAAATTATAAATATGACGGATCAAATGTATAATTATACAAATTATTTTTATTTCGGTATTTAAAATAGGAGTGGAGTAATAGTTCAGGGACTATCTAGGTAATTTATCCTTCTTTTTATTGTGCCAGATCAGTCTCCCATTAACGTCCAACGACAACAAATGTCCCAGTGACCATAAGTTTACAGATCGAAAACATAAATGACTATAACGGTCGAATTTAAAAACCGGTGACAAAAAATGTACAAACCCTAAACATAAGTGACTATTCCAGTAATTTACTCTAAACATAAGTGATCATTCTAGTAATCAAAATTAAGTGGGAGTGAAAAAATATTTGATTAATAAGAACGTTGTTAAAATGAATGAAAAAGTAATTAAAAAAATTAAGTGACTTTAAAAGTCGTCCAAAAAAGACGACACTTTAAGAAAAACCATTTTTATTGAAATTTTAAACTCAAAACTTTTCAAAGTCGTCTAGTATTCTTCTTGAATTCTTTTCTTCAAAGAGCAATACTCAAGCAAATATATATTCATTACGCATCAAAATAAATATTTATATCGTTTGGTAGGAGTCTATTCAAAAATCTATATCGTTTAATATCTAATAAAGGATAAACATTAAATAAAGTCAAATTAATTAAAAAAAATTATTTAAATCTTTTATTCAAATTAAGTTTAGAAAATTCAAGTGAGTTAAATCAAATAATAAGCAAATCATAGTATTATTAAATACAAGTAAATTGGTCGTCTGTGGGGGGAGAATTCAACATTAAATCAGAAAATATTTGAAACAACGTGATCACGATATAAGTACATAAACCAGAAAAAAAGTGAAAGAAAATGGTAGCCGATGGCATCAAGCTTTATTCATCGAAGGAATCCAAACACCATAACAGGAGTCCAGTTTTAATTACTTCATGCATGTCGTCCATCCAAAAGCAGTACTTCCAGTTTCAACCAACCCTGCAAAACGGAAACGCCGACGAAAATAAAAAGTGTGAAAATCAATATATGAAAACGACGAACATTTTTTTTTCAAGTTTTTCGGCGGATTACGTACTTGGAGCAATCGACGTTTGGTGAAATGGCGACGGGCAATTTGATTCCACAGTTGGAAGGAAGAGCCTGAGCTAAGTCGTTCTTGGGTTTCATGTTCTTGGCTGCAGATTTGATGCACTCGCAAGCAGCCTTCTTGTCAGCCGACGACGTCGCCGCCGATGCCAGAGCAGACGCTCCGGCACAACAAGTCGACGGTGGTTTTCCGGTCCCTTTCACGAGATAATTCACACAGGGCCTCAAGTCCTTGATCACAGCACTGCACGAAATGGCGGCATTGGAAGTCGAGGCAACCAACAGAAGAAGCGTAACGACACCCAGAGCCGAAATTTTGATTCTCGAAGCCATCGCTGTTCTTGCTTAAAACCTTTAGCTGTAATCAATGGCTTCTGCTTCTGCTTCTGATTTGGCTGGATATTTATAGGGAGCTTGAAGGGCTAACTCATCGATCCAAGAAACCAGTGGAAATAATTTAAGCTAATTGTTTCTTGCACCCAAGTAAATTAGGTATGATTGATGAATTATTTTCAAATATAAACCAAAGAAGCATCGCCATGTCGGTTCATGCAGTCGAATACGAAATGAATTATTTTCATGCAGTCGGATGAATTGATTTGTTGATATTTATGGAATCACAATTTTTTTAAGACATGTTCGAACATTTCTATAGTGCTTGAGAAACGTTAGACATCTATCTCCCAGTATACAACAACGGAATGAACATGTATAATTAAGAAAATGATAATATTTTTGCACCCTCGTACGCCTGCGTGCGAGGCATAATTTTATTTAATTCATATAATTTTCACTCGTTTGAATAAAATCATACTTATTGATAAAAAATAAACCAATCAAAACTAAACATGTGTAATTAAGAAAATGTTACATACCTATTGCACTAAAAAATAAAAAAATAGATACCTAATTGCACCATAAAAGTTGAGAACTTAATTACCCTTAAAAAGTTAGATATCTAATTGCAAAAATATTGGATACCACAACATACATCAATACTAAAATCAGGTACCAAAAAGTTATATTAACCTTAACCTAATTGACAAAGCTTTTTTTTAATTAGTATCTAATCTATTAACTGACTAATTCATATTAGGTATTAGAGAGATTCATTACGAGAATAACTCTCTCAATACAATTTACTTTATTCTCAACATCATGATTCAAACTGATAATATTTAAAGATTTAACGTCACATCTTATTAAATCATCTGATTTGCGAGTTAATTAATCTACGCTTTGTGAAAGTAGTATAATATATTTTAAGGTAAAGTGAGTGTCTGGTTAAGATTTAAGAAACAAGAGCTGGTGGAATTTGTACAATAGTCAAACGCAGGAAGATTACTTCTTACAAGAGTATTGAAAATCTATTGCTTATGTTTTGCCATGACTTAACATCTTAACCAAACTTGATATTTTTACATATAATACCATAGAAATTTATATCAAACAAAAACAATACAAGTTTATGGTCACTATATGTATGGGAAATGATAGCAATACAGCTGTCAATTTTTTTCTCTCAAAATATAATACTACCCAAATTATTTCTTAAAATATTATTATTGCTACAGTGAAAGTGAAGTCGGATGGACTACATTTCGACTTTGAACAGTAAAATCTATTTTTATGAATAAAAAATTAAAGTCGGATGGATTATAATCCTACTTTGAACAATATTTTATATTAAAGTCGAAATCTTTTTTCAACGTCTTCAATATTTTAACTTAAAAAATACCTAGAACAGTTGATGAACAGTGAAGTCGGATCTCTTTCTCACCGATTTCACACTTACTGTAACAAATGCTATAGATTGAGAAATAATCTGACATGTACAATATTTGAGAAAGAAAAAAAATTAACTGCCATATTTGGGTAAAGTTGCCTTATATGTATAGTGCAGAGTACATCTTGATCGATATATTTTAAAATGAACAAAAAGATTATAATTTATTGTATATTAGAGATTCTACTAAAGTTATCAAGACTATTAGTATTTTAAATCCAAAATCCAATTGTATATATTTAAAAGAAAGAATATTTATCACTTAATATCAAAATTTTCAAGATATTTATCTTAAATATTTTAAAATATAGTTTGTTTGAAGAGTCATCGAATAATTTGATTCGAGTATAATGACAAGGTATGATATGTTTGAAAACACATTGTAATTGGTGGATTCAATTTATGTTCGATTCTTAGGGGAGAGGTGGAAATTAGAATAACTATGCATGTAATTAGTGAGAATGACTTTTAAAAGGTTTATTTAACAATTTTTAGAGTAATGGTTAAAAGTTCATTGTTGACATCTTTTATTGATTCCCTCCTTTTTTGATTGTGGGTGGGTCGATTGGCCAGTCAATTTGGTGAAAAAAATAAAAAAGCGATCAAGGTGACTTTATTTTATAAAATCGAACAGATTTTAGAGGAAAAATGACTGATTTATCTTTTCATTCGGTTCGATCGAAAAATCAATCAAATAGACTTTAAATTGATTCTTTCACATTATAAAAATAAATAAAAAGTAATATATTAGGCATAATTATTAGTATATAAGTATATTTATTAGTGTCTATATACTTTTATTTTTATTCCAAAAACAATAACAAAAAGTTAAATAATAATAAATTAAAGTCAATTTATTAGTGTATATATATATATTAATCAAAAGGTTATTATTCCATACCTTGGTGATGAAAAAATAAAGCAGGCTTAATATTATTTTAAAAATTAAAATTTAAATCTATAACCCTAAATCTCACCTAAACTCTAAAACTTAAATTATAATCTTAAATTCTAAACCCTAACTATTAACTTTTTAAATTACCGGCTAATGCGCGCCATCTTCGTTTCTGAACCCTCGCTTCCTCTTCTTCGCTACGGTCTCCTCCATGTTCGTTCCTTTCAATCCCAGCCTGTTTTCTCAAAACTCGAGTCCAATGATTCCCAGATATTCTATTTGCTATCCAATCACGGTATTGGAGAAGCTCGTAACCTGCTTGACAGAATGCCTCAAAGAAGCAACCATGGCCGCGTTATTAATGAAGCTCGTAACCTGTTTTCTCAAAACTCGAGTCCAATGATTCCCAGATTTCTCACTTAACTTCTCTTATCTCAAATTTCTCAAGAAATGGCTTTGTTAATGAAGCCAAAATTCTGTTTGAAATTATGCCTGAGAGGAACATTGTCAGTTATAATGCCATGTTGAAAAGATTTTTCAACGACATGACTGAAAGGAATGTTGTGTCGTGGAATTCTATGATTGGTGGGCTGATAAAGAATGGGGATTTGGAGGAGGCAAGGTTGGTTTTTGATGCAATGCCGGTCCGTAACATAATTTCATTGAACACTATGATTTCTGGATATGCTGAGAACTGTAGAATGAAAGAAGCTAGAGATTTGTTCGAGGAAATGAAGGATCGGAATGTGGTTACTTGGACTAGTATGATATCAGGTTATTGCAGAGCTGGTGAAGTGAATGAAGGGTATTGTTCGTTTTGTAGAATGCCTGAGAGGAATGTTGTTTCGTGGACAGCCATGATTGGAGGGTTTACTTGTAACAGATTCTATGAAGAAGCCCTGTTGCTTTTTCTAGAAATGAATAACTATGAAATAAGACCTAATACTGAAACTTTTGTATCACTTGCTTATGCTTGTGCCGGAATGGGATTTTCTTGTCTTGGCAAGCAGTTACATGCTCAAGTAATTGTTTCTGGATTGGCGTATGATGATTATGATGGCAGGTTATGTAGGAGCCTCATTCAGATGTATTCAGTATTTTGTATCATGGACTTTGCGTATTATATATTTAACAAAAACTTGAATAACTCGTCAGTTCAATCTTATAATGCTATGATCACCGGTTATGTTCGTATTGGAAAGATGGAAAAGGCGCAATATGTGTTTGATATATCACCTATTATAGTTAAGATCTCATGGACTTCGATGATTGATGGTTATTTGAGCGTTGGACAGGTTTCTCAGGCTTGCCATCTTTTTAACAACATGCCAGAAAAGGATGCAGTAGCATGGACGGCAATGATATCAGGCTATGTCCAAAATGAACTTTTTGTAGAAGCTACCTCTTTATTTTTGGAAATGCGGGCACAAGGTGTTTTCCCTTTGACTGCTACATATTCTGTTCTTTTTTTAGCTGCTGGAGCAACGGCAGATCTTGATCTGGTGAGACAAATCCATTGCATGCTTGTGAAAACATGATATGAATTCGATTTGATTCTCGAGAATTCCCTTGTCTCCATGTATGCAAAATGCGGGTTAATAGATGATGCATATAGTATATTCTCAACTATGACGTCTCGTGATCCTATTTCATGGAATTCAATGATTATGGGGTTTTCTCATCATGGGCTAGCAAATGAAACTATAAAGATTTTTGAAGTGATGCTGGAATCTGGAACTCACCCAAATTCTGTTACCATTTTGGGTATCCTATCGGCCTGTAGTCATGTAGGCCTTATCAATAAAGCATTGGAATTATTTAAATCAATGAGGGATATTTATCGAATTAAGCCTGGTTTAGAGCATTATGTTTCTATAGTCAATCTTTTGGGCAGAGCAGGGAGAGTAGAGGAAGCAGAAGAGTTTGTCAGGAGTCTACCTTTCGAACCAGATCGTGCTATTTGGGGGGCATTACTTGGCGTATGTGGGTTCAATGAGACAGGTGCTGAGATTGCTAAACATGCCGCAACAAAATTGCTTGAGCTGGACCCAATGAACGCACCTGCCCACGTGGCTCTTTGCAATATATATGCGGCAAGAGGTCTGCGCATGGCAGAGCAAAAATTGAGAAAAGAAATGGGAATGAATGGAGTAAGGAAAGTCCCTGGGTATAGTTGGATACAACTGAATGGGAGAGTTCATGTGTTCAAGTCTGGAGATAAACTTCATCCACAAGCTGATGAAGTTTTATCACTTTTATTTGGGATTTCTGTTAAATCATACAAAAGAAGTATGTCATCCAAGCTTTAATGTTGTTTGATATGATGCTGGAAAGAGGAAAGGTTCCGGCTAACAATGCTTCTTGTAGCATGTGAACTTGAGGAGGCCTAATAAGGGCTTGGGGATACATTCTTTTGTTGAAAATAACAAGATTAATTGTGATATGTTACTTTCAACTGCTCCTTTGTCGATATATACACAATGTAGGGCTATTGATTTTCTAGCAATATTCTTGGATAACATGCCTGACAAAATGCTATGTCATGGAATTCCATGATCATGGGATATAGACCGCATGACATGCTGGGAAAACCTTAGAGTTATTTATCTGCATGAAAGCATGGGTGAAAGGTTTTCGAGGGCTGGTGGTGCTTGGATAAAATATCAAAGCTTACTAAATTGAACTCAAAGTGGAGTCCTTTGGTTGCTTGTTTTATTGACTTAGATGGAATGGTTTGATGGAACTGTCAGGCGGGCTTAAGAATAAGATGCCAGCAGAGTTCAGATAATCACCAAATTGTGCCCTCTTACTTTGCTATTTATATGTAACTATGAAAGATTTCATTTCACTTTAAACCTTCGTTTTCTCCCTTGTGCTCTTTTGATGAATATAGAAGTTCATATTTTAGGTTTGTGTTTATCTCTTTGCTCGGATTCTCATTCTATGAGAACAGTTTAGCATTAGTCAGGCTTTTCAGCTAAAGATCTTTAGCAATCTATGGTGAAATGATTTGTTTTTGTGCTTCTGAAAATCATCTCCATAAAGTACTATATTACTATTGATATTAACTAGATTTATTCAACTATTGGAAACTAATAATAGAAGCATTATGCCAATGATTACCAGGTCATCTTTGTCAAAAGGTCTGTAAGAGCTGATGTGGGATTGCTTGGTGCGCAAACAAGGTATTTAAACCTGCCATGGTATGAATTTCTTTTGGTGTAATTAACTAATAAAATACCTTGTTTGTCGATAAAATCGGGAAAGGCCGAAATGGAAGAATAACAACAAGACATGAAAAATATGTTTCGAATTTGAAGAACAAGTGAAGGTGATTATTTGGATAGTGATGTTTTCTATGATGACTGCTTTGAGAAATTTGAATCTTTATTAAGAAACATAAATTTTCATTAGTCAAAGATAAAATAAGAACTTCTCTAACTAAAACTTGTTATCCCTTCCTTGACACGAAATAATAGGATATATATTAATCAAATAAACATAATGAAAGAACATATTTGAACAATCCTAGATACTTGTTCTTTTATTTGTATTGCTAAAACAAAGAAACGAATTACTCTGGTTCGCTATCTAGACATCAATTTGAACTCCTGTATCATATGTCTCTCCAGCTTTCCAATTTTCTGGTATGTTATTCACAGGAACAATCCATGATTCATCTCCGTCTTCTCCACTCAATAATATCCTTAAAGACAACGGACCGCTTGGTGGCGAAGTGGTTGTCCATTCCGCTCCATAACTCCTGTCCAAGAGCTTGCACGCGAAGTTTTGAGTCTGCAGATATTAGAAGTATCCCATTTTTGTAAGTATTCTACTCGCTCTGTTAAACAGAAAGTTATGGTCAGAAAGAGCATAATACCTCGCATAGCTGCACAGCTGTGATATCTTTGTCCCCTTGTTGATACCATAGAACAAATGCTAAATAATAAGGGTAGTTGCTGTTCTCGTCGATCTTGATTGTAATGTTTTTGTTGGGGTAGCTGCATGCAACACTGAATAAACAGAGTGAAGGAATGGAGTAAGAGAACCATGATTTTGTTTATATGGTATACATTTTAGGTTCTTGAGAAACTATTTTATACATGTTCCTCGATGTAGAGATGTCTTACCGCCTATATTCGATGTCAACAACTCCAAGGGCTAATAGAGATCCAGCTGCATTTTTTGCCTGAGCCATTCTACCAAAGGCTCGTCTGCTAAGGATAAAGTCCGTGCCGGGGCCTGAGCCTGAATCGGTTATAACCACGGTCACACCTTTGTCCGAGCAGTAATGGCTGTTGGTACACCTCACCTATTATAGCGAAGAAAGAATAGGCAATGTTAGCAGGTTACGTATTATTTAAGCATGCGAAAGGGCATCTATGCTATGTTTCATAACATGCACAGGCACAGGCACAGCCGCACAGGCACGTCTTCCTTTAGTACCTGGTAGCAATCACCACAGCCAACACCATTACGGTAGAGATTGGACACTGCCGATACATCTCCACCGTTTATCGTTGCTCCAAATGAACCAAAACCACATGCACCCACTGCAATTCAGTGAAAGAAAATCAGTGAGCATTTATGTCTGTATTATACACAAAACACGATACAAGGTATGCGTTCCCTGCATTCCCTTACCATCTGTTCCATGTTCATCAGAGTTTGGGTAGTAAGCTGCTCGTGAATGGATGAAAGTCGACGCCTCTGTCGTGAGAAACAAAGTGGCTAAAAGGATCAGAAGGGATCGAAGGGAGAGATCCATAGATCAGGATTCGATGCGCAAAGATTAGAATGAAAAAAAGAAAAGAAGACAAGATCGTTGTGCATGGAACAATGGGGTCTGCAGCTGGTATTTATAGGTGAAGCAAGCAGCCAAAGAATTATCTTGGTTTGGTAAGCCTTGCCAACTTTGACAATCTGTAAAATAATTATGAGCGGAATGCTGTTAGGATTGTAGTAAGCACTTGTGATGTAATTATGTGGAAAACATGCCTCTGATTTTTCAATTTCTAAAGCACTTTGCTGTCCCTAAATGAAATCTCTTACAAGCATTTAGACGATAATTATGCAGATAGACTTTATTGTAGTGTGCAAGATACTAGTATATACGTCTAAATTAGACCATAATATATATATATTATTTATTTAAGATTTTGTTCAGGTTGCAGTCTTCAAATATTTTCTCATTCACATCAAAGGAAATATTATATATAAGAGTAACTGAGTAAGGTAGAGATTTCAGCATTTTCTAATTTGAATGAATGTGCAAGCTATTTAACCCTTACTTACCTAACAAGCGAGAGAGCTTAACTATCTTGAAAGAGAAGATGGAACAATAGTATTTTTTTTATAATCACCGGTATCCAATCTATTGGCTGACTAATAAGGATTAAGTTCTGCATATATCCATTATGGGGGTAACCCTCCCAACCCAATTACTCTATTAAGAACGTCAGGATTCAAATTATTAGCCTTGCTTAAGGGATCTAGCGTCTTATCCCGCTGGACCAACTAATTGTTGCAGATGGAACAATAGTTTTTTTATTGGATCTATTGGTATTCCACAAAGGTGCAAGGGAAATACTCCATGTATTATAATAACGGTGACTTGTTTTTCATAACGACGGAGGAACAATAAAGGCCAAGCTGACACAGCACGCCAACAAAGACCGACGTGAAAGAAATCCCATTGCACCACGTCAGCCGTGACATGTAAACCATTACGGAAAACCCTACTTGGCGTCAACCTATTTCATTATTCAGTAGAAAACTAATCTGTAGTGTTATTGCAAGACAACCGTTGCCTTCGTTAGCTCTTTTAAGACAATGAAACACTTTGTTATAATCAGAATTCAAAACCCATTTGTTAATTATAAGACATTTTCAGAAGAGATCATCCATTCAAATTCCACCATTTGTTAAAATTCGAATCGCATATTAAACTAAGGAATTATATATAGTCTATGCAACTTGATTGTTAAAACTTTAATGGAATAATGATGTGGCAATTTATTTCTCAATTTTTTTCATAAATTTCTAACTTCCATTTAGATTGTTTGCAACGAGATTGACACCAAAACAAAAAATTATAAAGTAGATATTTTATTGTGTCACGCAATGGTAACAGGCAAAAATATTTTTATAAGTCATAAAAAAATTTGCCAACTCACTATTGGCCCAAGTTCCAACCCACCTTCCCTCATTCTTTTATCACTCTCATTTTTTTCTTTTAGAATAATTACTGGTATTCGATTTATTGATTGATTAATTAATTTAAATCATATATTATAGAGACCTATTATGATAACGACCATTACAACTCAGATTATTCTATTTATAATATCAGAATTCAAACTTTAAATCTTGTTGATGATGTGTTTAACAGATTGGTTTCGAAAATGGAGCCTATCCACATCTTCCCTTTCGTGAAACGCGCGCAATTGCTGATGTGTTTAACAGATTGGTTTCAATAATGGAGCTCCAACTGATGGAGAATTCTTCATCAAAAATATTGCTGGGAGGCACAATACCGATATTGCTGCTACTCTCTTCCCCGATGGTCTACCAAGGAGGCGAAAAGTTCTTGCAAGATAAGGAAGCCATGTTCCGGTTTCTTCTACAATCGAATTCAAATTTTCGGGTTGGCCACATAGTGTTAGCAGTGTTGATACTTTGTATGGATGGCCTCGGAAAACTTACCCCCTTTAAAGGTCTTATAGTTATATAAACTAACTAAATGGATTAAGGATAGTGGGTTGAAGAGAGCTGACGTTACTAATGCTCCAAAACTAAATGCTGAATTCATGATCTAAAAACTCGGCCTCAAAGATTTCTTTGAAGCAAGTGCGAGCGTGCCAAACCTTACCCGGACCCTTACTTGAAGGCATTTGAACTGCTCAATGTGTCAAAGATCACATTCCTAACCATGTTTTCGGTGTAAAAAACTAGCAAATACGAACTCGGGTTTGAAAACTTGCTCTTTTTTTTCTTCATTGTCCAGGACTCTGCATCAGGAATAAGAGCAGGAGTTGCAGCTGGAGAGCCTGTTGTGGGATTGACAACCAGGAATCCTGAAAATGTACTTATGGAAGCAAATCCTACTATGCTCGTAAAGGATTAAGAGGATCCGAAGTTACGGGCGGCTTTAGAGGAGCTTGATAAGAAGGGATATTCTTTAAAATCAGTAACTTGAGCTTAAATTCCACACTAGTTTAGGAGCTTTTACTTTATTTGAATAATAATTATGTAGGAGAAGCCAAAACCCTCCTCACATGTACCCAAATTAGATTTGATAAGCTATACTCAATATGGGGTTGATTACTTTCAATACCCGAGTTCCATTCCATGACTGTTGCGATATTGTGTTTTCCCCCCTTACAATCTCGAACACCATACTTTTGGAAAACAACATTTCAGGTTTACTATAGAGATGCGATAGACACGGACTAAGCTATTTATTTCACACTTCTACAAAAAAGCATTACAACGATGACACCGGTTTAGGAAACAATAAAAGCATTACAACCAATGTTCTAGACAAATTTTAGGTTTAGCTTGTTGGAACAGAAGCTGCACAAGAAAATGCAACAAATGAAAGTTGAAAATTAAACTTACACCTTCTCCAGTCTTGCTTGTTCATTAAGGGTGATGCAAACACTATTAGCAGGCAGTCGGGTGGTTTCATGCCCATGAGACTGAATCAATCTCATCCCTCGCAGATTTGTATAACTCAAGCCTCTTGACACATTGTTGCCTCCTTTCCATCAAAGCAGGGTCTTCATCCAATAACTTTGCCAGCTGCTTTCCCTACAAGAAAAGAATGGAAACAAGTCAGCAAAAAACTCTCAGAATGCATTGCTGCTGTCCGAATGGAATCCGTTCACAATCAAATTACCGAGTGGGTGTCACATGGATGTGTCAAAATGAATTTATGTGCAAATAGGGGAGAATGCAGGAGTAAAGATATTTGGTACCTCCGTTTTACCCAGCTGTATATAGAAGTGATCAAGCAATGACTGTTTGGCCTCCCTTACTTGGCAATAAACCACGGCCTTAGGAATGGTATTTCTAAGCGTATCAGACACCATCCCCACATAAGAGTAAACAGTTGATCCTATTCTGCGAAAGTGACTTTCAGCATATCTATCTGCAGATGAGGAAGTCGGGTTTCCACCTTTCTCCACTTCTTGGGGGAGTTTCCGAAAGAAATCTACCGTCAAGTATGATGACTCCATGTCCACCATTCGCAAAGTTGTGTTCTTACTCTCTTCACGAAACCTCTCCAATGCTTCATTCGCAGCTGCTGCAATTTCAGCTTGGAGAGTTGGAAAGCGCTTCAACTCCTGTTCAATTCCAAAAGATGAAATTACGTTCTTCCATTATCCCTAAAGTATCACTGTTTCATCCAAAAAGCTAGTGAAGTTTTAAACTCCTAACCTGAGTTTCTGCAATTGACCTTCGTACAAGCTCTTTTAAAAGGAAGTGAACCTGCAAAATAGAACACCATCCACTGCAGATGAACTACTTTTAAAGAGTGAAAATGCAATAGATATTTAGTTTTTATTCTAAATCCAGCAAACAGCACACCATGAATGAACCCTCGGTAAAGAAAATGCCTACAAGGCTACAAAACCCTCTCCATTCTACTTACCTCCAAGAATTAGTCAAAAAGCCCTATGCCAATTATAACAGAGAACTAACCAAGACAACAAGAAAATGCCGCCTTGAGAAGGGAACTTACAGCATCAACAGAAGCCTCCGCTGGGCCTCTGAAGTAACCAAGTGCACCATCAATGAGACGCCGGTAACCTTGCTCAGGAGCAATTAAATGAGGTTGGTACCCATCTGCCTCTGAGACTACTTTCCTAATGTTTTGCAGTGACAAATGACGGTCAAATGGAAGCTTCCTTAAAGCAGCAGGCAGCTGGTGGTCAAAAACTCCATTGATGCGGTCTCCACCCGGCCGCCTAGAGAAAGATTGAAACAGGATGATAAAGAATTATGATTGTATCATATTATATATTTAATTTGTTCTGCAATTTCTGCACAAAATGGAAGTGAAAAGAAAGGAGCTAACCCTCCATCCAAGTGCTCCTTAAATATCCGATCAAATGCACGGCATAATTCTAGTATGGTGTATAACTGAGCCTGATATATATAAAAGCAATAAAATATAAATTGATTAACGAAACCTACGAATATCCCAATATCAAAGAAATAAGACAGCAGTTTAGGCTCATTACCCCAGCATCAACAGCGACAGATCTACCGAGATGGGACAATTCTGCTTCAAGCTCTTCAATGCTTTTGTTAATTAAAGAAGTAATGCCAGGAAGCCGGGCTCTAATTACAGATTCCAGATGCTGATACCAAAGGAATATTCTAATAAGTAAATAGACATGCTATACAAAAATGCAAATAACCACGAAACAAAACCTGTGAGAGAACTTTTGCAAGATATTCTGAGCCCATTTTGCTAGCTAAATGTCCATAATCAGGACTAGTGGCAAAGAACTCGCGCTCCTTCCGCCTAGAAGCAATCATGTCAACATTTTTGTTAATATCAGCTTGTGAACGGTTTACTACTCCAACCCAAGGGTGTTTAAGTGGATAAGCTCTTCCCTCAAGAACCTGCATTTAAAAAAAATGAAGAAAAGTAAACATGTGTACAATGGGGAAGGACAGAAAAGCCATATGTATGATCCCATTCAATGTTTAACTAACAAAAAATATCTTTGATTAGGTTTTATACACTGCAGCAGATGCCCAGTCAAGGCATAAACATACTATTAAATATTAATGCATATTAAAATAGGAAGAAAGCTTACCTCTATAGCATTTGTTCCCTTGTCCATCAAGTCAAGCTTGGTTAATACACCAAATGTCCTTTCACCTAATACAGTTAACAATGACTATGATACTATTCTTACAAGACAAGTACGATTACACTGTAACCAGCAATGATAAGAAGACAGATACCTGTCGGATCTACTTCTCTAGACAGCTTCATAGCATCAGATGTCGCTATATCTTGATTAGCAGGAGTTATGGCCAGAATAATGCAGTTTGGCTGCAATCAATGGAGAAGAGAAACCAGTCATTTGAATCCCCAAAGGTCTAATAAATTCTATCTTAGATAGTAAACTGATTATTCATCGGAAAAAGGAACAAACAACAAACAAAAATCAAATAGATCTTTACCCACAGATATAGATAGAGTTACCACAAAGATATACCTTTAGCAATTGGTTCTAGGACCTACTAAGCATCATATACTGCCATGAGGGCAATTTCAACTTATAATTATAAAATATTACAAAAATCCAAGAAGCGTGCAATTAATTGTACTCTTCTAGCCGCCATCCAGCACAAATTATTGTGAAAAGGAAAATTTACCATTACCTTCTCAACATATGAACGAACCATGCTTTCTATGTCTTGAACAATACTCTCTGGCTGTCCCTCTACCAAAAACAAAGACCCCTATTTACCATCTAACAGATGAAAAGAAAGAGGAATTCCTTAGGAGAGCCGGAGGCATACCTACAGCAACCTTTGTTAAACCAGGCAGATCTATTAATGTTAAGTTGACAACTGCAAAACCATGAACCACAATTGTTAGGCAACAGAAAGCAAGATTACTAATAGTACAAGGATAACATAATTTGAATCTATACAGGCTAGTTTTCTGCTTCCGTAACATAAATCAAATTCTAAATGCTATTACCATTAGGTGAGTAGATACTGAGATGAATCGGTACAGGAGAAATCTGTTTTGATTTCCCAGTCATTCTATCAGTTTCATCTTGGATTTCCTTCCGAACCATAGCTGCATTAGGACAGAAGTAAACCAGACAATTCAACTCCAGCTGGACATTTTATATTAATTCACAACCAAGAAATGGATCATTAGTTCATTACAAAAACTTATAAACAAGAAGAGATAGCAAGTACACGAAATTATCATTGAAATACAGTTTCTAACCATGACAAAAACTATGACTTATGAACAAGTTAATAGTTTGACTGATAATGTGCATGACAAAAAAAGGCCCAAGGGTGTCTGAAGCTCTTGAATTTTAAAAAAATAATAATATGCCCCTGAACTTTTTTGTCCCCAAATGAACCCTCAAATTGAGAAATCGAATCAATTAGGCTCTTTGACCAATCTAAATTCTTGTCATGTCATGTAGCATTTACTATTTTTATAAATAAAATTTGTAAAAATAGTTATTAAAAATCTTAGGAAATATTTAAAATTAATAAATTTCTGAAAATGCACATATGGCAACACTAATGCGATATGTGACACCAACTGATCCAAAAAAATTAAATTGGTGAAATATAGGAGTATAAGGGCTTAATTAATTTTTTTCAATAGCTCGAGGGTCTTCTGGCCCCCTTAACTTTTTTTTTTTGAAAGAGCCTCCTTCTGGCCCCCTTAAGCTAAAAAGAAACTGCAACCAAATCCTGAGAAAGTGAACAAAACCCGAAAATTATGAATTAAATAAATAAATAGGTTTATAGAAGAAGTTACTTACAGAAGTCAGTGAATTTTTTCTTGGGCAATTGAAGGAACTCTCCATATTCTTGAATCCCTTGTTCTGTTTTATGTAGCTGCAACACTAGGGGTCTCCTCGTCACAATACCTGAAATTTCAAAGATATAGACAAAGACATAGATAGCATCTAAGTTTCTCCTCTTAGCAACAAAAGCAAGGAATTAAACAAAATTTTATTTATCCATCTCCCAAATGAAACAGAATGAAGCATGCCATACCGGTTTTGACTTTGTTTTGAAGGATTAATTAGAAATTTTTTAAATCAGTTTGACTTCTTTTCCTTTTTTTCTCAAAAAACAAAATCCCAGTATACTTAATCAATAACTTAAAACACATAAATCCGACACACGTGAATTAACGTGATTCGCCTTCCATTATTTTATCATTTAAACATTTCTTTTCGACTTTCTCAGCTGCCAAACAGAAGTCAAAAACAGAGAATTCAACATGCAAGCATATAAATTAAAAATAAAAATAAAGATAACCTGATCCCCTAGGAAGGAAGTCGCGTCCTACAATGCTCTCCAACACCGATGATTTTCCGGAACTCTACACTCACAGCAAATTAACACATTAACAGAGAGAACCGCAGCAAAGCCACGACAAGTTATATACAGAGACACGGAAAGAAAGGGCAAACCTGGCCTCCTACGACGACAACAGAGGGAAGAGCTTCCCAAAGAGTAGGCAAAGCAGTGTCGCCGCCGTGATCACCGAGTACGGTACAAGCTCTCTGAATCCTATTCACGGTCACAATCAAGCTCTCCATTGTTGTCATTTCACCTCCTTTTCCTTCTCCTTCTTGTTTGAAAGCCCTAACGGAGGAAGAACCAGAATTGGATTTCGAATTGGAACGGATAGAAATTGCTATAACGAAAGAGATTGAGAGGAAACAGTAGAGAAAGGAGACGAGGAAATGAAGTAGAAAAGCTATTTTCGCTTTTTTGTTTTTGTTTCGGGAAAATAATTATTTTTTTGATTTTTTGGAGCTCTTTGTGGGCCTTAAGATGGTATGATGAGATACTGTCAAGAGATAAAAAGATGGGATTTTTGTCGGGGTGTATAAATGCGCCACGTAAGCATTTAAATTTAATTTAATTATTGTTACCGTTTCAGGATTTTGTTGGTTTCCCTGCTTTCGGCAGAGGCCACCACGCCATTTGGATGGTAACGGAAATGGAAAAACTGAAGGGTGGGCCTGCCTAGGAATTTGAATCATTTTGAATTTTGGCGGACTTCTTATCCATCCCCAACCTCAACGGACATTAATTTAATGTAGAAAGTCAAAAATTTTGATTTAGTCAAATTGATAAGTTTTGGGATAAACTACACGAGAGACTACAGGATCTTTTAATTTTGTCAAAATGACCACTCAACTATTGATATGGTTTTAATATAGCCACCAGCCGTTAAAACCTAAAGGGAGAGGCTGACGTGGCGGTTAACAGAAACTTGTATAATTACACATTTAGTCCCCGCAATTTTTATATTTAATCAATTTAGTCCTAGTTTCAATTTAATAAAATAAATTAATTATTCAATTAGGTGGCGATGTGTCACCACCTTATTGGAGGACTTTATCTATTTTTATTTAATTAAATCACCACCTTATTGGAGAGAAAAATCAAAGTATTGCACAAATGTAGTTGGGGGAATCAAACCCTAAAAAATATGTAAACTTTAAACCTTAAAATTATAGTTAGCGCATGATTTAACTTTTTATAGACCTAAACCATATACCCTAAAAATTATAGTTAGTGCATAATTTAAAAATTCTCTAAACCCTAAAATTATAGTTAGTGCATGATTTAAAAAATTATAAATCTTAAAAATTTTATGAACCCTAAATCCTAAACCCTAAAAATTATAGTTAGTGCACAGTTTATGATTTTTAACTTAATTAATAATTTTTAGAGTTTATGGTTTATAAAATTTTTAGGGTTTATGGTTTATAAAATTTTTAAATTGTGCACTAACTATATTTTTTAGGGTTTAGAGATTTTTTAAATCATGCACTAACTATAGTTTTTAGGGCTTATAAAATTTTGGGTTAGATATTTTTATGCATCATAAGTGTGTCATGTTCGAATCCCCTAAAATCACATTTAATTTTTTTTCATGGCATTAACAATCATATAACTCATATATTAAATTTTGTGTTTTATGTCAAAAATATGTGCCTAGCCTAGTGGCAGAGGCTTTCCCCTTACACCTAAGGGATTGTGGGTTCAATTCCCTCAACTACATTTGTGCAAAGCTTTGATTTTTCTCTCCACTAAGGTTAATTTATTTTATTAAATTGAAACTATGACTAAATTGATTAAATGTAAAAATTGCGGGGACTAAATGTGTAATTGTACAAGTTTCTGTTAACTGCCACGTCAGCCTCTCCGTTAGGTTTTAACAGTTGGTGGCTATATTGGAACTATATCAATAGTTGAGTGGTCATTTTGACAAAATTGAAAGATCGGTGGTCATTTCGACATCAACCCCAAAGATCGGTGGTCTCCTGTGTAGTTTACCCTAAGTTTTATTTTATAACTCAAATGGCTTAAATGAAAAATAAATGCTTAAACTTTGTCATTTTTAAACTTTAGGTGCCTAAAGTTTTTTTTTGTAAAAATAGGTGCCTAGTCAAAAAATTTTGATTTAGTCGAATTGATGTTTTATTTTATAACTCAAATGGCTTAAATGAAAAATAAGTGCCCAAACTATGCCACTTTTTTTAACTTTAAGTGCCTAAAGTATTTTTTCGTAAAAAATAGACGCCTAAAGTTTCAATCGTTATAATTTTAGGTGCCCGGTACTTAACAGCCATTAAAAAAAATCCATTAACCATTAAAATTTTGACACATGTCATATTTTAATTTATAATTTCTTTTAGATAAAAGCTTCAATACACAGGCTTGTGTAAACTTCACAAGCCTTTTAATTTTAGAGGCTAGGGGTTTGGGTTGTAGAGTTTAGAATTTAATGTTAGTGTTTAGAGTTTAGGGTTTAGTTTTTAGGGTTTAGGTTTAATTTTAATTTATAGTATAAATAAACAGGTTTGTGTAAAATTTATTTTACATAGCCTATGTATCAAATTTAAACCCTTTCTTTTTATTATTTTTTTGTTTTTAATAATTTAAAAATTTTCAAAAAAATCTTAAAATTCTAAAAAAAATTTAAAATAGTCTCCAAATCCCCAAATCATCACTGTTGTCGCCGCCGACCGCCGTTGCTGACCTCACTCTTTCGGTTGTCGGACCCAACTGAACATTTCCCCCAATGCGTTGCCGCCAAAAATTGGCAAACGGTGTGCCAGTCGAACATTGAACAGTGAATGTTAAAAAGCCGTTCGATTGGCACACAATTCGCCGATTTTCGGCGACGGCATGTTGGGGAAATGATCGGTTGGGTTTGGCGACGAAAGAGTGGGGTCAACGACGGAGATCGGCGGTGGCAGCGGTGATAATTTGGGGAATTGTTATTTTCAGGGATTTAGGGACTAATTTGAAGGTTTTTAAAAATTGTGAGGTTTTTAAAAAAATTAGTTTTTTTCAAAAAAAATAATAAAATAATTAATATTTTTGCCACGTGTCTAGTTTTGATTGGACAATGATTTTTTTAAACGGTCATTGAGGGAACCTAAAATTATAATGATTGAAACTTTAGGCACCTATTTTTACAAAAAAAAACTTTAGGCACCTAAAGTTCAAAAGTTGTATAGTTTGGGCACTTATTTTTCATTTAAGCCAACTCAAATTTCAATTAAAAAGTTTTAAAGTCGAGTCAAGCTTATAAAATTCGAATTGAGTTGTTAAGTTTATGTTCCAATTTAATTGTAAAACATTTATAATGTTATGGTTCAAAATGGTTTCAATTTAAACGACTTCTCTTAACCCATACAATATTCATATACATTTCTTTCATTTTTTCATATGTGGTATACATATACCAGCCATAGTTAAGAGACTCTATTGAAACTTAAAAATTGATCCATTAATTTTTTAAAAATTCGAGTTATTCGAAATTTTATTTTATAACTCAAACTTTATTTGAATTTTTTTAGTCAAATATAATTGATGAAATTACTATTCGATTTGAATTTTTTTTGTGTCAAGCGAGTTGAAAATTTCTTCTTTTTTTTTTTCATTTTGAGTTGAGTATATGTATATTAATATATTATGCGTTGCGAATGTTGTTCAAACCTTTAATTTCAATTTTTTAACACATAATTTCAATTCATATATATATATATATACATTTTTTTGTGTGTATTCATAGCAAATGACTCTGTCATTCAAAATAATGACCCGGAAATTACCAAATATCCATAGCATGAGAGATAACGGTGCAAAGAGAAATTATTAATCTTAGGACTAAAATCAAGCAATTTGAAAAGTAGAGGAACCAATTTTAGGTTGAGTAAAGGGACAAAATTCACACACACAAATTATATGGATGATTTTTGGCTAAACAACAAAATAAGTGCCCAAACTATATCTTTTTTTGTAATAGGTGCCTAAAGTATTTTTTTTGCTAAAATAGGTGCCTAAAGTTTCATTTTTAGCTTGTTTTAAAGTTAATCGAGACACCTATTTCAACAAAAAATGAAACTTTAGGCGCATATTTCAACCAAAAAATACTTTAGGCGCCTATTGCAAAAAAAGAGACATAATTTGGACACTTATTTTGTATTTAAGCCACGATTTTTACAATTTAACCAAAAAATTATATTTTTTGACACATTAACCAGGGAGCTTTATTGATAAACAAAAATAAAAACATAACATAGCTTAGAAATTTTTAGAACATAAAAAAATAATAAAGAAAATGGTAAATCTAAAAATAAAAGATAAGCTGCACCAGTCAGATCAGACACTTCCTCTTTGTACCAAAGAAAATCTCTACGATCCATTGTAGGAAGGATCCTTAGGGAGTTGTCAAAACGCGAACTAGATGAAATCCTCAAAATTGACAACAACCATCTTTCACACATATTCTCAAGAACGAGGATTCGCTATAAATTACATCGGCAAACAACCCAAAAGGGAATCAAACTCTACGTGACCACCGGCAAAAACGAATCAGAAATAAGCGTCATGAGAGTCACCGTACAAACACCAAAAACCTGCAAAGTAACCATAGAAACGTTCCATAATGACAGAGAAAACATGTCATAGAGACAGAGAAAAGCGCAATAACATATGCGATGAAAAAAAAAACAAAAAAAAAATATGAATCACAGGTGGTCAACAACCAACACCAAAACTGGTATCGCCGCCGATTAGAAAAAAACAAATAAAAAACAAACCACTAATGTTCAAAGGGCAAAATCGGGGCAATATTGTATTTGGAAAAATAATTTAGAAAAATATAGCATCCCTTAAATTATTTTCGAATCTATGGCACTTTCTACAGTATTATTTAAGGTCAAATAGCTTTCAATCCGACCTCATCAAAAATTTTAAAAAAAACTTGAAATCAGGTTGCTTTATATCCGACCTCATAGTACAAATAATGAAAAAAAAAACTTAGAGGGCATATTGCTTTCTATCTGACCTCGTGTGTTAAAAAAAAAAGTTTGAGGTCCCATTGCTTTCTATCCGACCTCATGGGTCCAAAAATAATAAAAAAAAAGTTTGAGGTCCCATTGCTTTCTATCCGACCTCATGGGTCCAAAAATAATAAAAAAAGTTTAAAGTTTGAGGTACCATTGCTTTCTATCCGACCTCATGAGTCCAAAAATAATAAAGAAAAGTTTGAGGTCCCATTGCTTTCTATCCAACCTCATGGGTCCAAAAATAATAAAAAAAAGTTTGAGGTCCATTGAATTCCTTCCGGCCTCATGGAGGAAAAATAATAATAAAAAATTTGAGGTCTTGTTTCTTTCCTTCCGACCTCATGGTAATAACAATCACATGCACTGAAAACTAAAAAATGACCGGTCATTGCCTTAATAATACACTGAAAAGTAAGAAAAAAATCTATGAAAAACAGCCTAAAAAATACTGTTGAAAAAAAGCAAAGACTATGCTTGCAGTCGTGCAATCTGAAAAAATAGGTAAAGGTCGGGCCATGCAATCTGAAAAAAATAAAGACAGATGAATGACTGGTCATGCAGTGCTCTGAAAAAAATACAAATCCGTGAAGAAATTTCGAATAATGCATGGTAGTATTGTTGAGGTCTTGTTGCTTGCAGTTCGACCTCATGGCTTTATTTTGAAAAAAATTGAAACGGTACACTGTCATTCTTGAAAATATAAATGACTCACTGATCTAAAAAAATAATGGTCTGGTAGACCTGGGTAAGAGTAAATAATTGAAATGGGTATTAAAAATATTTTATGAATATTTTAAATTGTGTAGGGGTATTGAATTTGAATTTTGAATGTTTTATTATTTAGACTGTAGGGGTAAATAACAGAAGAAATTTTTATGTTATTTTGTGTTGTATTTTTTATGTTAAATAAGTAAGTTGAAAGGTAAAATTTGTAAGAAAGCCTGAAAAATTTGGGTGAAGAAGGAGAAGAAGAAGAGAAAATAAGAGAAAGAAATTTTGAAAAAATTTATAGTAAGTTGATTTTACATTTTCTTTTGAATGTGTATATTGTTTGTTTATTTGTATTTTAGAATGTTGTTTAAGGGAAAAATCGTAGCGATATATTACTACATTATGATAGTTTTGATTTCTATATTTTGATTCGAAAATGAAATTGTTTTTGATCGCGCAGAGATAATGAGCAACGCTTTTATGGTCGTTATCCATTATGATGGAGAAATTGTGAAAACTAATATGGGTGTCGTATTTGATTCGGAAAACACTACAAAGATGAGGTTTTCAAAAGACATTTCCCTTCGAGAGTTGAAGCATGACATAGAAAAAAATAGGAGCTGAGATTGTTCGTTTGCGGTACCGGTGAAAGACA
The DNA here is from genome assembly GCA_019671005.1 of Hibiscus mutabilis. NCBI lineage: Eukaryota > Viridiplantae > Streptophyta > Magnoliopsida > Malvales > Malvaceae > Hibiscus > Hibiscus mutabilis. Next base: position 39,023,119 of record CM033744.1, read on the forward strand.
TGTGATGATCCGGTCAGATATTCTGCAATAGCACTTAAAGATGATAGTGATGTTGGAATCATGATTGCAGAGCATGATTCAACATGTATTCGAAGTGTTGCATTACATGCTGAGTTGCATAAGAGATATGATGTTCCGGGCTTATCTAGAAATGTATATGGAAGTTATTCTCAAATGGGTTTCGGTAGTGCGGTTGACGACCAGCCTTATAGGTTTGGAGACAGCTTTGTTGCGCTGTTGGAAAGTGGGACATCGAGTGTATTTCATCCATATGCCTGGCCTTCGACGTTCCTGACTGTTAAGCAGACTGTTGAGACGACGGTTGATCCGAGTGTTGGCATTGACGTTGAAAATCTCTAAGGCGGATGGGGAGAAACGCTTGCTGATTATAGTGAAGATGAAGAAACCACAAATCTGAATTTGAGTGGTGGTGACCTTGGTGATGAGTCTGTTTTTGGTGGTGGTGAGTTCGTTTCGGGCGGGGATGACATTACATGGTATGAACCTCATGCTCACATGAACTTAATAGATTAAGATACGATTGTCGCGACCATTTTTGAAAAATTGAGACGTGTGAAAATAACCTGATGATCGTTCTTTTTGGAAATTAGGATTTGCAGGCCATTTTTAATTAAATCTTGAAAATTTAGGTTTTTTCGTATTAAATCGAATTTTCCTTTATTTATCTTTTAAAAAACGTTTGGAGTCGCCACCGGTCACTTCGAGGTAGATCGGACACTAAAAAATAAACCAGAGATTCTTTCTTTTAAAAATTGGGTTCGTGAGTCAGTTACGTGTAGGGAAGGATTAGCACCCCTACGAACGCCCGTTATCGGTACCTTTAATTTTACGTGGCATTTTGGCATTTCGAATAATAATTTGAATTTAATTTATCCCATAATTATTAGCTAAATTTAAATTCCGAATGCAGATATCTTTTTATAAGGAAATTCAATTTGTTCGAATACGAGATTAAAAGCACCTCGTTAAGTGGCACCCCTATTCGTATTTAAAAATGAATTTCCAGCATAAAAGGTTTTTAATGAATGATATTTTATTGTCTTGTTAATTTTAAGTTCTATTCCTAAAAAGGCTCTATTTAATTAGTTATTTAAAACTACGAATATTAATTAATTTAATGACTTTTATGAGAAAATGCCATTTTCATGAACACCTTCTATATATTTAAAGCCCTTAAATTAATCATATTCCTATTTAATTAATTCCTCTAATTAATTAAAGTTCTAGTCCTAATTAAGGCTCTAACAATTTATTATTTAATTATAAGTGAAAATGTATATCGAATATACACCTTTATGACCATTGCTGAGATAGCACCCCATTGTAAACAATGGAACACCATCCAGATGTGAACCTCAAAGATTCTATTCGATATACATTTAATTAACTACAATGTATTAATTTTAAATGTCAACTAAAGAACTAATTCAATATCCAATTATAAGTGTAACATATTAAATATATTCATTAAAATCCATGTTGAGATAACACCCCATTGTAAACAATGGAACACCATCCAAATTAGGATTTTAAAGTTTATATTTAATATATTTTAATTACTATAATTATCTATCCTATTTAATTATTGAAATCCTAATTAAAGATCTTAAACTAAAAGGCTCTAAACAATTATTAAGTCTAGGTGTGTTTAATTGTCTAACAAAAGCATACTATTGCTATTTTTTTAAATATGCGCACATATAAATTAATAACATTTAATTGAAACGATTAAATAAATAATTAAAACGAATTGAAATGAAGGGAACTTAATTGAAACTATTACATAGCCTAATACCCTAATTACAAAACAATGGTGACCTAATTAAAAGGATTTCAAAGTGCAAAGATCAATTAGGGAATTTTAGGATTAAATTGAATCAATTACAAAGCTCAAAAGGTCAATTATAGAGAATTAGAGACTAAAATGAATGAATTACAGAACTATGGAGCCAAAATAGGAGGAAAAAAAACTAAATTGAAAAGAATCAATGATTTGGGAAAAAACCAAATGGGATCCGAATGAAAACACGCGGATCCCAGGTGGACCCAGGTTGGACGCGCAAATCTTACACAACCCGGTGCCAAAATGGCACCGTTTCGGCTCAACTATAAATGACTCAAAACCAAGCCAACTCGGTCATAACCTACAAACCTCTTATCTCTCTTAAACTCTTTTCTCTCTTTCACTTCAAAATTCTCTCAACTTAAACACTCATTACCCAGAAAACTTAGTCCAAAACGGATCTAAACCCTTAGTTCATCCATTGTTCATCCCCAAAACCTTCCAAAACCCTTGTTTAATCCTTCTCAAACACCTAAAACCCTTAATTTCATATTTCCTTTCGATCAAACCTCACATTCTCCCAAAGTTCAAATCTTGTTCGTCCCTAACTCTTCATTTGATCTCTGAAAACACCAAATCACCTTCCCTAAGTTGTTTTCTAAGATCAAAATCCTAAATTCCCAAACCTGTTCTTATCTCTTCTTCCCAAACTCTACAAACCCTAATATTTCCGTCCTAACTTTACCATAACCGCCACCCTTAGATTTAGGACCACCGTCCCTAGTCCCTCCGGCATGTTTGTCGGCAGCCGGAGGCGATGTCGACCACCTTCGGTCATCATCTCTGGTCACCTCTATAACTCCGACCACTACCCAACTTTTCCGGTCATCCATGTCCTTCCACTGGTCACTATAACCCTAGATCCGGCCGCCATCCTCCGTCGTGAGGTGATTTTCGACCACCGTGCCAGAAACCAATAAACCTCTAAAATCCCTCATTTTTCCTGATCTATCCACCTAAACCTAAATATAGGCCCCGATTCGGCAGAATCTTCCCATCTTCCCCACCTAAGCTACCTACCCAAAAGCCCTATCACTTCTATCATTTTCAACTCCTTCCAAAACCTAAGTATACTCCAATGATCACTCGAAACCTATCCGATCAACTCAAAATAAGACTCCAACCTTATTGTGATTTGTATTTATCTTTAGATCTAGGTTTTAGTTACTATTTTTATACTTTAAGCTTGGATTTGAATTATTTCATGTGTTTTGCATATAAATGAATAATGGAGAGAAAAGTATACCTCTCGGTATATTTTTGATGACGGCGTAGCTTCGGTGACGTCTTATGTTCTTCGGCGTCTCCTAAACTCCCAGCTAACCTTTTGGCTTTCTTCTCTCTCTTCAATTACTCTTGTAATGATTGATTAATTATTATCCTCCTTAATTAACTATTTTTTCTCTCTCTGCATGTATTTATAGCTGGGATAATAGCTAACGTCATAGCCATTGAGCTGTTGATAGCTGGCTTCCAGCTTGATCCGAGTGAAACACAAGGGAACCAATAACCACATGCCTGGTGGCCATTTTTGGCGGGCAAAAGAAACACAATTGTGTTTCTTGGGCCATTTATCTGACATTATGTATTTGGGTGGGAACTTTTTGTAAACGGGCCAAACAATTTGTAATTTTGGGCTTTGGATATGTAATTTGGGGTTTGAAGGGTTTTTTGTAATGTAATGGGTATGTAAAATATGTACTATGGACTTTATTTGTTTGGACTTTATATAATACTACATTTTATTTATTTATTTATTTAGGCCCGGTCAAAATTCGGGTATGACAGCTGCCTCTCTTTGCTCATTGTGTGAAACATGAATAGTGCAAAGTCTGAAAATAAACAAATTTTGTTCGAATGTACATCCATCCTCTAATCGGCCGAGGTCTGAAGCTGTTCTTCTCATTATGAAATTCTTCAAACTTTTCCAAACTGTGGGATCTGAAGCTGTTCTTCTCATTATGAAATTCTTCATCTTCCAAAAGGGCAAACTCTTCTGATTAGAAGCTCTTCTTTCTTCATCAGACGAGTTCTTCTCATTAGGAACTCTATGGCGAATTCTTCTCATTAGGAATTCTGGAACGAATTCTTCTCATTATGAGTTCTTCATTTTTTTGCTAGGCGAATTCTTCTCATTAGGAATTCTGAAGCGAACTCTTCTCATTAGGAGCTCTTCATTCTTTGCTAAGCGGATTCTTCTCATTAGGAATCCTGGAACGAACTCTTCTCATTAGGAGTTCTTCATTCTTTGCTGAGCAGATTCTTCTCATTAGGAATCCTGAAATGAACTCTTCTCATTATGAGCTCTTCATTCTTGGTAAATACCTGGCAAAACAGATTAAGATACTTTGATAAGGGTTAATATGACCCTAATTTCTACATATGATGCATGAACAATGATCCGTTGGGAAACAAAAGCTGCTTCTACTTTCTGAGTAACTCATCGATCTCCGCTTGATTGTGTTTCTTAGTCAATCCTTGACATGTTCTGACACTTCATCTCATATTCCAGACTAGCCTTCAAACCCTCTTTCTGTGTTTCTAGATCCATGCTCTAAAGCTCCCTTTTAGGTTTTCACTTTAGATTGCTTTTCTCAAAGCGCCCTTTTCAGGTCTTCACATTGATTCTTTTTTTCTTCTTTTTTCGGCGCCCTTTCGATTTTTTACCTTTTTTTTCTTTTTTATGCGCCCTTTTGGGTTTTCACCTTCTTCTCTCTTTTTTTAGGCACCCTTTCGGTTTTTCACCTTTTTCGCATTTCTTCTCGTTTCTTTATGCGATCCCTACTTGTTCAATTGTTGACTGATTCAAGCACTTTATTTTCATCTCCATTTCTGCTGGCACAACATTCCACCCAATCTTCTTTTACACTCCTCTTCGATAACCGAGGGTGTAAAGATTCACCTGCATTCTTCAAAACATAGTAATACCAAGAAATCATCTGCTTTTATATGAATCATGCTAATCTACTTTCATGATGCTTTGGAAATAATAACAGGAAGCTCGGAAGAGAATTCATGAATTTTATTGAAGCTTATCGATTGAAACACATGAAATTTGAAAAGGTCATGGCAAACAGAAATAACAAAACAAGAAACAAAGTCAAGTCTTCGAATATCCATAGCATGAAGAATTCAACAACCCTTTCAACCAATCGTAGCCTTGAACTGAAGCCCTTGTTCAGCAGACTTCAACATTGTCAAAATGTTTACAGATATGAAATCCCTTCCAAAATACTGGGTATCCAAGAGGTCTTAATTGCCGGATGCCTAATCATAAGCCATCTAAGTCGCCCTTTACGGGTTTTCAACTCAGATCCTCCTTTGGTTTCAAGACGCTCTATGCGAGTTTTCATCTTGAACCCCCTTTTTCTTTTCCTTTTTTTTTTGAATCTTCGGTGCCCTTTTAGGTTTTCACCTAAGATTATTCCATTTTGTAAAGCGCCCTTTTCGGGTTTTCACTTTACTTTTTTTATTTTTTAATCTCTTTTTTTTATTCTTCAGACGTAATATTTCTTAACGGGATCAGAGTTCATTGGCTTGTGCAACTCTTTACCATTAATTTCAGCTAAGATCAACGCCCCTCTAGAAAAAGGCATTTTTGACAATATACGGTCCTTCCCAATTAGGCATCCATTTCCTACGGAAATTTTTATGTATCGGCAAGATCTTTTTTAGCACTATATCACACTCTCGAAATTCTCTGGGTCAAACTTTCTTAGCATAAGCCTGGATCATTCTCTTCTGGTACATTTGACTATGACATATGGCTTTTAACCTCTTTTCTTCGATGATATTTAACTGATCATACCGAGCCTGTACCCATTCTGCTTTATCCAACTTTGCTTCGGACAAAACTCGAAGAGAAGGAATTTCGACCTCATTTGGTAATATTGCCTCCATTCCATAAACCAAAGAATACGGTGTTGCCCTTGTAGAAGTTCATACTGAAGTTCGATATGCAAACAATGCAAAGAGCAACTTTTTATGCCAATCCTTATAGGTATCTGTTGTCTTCTCTATGATCTTCTTAACATTCTTAATTGCTGCCTCTACCACGCCATTCATCTTTGGGCGGTAGGCTACGGAATTATGATGCAAAATTTTGAATTGTTCACACACTTCTGTCACCACCTTGTTATTGAAATTAGTGGCGTTTTCGGTAATGATTCTTTCAGGTATCCCATAGCGACAAATGATCTCTTTCTTCAAAAACTTGCAGACTGTTGATCTAGTAATATTGGCATATGTGGCTGCTTCTACCCACTTAGTAAAGTAATCAATGGCCACAAGAATAAAACGATGTCCATTAGAAGCTTTGGGGTGAATCTGACCAATGACATCCATACCCCAGGCTGCAAAAGGCCATGGTGAATTCATTGTATGAAGAGGTATTGGAGGGGAATTTATTTTGTCTACATTTATCTGACACTTGTGACATTTCTTACCATACTCAATGTTGTCCCCTTCCATAGTTGACCAATAATACCCATACCTCATAATTTTCTGGGCTATTGCAAAACCACTGGCATGTGTCCCACATATTCCATCATGTACTTCAGCCAAGATACTTCTGGCTTCTCGAGCATCAACACATCTTAACAATATCTAATCTTTGTTTCTTTTATACAGGACTTCACCATCGAGCACATATCCTGCAGCCATTCTTCTTATTGTCCTTTTATCCACACCATTCACCCTATCAGGATAAGTCTGGGATTTGATGTACTGTAAAATGTCATAATACCATGGGTTTCCATCTGCCTCTTCTTCTATGCTGTAGCAGTGAGCATAAGTTTCGTAACTCTGTATCTGAATTGGCACCATATATCCTGGTTTATTTGCTAGAAATACCGAAGCCAGTATAGCTAAGACATCTGCCATTTGATTATCTTCTATGGGGAGATAGGTGGAAGTGATTTCTTTAAACTTTCTCATCAACTCAAGGATCAATTTTCTATATTCGATCAACTTTGCATCCTTTGTTTCATATTCTCTACGAAGTTGATAGATCACCAATGCAGAGTCTCAATATACCTTCAGAATCTTTATTTTCTTTTCAATAGCAGTGTAAACGCATAGCACAGGCCTCGTATTCTGCCATATTGTTAGTGCTAAAAAATTCCAGCTTACTTGTGAAAGGATAATGTGTATTATCCGGAGAGATCAACACCGCTCCAATTCTACGTCCCAGGGCATTAACTGCTTCATCGAAATATAATTTCCAAGCATCATTCTCTATTGTTTCCTGTTCATCTGAAGAAATATTCATCACATCTTCATCTGGGAAATCGAAACTCGGGGGCTCATAGTCTTCCGAAGCGCGACTGGCCAAGAAGTCTGCTATTACACTTCCTTTTATTGTTTTTTGGTTTACATACACAATATCAAATTCTAACAATAACATTTGCCATCGAGCCAATCTTCCTGTCAAGGCCGGTCCTTCCATCAAGAACTTTAATGGATCAAGACGGGATATCAATCAAGTAGTGTGGTATAACATATATTGTCTAAGTCTACGAGTTACCCAAACCAAAGCACAACATAACTTTTGAATTGGCGGGTATCGTACTTCACACTCTATGAACTTCTTACTTAGATAATAGATGGCTCTTTCTTTTCTTTCTGTATCATCATGTTGCCCCAATACACACCCCATCGAATTCTCATGAACAGTCAAGTAGAGAATAAGTGGTATGCCCGGAACCGGTACTACCAGAATTAGAGTATTTATCATGTATTTCTTTATCTTGTCAAATGTTTTTTGACATTCTTCATCCCATTCACAAGGATTGTTCTTTCATAGCAGCTTGAAAATTGGATCACACTTATCAGTTAATTGAGAAATGAACCGAGAAATGTAATCCAATCTCTCTAGAAATCCTCAGACTTCTTTTTGCGAACTCAGAGGCGATAAATTTTGAATCGCCTTCACTTTGTCTGGATCAATTTCAATTCCTCTTCTGCTAACCACAAAACCTAGGAGCTTCCTAGATGTAACTCCAAAAGTTCACTTTTTCGGATTGAGTTTCAACTGGTAGTTCTTCAGTCTTTGGAACAATTTCCTCAAATTTTGAATATGTCCCTCTTCGGTCTGGGACTTGGCAATCATGTCATCCACATACACTTTAATTTCCTTGTGCATCATGTCATGAAAAAGAGTCACCATGGCTCGTTGATACGTTGCCCCAACATTCTTTAGTCCAAAGGGCATCACCTTGTAACAATATATGCCCTACAAGGTTATAAATGTCGTTTTATCCATGTCTTACGGATCCATTTTTATCTGATTATATCTAGAAAAACTATCCATGAAGGAAAAACAAGAATGACCTGATGTATTATCCACCAGAATATCTATGTGAGGTAAAGGGAAATTATCCTTTGGACTTGCTCTATTCAAATCTCTGTAATCAGCATACATGCGCACTTTACCATCTTTCTTTTGTACTGGGACAATATTGTCCACCCATTCCGGATATTGTGCCACTTTCAAAAAACCAGCGTCAAACTGTTTATGTACCTCCTCTTTGATTTTCAGTACCATTTTCAGTCACAATCTTCTAAGCTTCTATTGAACCGGTTTACATTCTGGTCTTATTGAAAGCTTATATACCATGATGTCTGTATCCAGTCTTGCCATATCTTGATAAGACCAGGCGAAAACATCTTTGAATTCTCGTAACAGATCTACCAGCTTTTGTTTCATCTCTGATGAGAAAGCGACACCAATCTTCACTTCCTTTTAACTTCCTTTGTACCCAGATTCAGGATTTCTATCCCTTCTTTATAAGGTAAGATTTGTTTATCCTCCTTTTCTCCCAACCTCAGTAATTCATCAGGGATTTCACATTTTGTCTCATCCCCGACCTCATTAACTTCCACTGAACACTCTGGCCGTTCAAAGTCTAGTTTGGGATCGGGTTCAGAATCATTCATACAATTAATAGTTGAAGACCTGCAAGAAAAATAATAATATATTTAGAAAAGATATGAAAAAAATAAGAAACATGTTTTCCATTTGAGAATCACAATAAAAACATCTTTATTGAAAGTAAACTTGCATAATAGCCCTTTACAGATAATCCCTCATACTCGCGGGCAAAAGCATGAGGTGGTTCTTGACATTTACTCTGTTTTATTCTTAAAGACTAGGGGCAGATCTTCAGAGGTCCAGTTGTTCAGGGCTTCAACAATAAAGCATGGGCGTATTCCCTTCAGAAACTTGCCAGGCTGAGATCCTTCAAACACTCCATTGATGCACAATCTTCCCATGTTTTTACCAAAGATCTCCTCTTCCTAGAGCCTCAGCATCTCCTGGTTGTCTTTCTCCAATTGCTTTTTCACATTGACGAACCCACGTGACTTGAAGATGCTTGCCAAGTCAGGAAAGATCATAGGCTCTCATGTGGTCTCAGTTTCCAAGAAACGGGCTATCCTTCGATCTTCATTCCTTTTCAGCTCTTGCTTTCTCTGTTGAATACTGGTTTAAAACCAAGGCCAAAACGATCTTTCTTCATATCAACAGATTTGGGATGCGGACAACCCTGTAAATCTTTCCCGAGTCTTTTTCCAACCTTTGCTCCCCTGCCAAGTACCTCACGAACAGTCATCTTAGTGCAATTTGACAACTTTGGGCAAGGTATTGGCTTCCCTTCGGCGACGAAAGTTGCATTTATAAATTCCAAAGCTCAAAATGAACATTCCAGAGCACTTTCATCCGTCTCAATGTAAGGTGCCTCGGTAGACACTAAAGCAATAATGGCTTCCTCAGCTCCAATACTCACTAGCTTCTCTTCTATCACAAATTTCAACTTTTGGTGTAAGGAGCCTTCCCAGCAAACAGTTGTAGGTCGGCTTTATGTCCATAACAACAAAGTCAACATTGTAAATCACAGGACCAATTAACAACGATACTTCAATCTTTCCCAAAACCTCCCGAGTTGTTCCATCAAAAGCCATCACTGTATTCTTGTATGTCTTCATATGAGAATTATCAATTGGCAGCCTTTGCAAAGTAGCCATGGGTAAAACATTCAGGGCCGATCTATTATCTACCAACACTCCGGGAAGAACATGCCCCTTACAATGAGTTGTGATGTTTAATGCTTTGACATATCCCATCCCTCTTTTGGAATCTCATCATCACTAAAGGTAATATTATGTGATTCACAATCCTCTCCAACTTATGTGTAATACCCCAAATTAGGGCCTAGTAACAAGTTACAAGAATAATTAAAACCTAATAGTATCAATTGACTTGTTAATGCAAAGAATTAATTGAATTAGGGGCTAAAATGAAAGAAACGAAAGAATAGTGGCCAAATTAAAATGACCTAACCGAATTACATAGAAAATAAATGAATTGCATGCTAATTTCCTAAGTTCTTAAATTGCTCTTGATTAATCTATGATTAGTGATTAAATGAGGGATAAAATGGTAACTTCTTAAATCCATTAAAATGGATATCCATCTTCATCATCTTCCATACTTCATTCTCATCGAAAACAAATAGGAAGAACAAGAGAGAGAGTGAGAGTTATAGAGATTGAGAGAAAATCAATGGTGGAATGAATCCCCTAAGTCTAAAACGTTTAGCAAGATAAGGAATGTATGGATTCTTCCTTGCATGTTCGATTTCTATAATAATTTATGAGGATGGTTCTTGAAATGTTGCTGCATGAATTTCTTAAGAATTATGAGATTGTTGCTTTAATCGAATTGGATAGAAGAATATATATTTAGGAATGCTTAATGTTGAATGGTGCAATTACATAAATAAAGACTCTTGCTTGATTAGTCTTGTAAATTGATAAGGTAGTATGAATTAACCATGAATTGAGGCTTAATTTGAGTAATACACTTACTGGAAATTTGGATACATAGTGAATTGGAGTGCTAAACAAATGAAAATCATGGTTATATGCTAAAAAGTGAACTAGTAATGAAACTAGTCACCTAGATAGTGTAATTGGCTAATAGGGACTGTTTTGAATGAATTAAGGAATTCGGGATTGAATTGGATAAATTTAAGAGCTGGTAATGTTAGCTAAAAACATAGGAAGACCTAGAATAAATGTTCAATAAGTTGTATGGCTCAATTAGTAAAGAATTGATAGCTTTTAAGTGATGAACTGGCATGATAGTGAAATCTGGACTAATCTGTAAAATTGGTTAAATTATGGACTAACTTGAAAGAACAGGGAAGGGTTAGATTGAATGACTGGATAATCGAATTGCATGAATTGTAGCTAAAATTGACTGTCTAAATATATAAATGGGCAGATTATTGAATAGGGGACTGTTCTGGAAAATTTGTAAATTTAAGGACTTAGATAAACAAATTAAAGACTAAGATGGACATGAAAAGTCAGGGGAAAAACAGGGGAAACTAGGATAAAAAGAGACTGAATTGAACCTGTATGAATCATAGGTTAAATAGCTCACTAAAGTGGACCTAGACACAATCTGGCAGTTTCAAAACTGTAAAATTGACCCGACTTTAACTAATAAACTGCATTGATCTAGAAAGGATAAAAATATTATCCATACATGTATGAATAGGTAATTGAATTATCTTTCTAACGGTATAAACTAATCGAAATTTCGACGTATAGATTAAAAGATATAAACAGATTAGTAACTAGTGTGCAAACTGCCAGACAGTGGCAGAATTGTTACTTGTAACAAATCAAGTGTTTGAATGCTTGTGTGAATTGAGTTTGGTATGGTTCTAATGCATGATTGTGTTATGTGAATGCTAGATTAATATAATGGTGGAAAGAATGGATAGGTATCGGGATGTAAACAAGGAATCGGGTATCCCGTAACTTCGGGATACAAGGTAAGTGTAGCCTTACTTAGGGTTAGGACTTAGGTCCTAACCAATTGCAATTGTTTACATAATTGATATGGAATTGAAATGAAATGAACCTAATTTCTATTTGGTAAAGGTATAAGGGAATGATGCTTAATTGGAAACTTGATGGTGGTTACATGTATGCTTGTTCTCTTGATAATCAATCGAATTATAGTGGAATGTACTTGCTTGGATTGTCTTGTTTGAAACTTGATATGTATACTCATGTGTGATTGAGTTGTTGCTGCCTTGGGTGTAAATTGACACTTGTTTGTGTGTGATAACTATTCGAATAATACTACAGTATAATGAACTTGCTTGCTAAGTGATAAACACTTGATTGATTGTTTAATTGGTATTGCTTAATGCTTGAATCTTTGAATGCTTGATAGATGATGGTTCGAATGACTTGTTTTAAACTAGCATGCGTTCTTGAATTTACAATATGTAAGCATAAAATGTAAGAAACAACTACAAGTTTTAAAGTAAGATACAACTTATTATGCCATAAGATACTTCCCTAATGAAGATTAAAGATTTAAAAGGTTTAAGTTGCCTACAATGGAAGTCCTTGGATCAATGGCATGATGCATGGTATACTTGGGACTTCGGTCTATGAACCACGGCTCGGTGGGGATGCCCCATTACATGTAATAAGTTATTGGCGACAGTTGGAGGTAACGAGGGAGTTGTACGGGTTGCGACAGTTGGTTGGATAGTGAGAAGTTTTGGAAATCTCTTGGACCTTTATGGTCAAACACGGACCAATGTCATTCATGACCAATTGTGATCCAAGGCGAACTTGTTAAAAAGTTATTAACCTTATTGAGAAATTGAATAAGCAATTCAAGAGAGAATCTCGACCACATGAATTATATCTTGAAAATACATAAATGATCCGACAAGAAATCTTGAATACTTGAATCGCTTGACTTGAATCCTTGAAATAACCAAATTGCTTGACATGTAATGTTTAATTCTTAACACGATTGGTACTTTGTGTACTCTAATATGTGGTCTAGCAGACACCTTATTGTTCAAGTACTTTATGTACTCTAATACGTGGTGTAGAAGACACCTTAACATGATCCGGTACTTGTGTACCTTAAAACGTGACTCGATTACCTAGTCCTGCTAACTACCAAGGTAAAAAAATTTTCTAAACTTGTAATAAGACATGATACATGGCTAATAAATGATCAAATTGATACATGCTATTGAGCTTCTAGTAAAATGCAAATATATGAATAAAATGAGATAGATACTATCTTGATTGGCTCATTGTTTGAAAGATAAATTACATTGGAAATGACCCTATTTGTGCCCATTGTATGATTCTTGATATAAGCTTGCTTGAGTTTGAGATTGGCTAATTGCTTGATGTGTTGCTTATTGCTTAAAGATTCATTCCTTGCTTGATTGTTGTGATGAAAATGCTTGAATTGATGATCTTGATTATGTGAACAAGATTGTCATGGCTTTGATAATAGATGTTTGATGCTAGACTTGTAAGTTAAATGAAATTGAATGTAATCTTGACCTAGTTGTGTTTGAGTATTGCTTACTAGTCTTGCTTAACAATGAATTATTAGGTATCTTAAACCTAGCTCACTATTCGATTGGTATATGTTTGAATGGACATCATAGGTAATCAAGATTAGAATTTAAACAAAACTAAGTCTTGCCTTGTATGTATGCAACGTGATTGTTTATAAGGTTTCTTACTTGGTAAGTAAGTTGTTCAAAGGACTCTATGGTCTCAAATGTTAGTCTAATTCAACCGAAAAAGATTTAAATGTCTAGTCTAATTGGAATCAAACTAATTAAGTGTGAGAAAGGGGCCATGGTGGCCGGAGAAGATGAAAGCCGGTGAACAATGAACAATAAAATATAAAAAGCTACAGTTTAACGATAGAACAAAAATAATATTTTCAACAGAGAACAATGTGTTTCTCTGTATTTTCTCGTATTCTTCTTATTCAAATGTGTATAAGGTGAGCCTTTAAATAGGCAATTACAGAGTTTTAATATAACTAAAATTATACTTTTATCTATAATTTAAATAATATTTATCCATAATTTAAATAAGACTTCTAGTAAATTTAAACTACTGACTTAGAAATAAACTCTAATTACACATTAAATTAAACTCTAACACTTTTTGTCAACTTACACTCCCCCTCAAGCTCTAACACTTCTTGGATAACTTACACTCCCCCTCAAGCTGGTGAGCAAGTGTAGTAGAGCACCAGCTTGGATCTTGGATGTGATGCCCTACTCATATTTCTTTGTTGTTTTTAGGGAAAAATCTCCCTTTTTTGGGACCCATTGAGTTGAACAGCTAGGACATACTCATGCTATTCTGTGAACGGCCATTGTTGAAAATTTGCAAACGATGTTGCTGATTTCTGCATCCTTCTTGAGATGTCTACCAACTTTACTGTTGTTATTGGTTTTTGCACCATCCTTAGATGTCTTCCAGCTTTCCTCTGTCAGTGATGATCTTTTTCAGGTTTTTGAATCTTTTGAGATGTCTTCCAACTTTTTCTGTCATTCACGGACTAAGAAGCTGCTTCCATTCAACAATGATCACAGGAATCTACACTCCCCTCAAGCTGGTAGTTGCACAAACTAGAATTCCAGCTTGGATCTTTGATGTAGAATCCTTTAAAAAATATTATCTAGTTTTTAAGGCTAAACTAGAACCTCTTCTCCTATCTTTTATAATTGATGGCTGAGATAGAACCAGATAGTTTTTAAGGCTAAACTATAACCTTTCCCTATCTTTTACAATGGATGGCTAAGATAGAACCAAATAGTTTTTAAGGCTAAACTATAACCTTTTCATCTATCTTTTTGATTGGCTAAGATAGAACCAAATAGTTTTTAAGGCTAAACTATAACCTTTTCATATATCTTTTTTTGATTGGCTAAGATAGAACCATTAAATAGAGAACAAAATAGCAAAATTAAATGAGTAGAAATTTCACCAGAGATGTAAGATTCCAACGAGAGAGAAGCCGAGGAACGAGTGTGGCCTAATGATAGCAGCAGAAAAGAAAAACGACGTGCATCTGAAAAATTAGATCGTCGATCTGTTTCAGATTAGAGATGACATCAGTGGTGACGATATCAAGATCGTTGTTGGCTCATGATACCATGTGAGAAAGGGGCCATGGTGGCCGGAGAAGATGAAAGCCGGTGAACAATGAACAATAAAATATAAAAAGCTACAGTTTAACGATAGAACAAAAATAATATTTTCAACAGAGAACAATGTGTTTCTCTGTATTTTCTCGTATTCTTCTTATTCAAATGTGTATAAGGTGAGCCTTTAAATAGGCAATTACAGAGTTTTAATATAACTAAAATTATACTTTTATCTATAATTTAAATAATATTTATCCATAATTTAAATAAGACTTCTAGTAAATTTAAACTACTGACTTAGAAATAAACTCTAATTACACATTAAATTAAACTCTAACACTTTTTGTCAACTTACATTAAGGTCGAATTAAGAACATGTTTGAACTGGAAATGGATAATGTCTTTATATGATGATGGTATTCGAATGAATAGGTGAAACTGGGGTTGCCTATAGTAGTCTATGGATAACATGGTTAAGTTGTATTTAAAATGAGAATAAACCTTTTGAAATAAGGTGAAAAAAGTGATGAGCTTACAAGAATAGGATAATGAACTTAATAACTTGAGCTAGTTTATATTTAATTGATAAAATGTAATAAAAGGCTTCCTACTCAAATGACATGTTAGATACAAGGTTAGACAAACTTAAACTTGTAAGAAAAGGGTTATAAACTAAATACCATGTTAGAGTCATGTCCTAATGAATTAAGAAGCTTAAAATGCAACCTAGTGTAATCTGCCCAGGAAATTCTGTTCTGGGCAGCAACTTCGAAAAATCACCATTAATTATGTAGGTCGAATTAAGGATTGAAATTTATATGGAATAAACCTTAGTATTTCTATTTTCATTTGGAGAAAACAGAATCGAATTCTGATTTGTGAGCTGGAATCTGGAAATGAAAACCTCTAGACAGTGCAAGCTGTCCAGAAATGTAATTGCCCTATCTTTGAACTAAAAATTGTATTAATTGGAAAATTATTAAAATGAAAGGTCTAAAAGGTTGTAAAGAGGGTTAAATAAGCTTTCTAACGATATAAATGGTTTGAAATTCCGACGTACGGAATGAAAGTTATAAGTATTTAAGTGACCAGTGCTTATGCTGGCTGGCAGCAGCAGTATTGGTGTCCTAGACAGTTTGTGAACTGTTTTGAAAATAGTTTTGGGACAGTGGTTACTGCCCTGTTATACATGAATGAAAGTGTGCTCTTGATCTTGTTAATGAAATGGCTAATCAATGGAATTGGATGATGAAAATGAATGCTTGGATTGTTTATCACTTGAGAAATAACATACAGGAAAATGATTCTTCCTCTTGTTCGAATGGAAATGATTGTATGCATGCTTGATTGGCCTTGTTCTTGTATGAGTTGTTTCTTGATTGATTCATGGTGGTAATCTATGAAATGAGTTGCTTGATTGAATAACATGAATGCTTAATTATGCTTGGATAAAACTAGCTAAATCTTTTAAGATTGTCTAAAGCCTAGATAGGTGTTTCTTGAAATAAAGGACACATAATTTGACAAATTGATAACTTGAAAATCTTGCTAGACTTTAGATGCTGCCTCACTAAGTACATTATGTACTTACCACTCTTGTTTGCATTCTTCCCAAACCTCAGGTTAAAGCTTTCCCGATCAGTAGCTTGACATTGAAGTTAGCTTTCTTGGATTTGAAGCAAGGCATACAAAACGTGAAATATAACTTTGTATTTACCTTGATGTACTTCTAGTTGGTGGCTACTAGATTATGTATAAGACATATAGGTCATGCATTTGATGATTGTAAATATGTAAATGAAACATTTCACTAATGGTTTGTAATGCTTAAGGATACTTTTTGAATGTATATAGGTATAGTCATATGTAAATATTAAGACCTTGTTCGAACATGTATGAATTAGAATCATAAGATAAAGCTTGTCATGGTTTTAGTATCGGATAATTGATGCTTGGGTTATAAGTTAGAAGAACATATATGTGTATTGAATTAATAATAATATGCTTGTAGTAATAATGGTTAAACTTGCTTGAATTGGGACCAACATATAACTAATATAAGGTCACATATTCGAATGGTTTAGAATATTAGGGACTTGTATATTCAACTTAAGTTGATTAAGACATAAACTTGATATAGTGAATGGTATAGGATAATTAATGATCTTAAAATGAATTAGACTTTGTCATACCTTGTAGTAATCGATTTCCCTATGTATGTATAATAGGGTAACTTGATTTGGAAGCAACTAGTCTAATTGGATATACATTGTTTGTAAATAAAAGAATACATGGATCAATGTGAATCTTGCAATGAATTTTAATTTAATCAATATGAAATTAATGGTATCTTAATAGCTAAAAACCTCATTGATTAGTGATGAGTTATAAATAAACAGAAATTTTTTTAATTGGCCCTAATTTCTTGACTATCTTGTTCGTATCCTCATCGTAACGCTTCTCGCTCCTAACCCGGGAGAGGGGTGTTACATTATGTACCGATATATCATTCGGAACAAAAGTCTGATTAAGCACCTTAATCAAAGCATTGCGGTGCCCTTCTGAATTTAGTAACAGTTCAAGGTTAGAGATTCTAGCTTGCTGTCTCTTTAACTGCTCAACAATGTTGTACTCACTGTGTTTTAAAAATTTTAGAAACTCTTGGGCTTGCTCCTCAATAAGATGCTTATTTATTTTCGGTGTTGGTTCTTCACCAAATATCCTTTCCAGAATCACTGGAGCTTTTTGTTTTTTCTTTTTTAGATTCTTTATAAAATTCTGAAGAATAGCATCTCCCACTTATAGTAAAATGCCCAACTTCATTCACCATTTCTCCATCATACTTTTCCACTTTTCCCGTTTCTTCTGGAACCTTTGTCACTTTCTGGGACTTTGACCCTTCAGGCATTGTCACATTAGCCGCATAATTCCATGGGACCCTTCGAGTGTCCTTGAATGCAAGCGGTGCTGGGGGAGAGATCACAACCTTAGGAGTTGCTACCGGTTTTACATTACCAGAGGAACTTCCAACTTTGGGCCTAGCTGCAATAATCAACGGTCTATTCACCACATACCTGCTTCTAGAACTTTCAGAGGTACACACTTCTACTTCTTTTCTTTCACCCGTTTTCTCAAAGAATTCAGTCTCCTTATTATCCATCATCCTCTGGACCAGACATCTGAATTCAGCACATTGTTGAATTTCATGACCAATTTCTTGATGATATTCACAATAAACATCTATTCTACCTCTTTTACAGCCTTTACGTCTATTTGTATCATCTCAGTATTATATAACTGCTCAAATACCCATTTTAGAGGGGATCTGATTTCAGATACTGTAATCACTCATTTTCACTTGTAAATATATTAATATTGCATGTATATTTATTATATGAATGTTACTAATATAAGGTGATGTGTGCATGTATAAGCTATGTATACGTATTAGGGGTGTATGTATGTCGCGTATGTATCTAGAGTATAAGCGTATTTGATTAATATATAGATGTTATGTTAATTATATGTATGATTATACGTACGTATACTAGAATATTATATTAATTAATGATTGTATAATATAAGTATACATTTTCGTATGTATATGTATTGCTGTTGGGCTGACAAAATGAAAAGAATTAAATATATTAAACCCAAATAAATTTACAGTCCAAGTCCAAGTCCAATTACAAGGCCCGGTTGGCCCAAATCTAAATCTTATCTAATTACAATGTGCAGGTAACTGTGGGCCGTTGGATCAAGATCTGATCCAACGGCCACGATGCAACCAGGAAGTCAAAAATATACGCCAGCGCGTGCTCCTCCACGCGTATGGACCGTTCGAGTGCCACGCGCGCGTGTGGTCCACGCACGGACGCTTTAACATCCCACGCGCGTGTAAGATCCACGCTTTCTGACTCCTCGACTGCGGAGCTCCACGTGGCAAAATCTGAAGCCGTCTCATCGAATCGAGGCTTCATCCAGGCCGATCGTTCTTCAAGCCATCTCGACCGTTAGATCAGATCTGATCTAACGGCCGAGAACGTCTCCGCCGCCGGCGAATGTCCATACCGCCACCGCGCCCGATATTGATCCCGTGTTCAGAATATGCCCAAGACAACAAGCAAAAGTGTCAGTTCAGATCTGAAAAAGAAGATGCAACTTGCAACAAACAGAGAGTAATATATATGAAACGGGGCTTTTGTAACAAAAAGAGGAGGAGGGGGGATAAGAACGAGAGTAGTAACAAAAAAGGGAGAACGGAGATCTTGTAATACAAAAAAATCTGAAAGTTGTAAACATCCAAGATAATCAAAAGACAGTCCAGTGGTAAATTTTTTGTCTCTTTTTCTTACTTGTTTTCTTTACATGCATATACAAAAAAAACAGAAATAAAAGAGGAGAATAGTCTTACTTCAACCGGCGTCGTTTGTGGGTCTTCCCTTCCTCAGTGATAAGCCTTTCGGCTTCTACAAGCCAGATCTGGTGAACTAAAGGGAGGAGACGACCCTTTGCAGTTTTGTTTTGGTCTAAAAAAATATTTTTTTTGGTTCGTATTTCTTAGATCTAGGGCGAATAGAGGTATATCCTCTGAATCCAACCTAGGATTCGTATTGAGGATGAAAAGGGGGTTGTTTTGGTGTATTTTGGAGACTCGCCGGTGCCGGTTAGCGGCGGCCGGCGGTGGAGAATACGGCGGCCGACCTCCGGATTCTGGGTTTTGTAAGAACAGACGAGAGAAAAACGAAGAACACATGCTATATGAAAACTGAAGAAATGAAACGAATGGCCAAAAATTTGGTTTCGGCCTAAAAAGAGGGTTTATATAGGTGTTTTTATTTTGCTAAATGGGTAAATTACACACTTAATCCCACCGCGTTTTCAATATTTTCATTTTTGTCTTGCCGCATGGTATAATCACAATCCCAGTCCCCCTGATGTTTCAAAAGGTTACAATTTCGTCCCTAAATTACACCGAATCAGTTTCTGAATGGTAAAATTACGCCCTTAACCATCCCGCGTTTTTGAATTTTTCACTTTGGGTCTGCCCCTTGGTCTAATTACAATTATGGTCCTTTTAGGTTTTGTTTGTTTCGCAATTTCGTCCCTAAATTACATATTATTGCTCCTTAATTTCTGCCATTGACTTTTGTTTTTCTTTCATTTCAGTCCTGTATTCTTTGTAAATATTCATGTTCGTGTTATAATTGTATATATATATTGATAATCTATTATTTTATTTTATATATGTGAGTCGTAGTTTATGTTTATATGTATATATGTGTTAAAAAGGGTAGTCATGTTTTTTATCCGGTTATTCGTATTAAAGTATGTTATGTTCTATTTGACTCGTAAAACAGCATGTTATTGTATTTTTGTATGTATTGTATGTTTTCTTGGCTTTTAGGTTACGTGTTAGTGTGTCTTCTTTCACCTATGATATATTGTTCATATATGTTGAAATGTGTTTTATTAATAACATGTATGTCTTTTAAATATTTGTTCGTCTACATATAACGTAATTATTCCTGCATTGTTGTTCTAACTTGTTAAAGTTGTTTTTATTTATTATTTAGAATAATATGTATATATGCATGTTTTAATCTAGTATATCATTTATTAGATTAGTATTTTATTATGTGAATATTTACTGTCTTTAAATTATCTGTCATGTTTTATATTTTTGCCACTAAGATTGCATATGATTTATAACTTGTTAATGCGTGTCCTTTTATCCGAGCATAAATGGGGCCAGTATCAAGCGTAGTGATAGTGGTTGGGCGTTTATTCTCGGGTAACGGGACCCTTAAAATATATTCGCAATTATGACCGAATTTTAAAATAATCGTCACTTTAATCCGGAAAATCCAATATTAATAAAGTGGTAATTATTAAAGTACCAATTTTTGGGCGGTGTGGGGGTGCTAATCCTTCCCCATCCGTAACCGACTCCCGAACCCTATCTTTTTGAATCTCTGGTTTTATGGTGTCCGGCCTACCTAAGTGGCCGGTGGCGACTCCATTTTTTTTAAATGCGGTTTTTTTTTAAAAACCTCACGGAATAAATATTTTATATCCAAAAGAGTCACAAACACCTCTCAAAAACACATCGAAAATCCTCGTTTTTTTAGCGATAAAAAGAAAAAGACATCGCTACAGATGGCGACTCCGCTGGGGACAATTTTTTGTTTTTCAAAAACAAATGAGTCAAGCTTTTAAAATAATTATCGCTTTACTAATATTGGAAATTCCGGATTAAAGTGACTATTAAATTAACATTCGGTTATAATTGCGCGTTTATTTTAACGCATTTAAAATAAGGCATATAAACCCGTCTTTTTAAGTGGGGGGAAAACGCAAATGCTTTCGTGGAGATATCGTTCTCCCGTATGGGCCTAGCAAGTACCTTCGGGGCTCGAGTACCTTATGCTTTCGTAAGGATATCGCCTTTCGACGGGCATAAGCGAATGGGTCCCCCAGATTGAACTTCGGTTGAAAGGAGCCTATAATGGGTGATGATCGGGGCCTTGCTACTCTTAGTAGAGACAACAACAAGGACAATTCGGTACCTCCTAGAACCAAGACTGCATGTAGAGAATACATAGAAACCTACCCATTTAGAGCCATGCGGATAACCTTAGGTTTTAGACGGGATAAATAGGGTTGTTTTGTGTGTTTATTCTGCTTTAATTTTGTCATTTTATTTATATATTTATCAATTTTATCTGCACTGACTTGTTTTCTTTTCTCTTTTTGTTCTTTTTCTCATACATCATTACATTTGCATCGCATAAAGGTACTGGATCAAGTAGTTTGCCTGATCGTAAAGTCTTTCACCATGGAAAAAAGGTGTCTTAGGAAAGAAGAGCTTAATTTGTCGATCGGACATTGGTCGAGGTCAACCAAAAATCCAAGGGGACATCGCTTAACGAACGCGTAATAATAGCTGGATACACCTATGTGAGTCTCCAACGTAACGACTTGTGGGATCTTCAAAGCATTTGGGAAAGATGGGACCAAGACTACAAGACTTATTTTGCGATAGTTATGGCGACATCGCACACCAATTTATGTTCGGATTAACCAGCCCCTACTCCGAGCTATAGTCCGGGCTCGAATCCGCTTTTGTCGCTTCACCTTCAATGGGCGGGACATGATGCCTACGGTAGAAGAATACACTCGCTTTACTTAACCAGAAAAATATTCGGAAGATTGGATCTACGCGAAGCCTCCAAGGAATCGGAATTACAACTGCGAAACTCAAAACCTTTGCGGGATGAGTGACGATTGGGTTAGTGGCCTCCTTCAAATCCGAGGAGATAATACAGTCTTTTCATGGGAAAGTATTCGGGACATCATATCGACACATCCGCATTTAGGCAAAGAAAATGGACTTATTCGCTTTAGAAATATATGGCTTGGTGATCTTTCCCAGAGTGCTCGGGAACATTGACATAGCCATTCTGGATTTGTTCGAGCGGGTGAAACGGAAAGCAAACCCAGTACCACCAATCTTGGTCGAGACTTTCATTTCCTTAAATGCTAGCCTAAACATGAAGAAGGACGTTTTTTTTAGGTCGCGCGCACACAGCTATTACAAGTATGGATTCGAGTCACATGTGGAAGACGCCGACGCTGGTCCCGCCGGGGATATCCTTCCAAGGTTTTTCGCCTTTACGAGAATACTTAGCAAAGGAGTGGCGAGAAGATTTGAAAACAAAAATGTGGACCAGTTTCTTCAGGAACATTCAAGATGAAGACATAGCATGGAGGGTCCCATGGCTCGGTAAAGTTAATTATTTTCTATACATTGTGGTGACTTCAACTGGGCCGATGATGTTGGGATTGCATGGAGGGATCGCTTGTGCCCGCTTTTAGTATCTCTCAGTTCGGATCACGACAGTTCATTCCTAATACCGCCGGATTAAGCCAAACTGAATTTCTTTTCAAAGGGGAGTTCAAAGGGAAAATTCAGACCATCATGAGGGCCTGGGATCATTGTTATCGGATCAGGGTGGAAGGAGATACCGAGCACATGACTACCCCAGATTACGATCTTTGGAGACATTTAAGGGTTAATAATTTGATTCCTAAATCTGATCAAGGACCAGCAATGTCACTCGAAGAGCTTACAAGGGTGGTACCGTCCGAAGTCGACATCTTAAGGAGTGAACTCGAAGAAGTTAAAAGGAAAATGGACATTCAACAGACCCAATATGCAAGCGAACTCTATAAAGCAAGCTTAGAAGTTGACGAGCGGGATGGGATCATTAGGCAATTGAAGAAATTAAATGCAGATTTGAGCGACAAGAATACTCTTTATCAAAAAGATGCCCTTCTATTACAAGCAAAAATACAAAAGGCGGGCGAGTCAGTTCATAGCTGTGGAAAGAGAAAGAATGAACGGCATCCGTTTGGTGGAAGAAGAACGAGAAATTAACAAAAGAGCGATCGAGAAAGAGATTGAAAGCTGCCGTTTGGCTATGGAGGAGGAAAAACGGTCCGCCAAGAAGGCCATTGATCAAGAGAAAGAAAGATTCAGACAAGAAATCAGCAAGGGAAAACAAGCTGTCCATCATGAGAGAGAAAGTGTCGCCGTATGGAAAAGAAAATCCATGAGTAGTCGAAATAGACTGTTAGAAATGCAGAAACTGTACGATGACACTACTCAAAGGTTGGAGCAAAGCCAAAGTCAAAATGATGAATTCAAGGGAAAGGTGGCAGAAGTCGAACACTCACTTCGAATGTGCTGCCGCAGGAATAACTTCGCTGAGCTGCAGGAAAGAGAACGAGAGGTGGGTGTGTTACAAGCACGAATTGGGTTCCTCGAAGCAATTGTGAAGGATTACAAGGAAAGAATTAATGTGTTCGAGGAAGCTGCAGCCGGAGGGGACACCTATTGGCAGAAGAGATTACGCGACGCTGCTCGAATGGTACAGACGAGAGACCAAGATTACGCAAACCTAATGGTGGACATACAACGAGTCGCCGGACATGTAAATGATTTAGCTGTCGAGGCCGAGACACTCCGACCTTTTATAGCCCCGGAATGGAAGAAGCTCCTAGGTTCCTCAAGCTGCTCAAGGCAATTGGAAAGTTAGGAGATAGAGCTAGAGTCTATCTATAGGACTCTGTGTTATAATTAGATCTTTTGTATTAGGGATCTTTACTTTGTAACACGAGTTTTGTTGTAATCAAGACCCTTTAATTCCCGTGGAAGTAATTCAAAAGGGTGATTACCAAATTGAATCAAGACCTTGTCTCGCATGCATTCTTGCATTTGCATCATAACATTCGCATCATTGTACATGCATTTATTTTTTGCAACCATATTAACAATATGAATATTGTGGCATTGTATGTAGTTAACCCGCAATCATTCATCACCTATACTTTACCCGCTACAAAGAAAGCTCATGGAAGAAAGAATAATCAGTCTAGAAAGAGGGCAAAAGAGCTCGAGACAAGGCTTGAAGAGGCCCGAGAGAAGCCTTAGTGATCAGATTGCGCAGTCACAAACATCTATAGTAGCTGACATAACGGCATTACTGGCAAAAAGTCTTGGAAAACGAATAGAAGGAGAAAATGTTCAAGAACCGTAGGGTACCCCGCTCACTACAAGGTTCAACCGACCGCACCAAACCAGGCTAGGAAGGTGTATATTGACCTGCAGAAATGTCTTCTAGCTTTCAAGTAGGGGCACCGAGACTCAACCCCTCGATATCTCAAGCACTTTATGAAGAAGAAGTGCGGACCTAAACATGGTCGAAAGGATCGGGAATGAGGTAGAAAAAAAAGTGGGAAGAAAGATTTACCCTCATGGAAGAAAAATTTAAAACGTTACAATCAAATGAAGAATCGAAAACGACGCTAGTGACCTAAGTCCGGTGTCCGATCTTGTCTTGCCGCCAAAATTCAAAACACCGAGTTCGATAAATATGATGGAACCACATGTCCTTCTCGCACACATAACGATGTATTGTAGAAAAATGGCGGCTTACCATAAAGATGAAAAGCTACTGATCCATTGTTTCGGGATAGTCTAATCGAGCGGCGTTACGTTGGTATACTCGGTTAAGCAAAGCGAATGTTAAAACATGGAAAGATCTGTCTAAAGCATTTACTTGAGCAATACAAACATGTAAATGTACATGATCCCTAGCGAGAATTATGTTAGAAAATATGGGGCGTAAGTCCAATGAAAGCTCATGCGACAATATGCCCAGAGGTGGAGAGAATTGGCCGCCAAATCCAGCCACCTATCCCGAGCATGAAATCACGCCATTATTTGTCAATACTCCGAAGGGGCACTCTTTGATCGCCTCATTAATAACACAACACAAGTTTTGCCGACTTGATCAGACTCGGGAGTCTCTCGAATCGCAATTAAGAGCGCGAAATTGATGGTGGGGAAGGGTCTCAAAATACAACAAGAGAAATGAAGTAAACACCACCAAAGACCTATACCGCCAAGAACTTCACAGTCTCACAGCCACAAGCACCTGTGGGAAAAACACAAAATTCGAATCAAAGAAATGAGAGAGTCACCAGAAAAGAGAAAGAGAGGAGAACTTTCACTCCCCTACCTGTTTCATACTCAGAACTTTATTCCCAGTTATATGAAGCGACTGTCCGCCATACATCGTTACTCCTGTCAATCCACCCTTCCCGCCTTGGTATAATCCAAGCGCACATTGCGACTATCATGGCGGTACCCCTGGACATCCCACTGAAAACTGTCTTGCCTTCAAAAAGCTTGTACAGAACTTAATCGATTCTGGGATATTGAAGTTTGAAGAACCGAATGTAGCCAACAACCCGCTACCTAATCATGGGAGCAGAGGGGTAAATGTCATAGAAGAATGCTTTACCAGGAGGATAAAGGATGACGTGTCAGAAATCAAGTCTCCTTTACGGTGGGTATTTCAACAATTATGCATGGCTCGTGTGATCAACAAAGGCATGATAATAAGGCAGAAAGAATGTGGAAAATATTGCGAATTCCATCAGACTGAAGGGCATGATATCCAAGAATGTGACGAGTTCAAGAAATTGGTGCAGAAGTTGATGAATGAAAAACAAATTGAATTCTTTGAGGAGCCCATGGGGAAGGGATCAGACGTACACATGACAGATAGCCCCAAAACTAGATACGGGAATGATAGACCTTTTATCATCTCTCCCAGGACAGGGAATGCAGGTGTCTCCCAAGGAGAAACCAGC
The DNA here is from genome assembly GCA_019671005.1 of Hibiscus mutabilis. Classification (NCBI taxonomy): domain Eukaryota; kingdom Viridiplantae; phylum Streptophyta; class Magnoliopsida; order Malvales; family Malvaceae; genus Hibiscus; species Hibiscus mutabilis. The sequence goes on from CM033744.1 coordinate 39,049,213, forward strand.
AAAATAAATCCTAAGATCGTCATTTCAGCACCATCTCCATTCCCATTCAAAGATATGCGACAAATTCCCTGGAATTATGCCGTGAATGTGACCATGCCAGAAAAATCAGAACACGAACAGGTAAAAGAGCCTACGCTGGAAGACCAACAAAGCCAGAACGATGTGAACGTTGGTGAGGCAGGCCATTTCACAAGGAGCGGCCGATGTTATTCTTTCAAGGCTTTGAAAGTAGCTGAAAAAGATAAGGGGAAGAGTACAGCAGTTAGCCCTACGCAGATATTCGGAGGAGAACCTGCCCCAAATATAAATGAGCCGGTAACTGAGGCCCAGGCCAAAGAATTCCTAAAGTTCTTGAGACATAGTGAGTACAGCGTAGTGGAACAACTACGAAAACAACCGCCAGATCACAAAGGCGGAATTACTCTTGAGTTCGAGAAGCATCGGGAGACGCTATTGAAAGTGTTGAATCAAACTTTTGTGCCCCGGACATTTCAGAATAAACTTGGACATGATAGTAGGGCATATTACCGCCTATAATCATATCACATTCAGTGATGATGAGATCCCAAAGGGAGGAATGGGGTCTACCAAAGCCCTTAACATCACTACCCATTGCAAAGGGTATGTATTACCAGGCGTACTGATCGACAACGGGTCAGCATTGAATGTCTTGCCTATGGTAACCCTGCAAAAATTGCCAATAGATGATTCGCACCTAAAGCCTTGCTACAACTCGGTAAGAGCCTTTGATGGTACGCAAAAAAGGAACAATGGGGAAAATTGAGGTGCCCTTATTGATCGGACCAACCGAATATGTGATCGATTTTGTGGTGATGGACATAAAACCATCTTACAAACTGTTTGTTGGGAAGACCATGGATCCACTCCAGAGAGTTGTCCCATCATCATTGCATCAGAAATTAAAATTCGTAGTTGAAGGCAAATTGGTCACAGTAGAGGCAGAGCATGAATTTGTTGCTTCAGTGACATTAGACACCCCCTACATTCAAAATGATGAAGATACTGCAGAATGCTCGTTCCGGGCATTAGAACTAGTAAATGCCACATTCGTTTCAGAGGGAAAAGCCGGATCCCCTACCCCAGGTTATCTAATTGTACCAAGATGACCGTCGCAGAAACTCTGGGCCGAGGAGCCAAAATAGGAAAAGGGCTGGGGAAGAAATTACAAGGAAACCTGAGACCCAAGAATATGATAACCAAGAAGGATCGTTTCGGGCTGGGTTACCAACCAAGTGTCCAACAGAAGAAAGAGGAATATAAGAGGAAGGAGGAGCAAAGAAAAGCCAGATCTAAAGGAGAGGACATTCCGTAGAGGTCGATATTCTTTCCTAGTTTGAAAGCCACTTTCGTCTCCGGAGGGTTCTACCAGCCAGGTCAAGATATTGGAGAGGCAATGAAGAAAAATAATGAACTTAACCAGGAGGAAATGCTCAGTAAATCATTTGCGGGGATGTACATCAACATGATAGCTGAAAAGGACCGCGGCAGCAAAATGTTGACCAACATCCGTCCTTGCCATCCCGGGGAAACACTCGATAACTGGAGCTGCATTGATCTACCTGTAGTTTTTAGGAATAGATCAGAGTAATGCTCCGAATCAACCTTTTGTTTTTGCCCATAAACAATGGGGATCTCTTGTATGGGGCACCTATGTTAACTTTTTGATTGAAATGAAAATATCCCCACTTTCTTAAAAATGACCAAAGTCTCATTTATTCCATTCATGCATTCTTCATATTCATTCCCTTCATGTAAAGCCGTCTCTTTCCCAATACAATTCATTTTCATTTAATGCAGGTCGCTCATGATTGACGATATGAATGATACCGGATCCAATCCTAGAGTAAACTTCGAATGCCCTGAGGTCTCAGAGGAAATTGAGGGAGGATATGATGAAATAGAAATTGAGGTCCCGAAAGAGTTAAAGAGAATGGTGGACGACGAAGAAAGGCAGATTATGCCCCACCAAGAAGAAACAGAAATTGTCAACTTGGGGACTGAAGAAGAGAGAAAAGAAATAAAAATAGGAATGACTATTTCCTCAAAAACCAAGCATGAACTGATAGCCATACTTCAGGAATTCAAGGATGTCTTCGCCTGGACTTATCAAGATATGTCGGGTTTGAATACCGACATAGTGGTGCACAAATTGCCAACAAAATCGGAGTGCAAACCAGTACAGCAAAAACTTCAGAGAATGAGACCAGATATGTTGTTAAAGATCCGAGAAGAGGTGAAAAAACAATTTGATGCTGGATTCTTAGAGGCAGCCAAATACCCCGAATGGGTTGCAAACATTGTACCAGTACCAAAGAAAGACGGAAAAGTTCGTATGTGTGTAGATTATAGGGATCTGAATCGAGCCAGCCCTAAAGACAACTTCCCTTTGCCACATATTGACACGCTGGTTGACAACACCGCAGGACATTCATGGTTTTCCTTCATGGACGGCTTCTCAGGGTACAACCAGATAAAGATGGATCCTAACGACATGGAGAAAACCACATTCATAACCATGTGGGGCACTTTTTGTTATCAAGTGATGCCGTTTGGGCTAAAGAACGCAGGGGCGACATACCAAAGAGCAATGGTGACTCTTTTCCATGACATGATGCACAAAGAAATAGAAGTATACGTGGACGATATGATTGCCAAGTCTCGAACAGAGGAAGAGCACCTACAAAACTTGAGAAAACTATTCCAAAGACTACAGAAGTACCAACTAAGGCTCAATCCTGCCAAGTGTACCTTCGCCGTTACTTCTGGAAAACTTCTAGGGTTCGTAGTAAGCAGAAGAGGGATTGAGATTGATCCCGATAAAGTGAAAGCCATCCAGGACCTTTCACCACCCCGCACGCAAAAGGAAGTCCGCGGTTTCCTAGGGAGGCTGAATTATATCTCTCGTTTCATTTCCTAATTAACCAATCAATGCGACCCGGTCTTCAGACTTCTTAGAAAGAATAATCCTGGCGTGTGGGATGAAGAATGTCAAAAAGCCCTAGAAAAGGTCAAAAAGTACGACAAATGCTCCAATTTTAGCCGCACCAAAGACAGTCGGCCACTAATCTCTACTTAACAGTCTTGAGAATTCAATGGGATGTGTCTTGGGGCAACACGATGAGTCAAGAAAAAGGAGCAAGCCATCTATTACCTAAGCGAAATTCAATGATTGCGAAACACGGTACCCGCCAATCTGAAGGCGTGTTGTGATCTAGTTTGGGCTACCAAGCGGCTCGAGATAAAGACATGTTGTACCATACTACCCGGTTGATATCCAAGCTAGACCCACTGAGTTCTTAATGGAAGCGCCAAAGACTAACGGAAAGAATGGCTCGATGGCGGATGCTATTATCCGAATTCGACATCGTATATGTTAATCGAAAAGTCGTGTAAAGGGAGTGCCGTAGCGATTTCCGGCTAGTCGTGCTTCGGATGAATATGAGGCATTGAACTTTAATTTCCCGCATTTAAGACTTTGATGTGCATTACCACCGAAGAAGAGGTTTGGATGATAAGTCATGGAAACTTTACTTGATGGAGCCTCCAACGCCCTCGGACATGGGATAGGGGCAGTGCTAATTTCACCTGAGGACGTCTATTATCCTTTCACCAGCAGATTGGAATTTTTCTGTACAAACAATATAGCTGAATACGAAGCTTGCATCATGGGACTAAACTCAACCATCGAGAGAAAGGTTAAGAAACTTCGAGTGTTCGAAGATTCGTCCTTAGTCATTTACCAATTGCGCGGGGAGTGGGAAACCAGAGACCCGAAGTTGGTCAAATATCACGAATTGATCCAAGAGCTCATCAAAGAGTTCGAAAAGGTCAGCTTCAATTACCTGCCCCGAGAAGAAAATCAGATGGCAGATGCATTGGCAACCTTGGCATCCATGTTTAAAACAAACACCGGGGCAGAAATAAAACCCATTGGGATGCAGACGTTTGAAAAGCCTGCTCATTGTTGTAATGTACATGAAGAGATTGACGAAAATCCATGGTACTATGACATCCTGCAATATGTCAAGCTTCGAAAGTATCCAGAAGGGGCAAACGACAATGACAGAAAAACGCTAAAAAAAATGGCAACAAAATATGTCCTAGATGGGGAGATCCTATTTAGGAGAAGTCATGATCAAACATTGCTGAGATGTGTGGATGCCCGGGAGGCGAAGGAAATCTTAGCCGAAGTACATGATGGGATCTGTGGAACGCATGCCAACGGGTCGTCTATAGCCCGAAAATTATGAGATACGGATATTTACGGTTGACCATGGAGGGAGATTGCATCGATTACGCCAGGAAATGCCACAAATGCCAAATTTACGCTGACAAAATTCATGCACCCCCATCGCCTCTACACACCATGAATTCTCCGTGGCCTTTCGCAGCGTGGGGCATGGACGTTATCGGGCAGATCCATCCGAAAGCTTCCAATGGGCATCGTTTCATTTTGGTCGCCATAGACTACTTCACTAAATGGGTAGAGGCAGCGTCTTACGCCAATATCACCAGGACTACAGTTTTGTAAGTTCTTAAAGAAGGAAATTATTTGTCGATACGGATTGCCAAATGAGGATCATCACCGACAATGCTTCCAATCAACAACAAAATGATGAAGGACGTGTGCACTCAATTCAAGATAACACACCATAATTCCACATCTATCGTCCTAAAATGAATGGAGCGATGGAAGCGGCAAACAAAAATATAAAGAAGATCATAGCGAAGACTACGGATACCTACAAAGATTGGCATGAGAAGTTGCCTTTTACCCTTTTCGCCTATAGGGCGTCCATTCGCACATCAACAGGGGCAACACCCTACTCCTTGGTGTATGGTACCAAGCAAGATACTCCCAATTGAGGTAGAAATTCTGTCTCTCCGGGTCTTAAACGAAATAAAACTGGAAGAAGCTGAATGGGTGCAGCGAGAATCGACCAAACTAAATCTCATTGACGAAAAAGACTAAAGGCCATTTGTCATGGTCAGATGTACCAAAAGGGATGGTGCAGGCCTACAACAAAAAAGGTGCGCCAAGAGAATTCAAAAAGGGGATCTGGTACTCAAGAGAATCCTCCATATCCAAAAAGATTCTCGAGAAAAATGGATGCCCAATTGGGAAGGACCATACGTTGTAAAAAAGGCCTTCTCAGGAGGAGCCCTGATCCTAACAGAAATGGATGGGGACGAGCTGAAAAATTCCGTAAATTCTGATGCCAAAGAAATACTATCTCTAAAAAAATTGGAGAGCTCAGACGAAAAACCCAAACCGGGCGTCTTGAAGCAAAGGAAGGACTCGAGTTGAAAACCCGCAAAGGGCGGCTTCGTAAATTGAAAAGTTGAATATCCGAAAGAAAAGGGTATCCCCATGAACATCATGAAGAGAAGGTTTCGAGCAAGAAATTCTACACCGTTGACGGGATCATGTATCATTCATATCGAGGATAATGAGAGATTTTGTATCTTCATGTGTGTTATACCTTTCTTTTTAAGATATCCTAAACCCTTAATCATAATAAAACCGTGTTTGGAGCATCCATTCCTGGCCTTCTTGTCAATTTCAGTCAAATAAGATAACATAGGCTTATAATGAAACAAGAGATTTCGAAGCATTACTATGATTTAACCTTGAAAATGCAGGTGATCAAAGAAAACGATGTTAACTCCGTCCTCTAGTTCCCTAATGGCTGTCGATAGGGAAGGCGGGAAGCTTCAAACAACCTGGTAGGATAACCAATGGCACATGTCCTATCTATTCAAGAAAGGCATACGAGATAACAAAAGAGATCTTTTGGGTGAAAACCAGAAGGGCACCCCTCTCAAAAAAAATCTCTAAAGTGAAAACCCGAAAGGGCACTTTAGAATTCCAAGTCGAAATTGAAAAGAAAAAGAGAGAAAGGTCGGGATGGTTGAACTTGGCAGTGGAGCGGGGTATCGATGCCCGTAAGAAAGGAGAAAATGAACGTCAAGATCAAATAAGGACCAAAACAAGCCCACCAAGATATTGAATCTCATGCATCATGAATAGTCAGACATCACTAGGATTAGGAGCATGTCAATTCATTCATTTGTCATAGCATTTTGTTTTCATCTCAGACAGGTATCTGCAGATCCAAAGAGACATCGAGGGCCATCACGGTGTGAATCCCAAATGAGAAGACAATGTTTTTACATACAAAAGGCACATGTTTTCAAGCTCTAGAGAAAGGTTCTATATAGGAAGAATCCTCCTCTCCGAGGCTTCAGAAGCTGAAAGTTCTATATAGGAAGGACTGACAGCTCCAGGGTGAAGACTAGCAGTTCTATATAGGAAGGACTCCCGGTCGAAGGAATTCACCCATGACACGCAAGATTATATAGGAAATCTTGTTGTGTCGAAAGCGAAGAGTTCTATATAGGAAGGGCTCCGAGCTTCAATGTCTTAGAGTGAAAGATTCTATATAGGAAGAATCCCTAACTCCAAGGTTTCAAGACGCCGAAAAGTTCTATATAGGAAGGACCGACGGCTCCAAGGTGAAGATTCGCAGTTCTATATAGGAAGAACTCCAGGTCAAAGAAATTCACCTATGACACGCAAGATTATATAGGAAATCCTGTCGTGTCGAAAGCAAAGAGTTCTATATAGGAAGGGCTCCTAGCTTCAATGTCTTAGAGTGAAAGATTCTATATAGGAAGAATCCGTAACTCTAAGATTTCAAGACGCCGAAAGGTTCTATATAGGAAGGACCGACGGCTCCAAGGTGAAGACTCGCAGTTCTATATAGGAAGAACTCTCGGTCAAAGAAATTCACCTATGACACAGGGTTATATAGGAAACCTGTTGTGTCGATAGCAAAGAGTCTTATATAGGAAAGGCTCCGAGCTTCATTGTCTTAGAGTAAAAGGTTCTATATAGGAAGAACCTGTAGCTCTGAGATTTCAGACGCCAAAAGTTCTATATAGGAAGAACTGACGGCTCCAGGATTTGAAGACTAGCAGTTCTATATAGGAGGAACTCCCAGTCGGAAGAATCCATCAGTGGCGCAAAAGGTTTTATATAGGAGAAACCAGCGTTGAAAGCAAAGGGTTCTATATAGGAAGGACTCCAAGCTTTATTGTCTCAAAGTGAAAGGAATGACTCATAATTCGGGATGTCAGAGTGAAGGGTTCTATATAGGAAGAGCACAGTAGCTCCAAGATCGGAAGGTGACGAAGCTCTATAGGAAGAACTTACGAGCTCAAGATTCAGCCAAGGAAGAACGGAGATGTCCAAAAGAATTCGTTTTTCCAAGGCTACAAACAGGGAAGTCTGATAAAAATGAGTGCTTATGAATCTTTGCTTTGTTTCCCATTCCATGAGAACAAGCAAAGAGGGGCAACTGTAATCACTCATTTTCACTTGTAAATATATTAATATTGCATGTATATTTATTATATGAATGTTACTAATATAAGGTGATGTGTGCATGTATAAGCTATGTATACGTATTAGGGGTGTATGTATGTCGCGTATGTATCTATAGTATAAGCGTATTTGATTAATATATAGATGTTATGTTAATTATATGTATGATTATACGTACGTATACTAGAATATTATATTAATTAATAATTGTATAATATAAGTATACATTTTCGTATGTATATGTATTGCTGTTGGGCTGGCAAAATGAAAAGAATTAAATATATTAAACCCAAATAAATTTACAGTCCAAGTCCAAGTCCAATTACAAGGCCCGATTGGCCCAAATCTAAATCTTATCTAATTACAATGTGCGGAGATCGTGGGCCGTTGGATCAAGATCGATCCAACGGCCACGATGCAACCAGAAGTCAAAAATATCCGCGGTAGCGTGCTCCACACGTATAGACCGTTCGAGTGCCACGCGCGCGTGTGGTCCACGCGACGGACGCTTTAACATCCCACGCGCGTAAAGATCCACGCGCTTCGACTCGACCGCAGAGCTCCACGTGGCAAAAATCTGAAGCCGCCTCATCGAATCGAGGCTTCATCCAGCCGATCGTTCTTCAAGCCATCTCGACCGTTAGATCGGATCCGATCTAACGGCCGAGAACGTCGTCCGCCATTTGCGAAATGTCCATACCGCCACCGCGCCCGATATTCATCCCGTGTTCAGAATATGCGCAAGACAACAAGCAAAAGTGTCAGTTCAGATCTGAAAAAGAAGATGCAACTTGCAACAATCAGAGAGTAATATATATGAAACGGGGCTTTTGTAACAAAAAGAGGAGGAGGTGGGATAAGAACGAGAGTAGTAACAAAAAAGGGAGAACGAAGATCTTGTAATACAAAAAAATCTGAAAGTTGTAAACATCCAAGATAATCAAAAGACAGTCCAGTGGTAAATTTTTTGTCTCTTTTTCTTACTTGTTTTCTTTACATGCATATACAAAAAAAAACAGAAATAAAAAAGGAAAATAGTCTTACCGGCGTCGTTTGTGGGTCTTCCCTTCCTCAGTGATAAGCCTTTCGGCTTCTACAAGCCAGATCTGGTGAACTAAAGGGAGGAGACGACCCTTTGCAGTTTTGTTTTGGTCTAAAAATATTTTTTTGGTTCGTATTTCCTAGATCTAGGGCGAATAGAGGTATATCCTCCTAATCCAACCTAGGATTCGTATTGAGGACGAAAAGGGGGTTGTTTTGGTGTATTTTGGAGGCTCGCCGGCGCCGGTTAGCGGCGGCCGGCGGCGGAGAATACGGCGGCCGGCGGCGGAGAATACGGCGGCCGGCGGCGGAGAATACGGCGGCCGACTGCCGGATTCTGGGTTTTGTAAGAACAGACGAGAGAAAAACGAAGAACACATGCTATATGAAAACTGAAGAAATGAAACGAATGGCCAAAAATTTGGTTTCTGCCTAAAAAGAGGGTTTATATAGGTGTTTTTATTTTGCTAAATGGGTAAATTACACACTTAATCCCACCGCATTTTTAATATTTTCATTTTTGTCTTGCCGCATGGTATAATCACAATCCCAGTCCCCCTGATGTTTCAAAAGGTAGTATAATCGTATATATATTGATAATCTATTATTTTATTTTATATATGTGAGTCGTAGTTTATGTTTATATGTATATATGTGTTAAAAATGGTAGTCATGTTTTTTATCCGGTTATTCGTATTAAAGTATGTTATGTTCTATTTGACTCATAAAACAACATGTTATTGTATTTTTGTATGTATTGTATGTTTTCTTGGCTTTTAGGTTACGTGTTAGTGTGTCTTCTTTCACCTATGATATATTGTTCATATATGTTGAAATGTGTTTTATTAATAACATGTATGTCTTTTAAATATTTGTTCGTCTACATATAACGTAATTATTCCTGCATTGTTGTTCTAACTTGTTAAAGTTGTTTTTATTTATTATTTAGAATAATATGTATATATGCATGTTTTAATCTAGTATATCATTTATTAGATTAGTATTTTATTATGTGAATATTTACTGTCTTTAAATTATCTGTCATGTTTTATATTTTTGCCACTAAGATTGCATATGATTTATAACTTGTTAATGCGTGTCCTTTTATCCGAGCATAAACGGGGCTAGTATCAAGCGTAGTGATAGTGGTTGGGCGTTTATTCTCGGGTAACGGGACCCTTAAAATATATTCGCAATTATGACTGAATTTTAAAATAATCGTCACTTTAATCCGGAAAATCCAATATTAATAAAGCGGTAATTATTAAAGTACCAATTTTTGGGCAGTGTGGGGGTGCTAATCCTTCCCCATCCGTAACCGACTCCCGAACCCTGTCTTTTTGAATCTCTGGTTTTATGGTGTCCGGCCTACCTAAGTGGCCGGTGGCGACTCCATTTTTTTTAAATGCGGTTTTTTTTAAAAAACCTCACGGAATAAATATTTTTATCCAAAAGAGTCACAAACACCTCTCAAAAACACATCGAAAATCCTCGTTTTTTTTAGCGATAAAAAGAAAAAGACATCGCTACAGATACATCCGTCTTTAACCGCTTAGCCTCATCGTCCTCCTCAATTACATTCACTCCTCGCCCTCCATGATTTGGTAAAGGATTAGCCGCTATATTGGGCTCATCAAATTTTAACACACCAGTGTTCACCAGATTCTGGACCACCTTTTTAAATGCTGTGCAATTTTCAATTGTATGCCCCGAGATCCAAGCATGATATTCATAATGAGCCTTTGGGTCATACCATGGAGGATATGGAAGTTGAAGTGGTGTAAGATAATATGGTCTTACCAAATCCGCATCAAACAACTATGGATACAGTTCGGTATATGATATCGACAGAGGTGTAAAATTCATCCGGTCATTCCTTGAGCCCCGAGAATCTTTCCTGTTTGAATTATGTGAACTCCTTGATGCATCAGTCGATGAAATTGTGACATTCTTCGGGCCTCATAAGCATTCGTATTATTCACCTCATTATCTCTTTCTTGAAATTTTTGGGAGAGGTTTCTCCACTTTCTAGTCTTCCACTCTTGATTGTTGCTTCGATCAACTCACCAGTCATCACCATATCAGCAAAATTATGAGCTGCATTCCCAATCGAACGTTCAAAAAGTGGCCCCTTCAAAGTGTTTATGAACATATGATTCACCTCACTTTCCATCAATGCTGTTTGTACTTGCGCTGCCACTTCTCTCCACCTCTGTGCATATTGACGGAAATTCTCAGTCGGTTTATGTTCCATAGCCTGCAGCATGACTCGGCTAGGAACCATTTCAGTTACATGTTTATACTGCTCCTCAAAAGCACTAGAAAGGTCTTTCTAAGACCTAATGTTAACTCGGCTTAATTGTGCATACTAGCGTGTCGCTGAACCCGTTAAACTATCCAGAAAGTAATGAATCAATAACTTCTCATCCTTCAAATGAGCGGCCATTTTGCGATAATACATGGTAAAATGCACTTTAGGACAGGTCGTCCTGTCATACTTTTCAAAATCAAGGGCCTTGAATTTGGGAGAGAGGATCAAATCAGCAATCAGGCTCAGATCTGCAGCATTAGCTCCCTGATTGCCCATTTTCTCTAGCAACATATCCTCTAAAGCCTTATAGCGTTCCTCATACTTCTTTTCAAACTCAGCGCGAATCCTCTCGATCTCGTTAACCATATTCAAATCTGGGACTTCATCACCACTTCCAAAGTTTGCTCCAATGTGGACTGGATGACTGGCGGTTGCTCCAGCCAAATTAATTTAGACCTTCTTCACAAGAGGTGGTCCTTCAGGCTGCTCTTTGATATGAGATATAGTGTCAATCTGATCATTCACGTCGTCGGGGGTAACTTCTTGCGCTTTGCCCTTGCCAGATTCTTTTTGTCCTAGCAGGGCAGTCAAGTGACTGATGATGTCCCTCTGTGTCTGAGCAAAGTGATCCCTCGTGGATTGCTCAATCCTATCTAACCTATTCTAAACTTCAACACGATCATTTTTTAGACTAGAAACTCTATCTTCAACAACCATGACCTTGGAGCGTAAACTGGTTCTGTATAAATGCGGTTCTAAAACAAACTACCATAGAACCTTTCTTTATTAAAACGTTTATTAATTAATATGATATGTTTCTATATGAATGGATGCATGAATGTATGAATGCATTAGAGGTATTAAGCTCAAAGACAAATCTTTAGAAAAATATCCATTTAACTGGAAGCGTCAAATACAAGAAATGGACAATCTCAACTACAGACAACTACTAGCTCTCACTCCTAGATTGACTATCTCATTCAACAGACGAACTATCCTCTCTTCAAGCTCTAAATCAATATCTAGGCGTTGCAGCAGACTGGCGGCATCCTTTGATAGTATCTGAACATATTGAGTAATGCCCCTTACTCGTCCTTTGAAGGTAACCAGTTCATTGTTTTGTTCTTAAATTGTACGCTAAGTTGCTTCGTACTTATGTTTCCACACTCCGCTTTCTTGATGTAGCGCACCTTCAAAGCTTGCAAGCTTTTCTTGTAAGTCATGAACTGTATTCTCTAATTCAGTTACCTTACCCTTCAGCTCTTTCTTCTTTTCATCCGCAACATCTCTTCCTTCGTTGTAATATCCTGTAAGCAGATGTTCCATTTGCGATATCTGAACCCTCAGTTCTTCATTTTGTTCTCCCAGTTCTGCATTCTGAGCCAACAACTCTAAATTTTGTATCTCTTTTTCCTCTAGCTTCTTTTTAGTACGACCATGTAATTCCTTCAGATCCTGGATCATTTTCTTGGAGGATTTTGCATAATATTCATTCTTTCTCTTATAATCATTCATCTCCTTCACAGCCCTATCCAATTGTTCTGACAAATCACTGATTATCCGGCTTGTATTTTCCTTTTGAATTTTCTTACACTCTGAATGGGTTTCTTTTAAATCCTTCAATTCTTGGTTGAGTTTTCGATTCTGTTCATAGAACTCATTTTTCTTACCTTTTTACACATCTACCTCTAATGATGCCATGGATAACTTCTGTTTCAATTCTTCAATTCGCTTCTCGTATCCCTTTTAACTCTTTTTCATTATCATGTTTCAGTTTCTCCACTACTGAGGGTGCATTTCTCATACGTTCGTTAATCAGACCAATATTACCAACTCCATTCCGTTGAATGCCATCATTGACCCTTTGAGTCTTCCATTGTGTATAATTTTGCATGACCTCTAATCCGTCCTGAAACTTCACTCTCCTTGGCGTTTCCTATGCCGTTATGATGTCTTTTATCTTTGTCTTATAACTTTCTGTCTTATGTATGTACTCGAATTACTCTATGCCAGCAGTAGCATGAATAAATTGTCTTGATCCGAACTGTCGAGATACTAACAACGGGCAATGGGTTGTTCCTCCCCAAACTCTCGACAAAGGAACCCAATCAAACTTCCCACATCGGTACAGATAACTAACCAAATTCAGCCAAGGGGATTTCCAGACAATCTCTAAATCTTTCATGTTCAGCAGATGCTCTTTCCACTGCTTTTCCGTTATTTTTTTAATCTGGCAAACTGCTAGATGCTTCTCTAGCGGTGACTAATCAGTGCAAAATCTACGGGCCAAGGTGCAACCCATATGTGACCTCGAAACCATACCTCTAGCAGTTGAGCACAACCCCAAAATCTTCATTCTCCCGCTCTTCTGCAGGCAGTCAATATTCTGTATGTTTCGGCCAAAATTGCTGGTACCAGATTTACCCCGTTCTTTAAGCGCTCAAACAATCATAGGGCTGATGGATCAATATAATCTGGAGTTCTTGGGTATAACACCAATCCATAAATACACAAGGCATACAAACTTCTCTTTCTCTCAGGTTTATCACTTGCTAAAATTAATTCCTGAATTACCTCCCAATGAATACGTTCATTATCCTCAGTTATTTCATCATTCCCCTTGTGCTTTAGTTTTCCATTAAACCAAACCTCATCATTCCTGGTGACCATTTTCAACTTTCTTCTAAAGGTTAAGTTGTTAAGGGGTCTTGTGTAAATATTGTCCTTTCCAAATTTTGAGCATTGTAATAAAGCTTCGTATTCTTCCAGCGTCAGTGTCATATCCACTTCTCCGAATGTAAAACAATTATAAGTCGGATTCCAATACTGCGTCATAGCTCTAATTAATCCTCGGTCAACTGGAACATCCAACAACATTACTATGTCCCCAAACTCTAACTGAAAATCTTTCTTCATAGTTTCGTCCCATTGTTCCCACATTCTCTTGAATTCTGGTAAACAGCTATTTTGTCCTGAATTCATTCTAGCAATCTCTTTAGTCCGTGATACATAATCTCCCCTAATGCTGTCTCCCTTGACGAACTGGGTTTCCTCTAACCATGTCCAGGCTGCGGTATTATCCTCTCCCTATTTATCGGACCCTTCAATTGTATGAGACATTTCTTCTTCGATTAACTTCGAACTTAAAACCCCTATGAATTATGATGCAAAAACATATAACAAAACAAATAGAAAAAACAAGACAAAAAGAACCGTGTTAGTACAGTGAAGAAAAATAATTACTGAAAAATAAAACAATTTATGTTGCATAATATTAACCAGAGAACGGTTTATTTTGCACACAAAAATAACCAGAGAAATGAATTTAAATTAGCAGCACCCTATCCTAGGTCCCTGTCTGGCTCTAGTGGGGTAGGCTTCTATTACAACATGTGGGTTTCGATCTAGACATTGGGTACCCGAACTGTCATTACCGGACTAGTAAGACATCGATTTGGGAGTATACGACCCCTTATAGCGGAGGCGTAACCTCACGGTGTATAAGGTTGGTATACCAGAAGGAGGACAAAACCCGATCACGGAGCTAAATAACTCACGTAAGATCATGCCTCACTCCCACTTAAAGGTGAAAACTCGGGTATAAGGCTTATGCATGAATGACAATTTATATCACACAAAAAACTACCTGCATTTTTCCAGAAAATTCATCCAATAATTATAGAAAAAATTAAATTCAAATTACTGTCTAAAATGCCACGTACAATTAATTAGGCCTGACTATCGGTTTTTAAAATCCCCAGCGGAGTCGCCAAGCTGTCGCGACCATTTTTGAAAAATCGGGACGTGTGAAAATAGCATGGCGATCGTTCTTTTTGGAAATTATGGTTTTCGGGCCATTTTTAATTAAATCTTGAAAATTTAGGATTTTTCGTATTAAATCGGATTTTCCTTTATTTATCTTTTAAAAAACGTTTAGAGTCGCCACCGATCACTTCGAGGTAGACCGGACACCGAAAAACAAACCAGAGATTCTGTCTTTTAAAAATTGGGTTCGGGAGTCAGTTACGTGTAGGGAAGGATTAGCACCCCTACGAACGCCCGTTATCGGTACCTTTAATTTTACGTGGCATTTTGGCATTTCGAATAATAATTTGAATTTAATTTATCCCATAATTATTAGCTGAATTTAAATTCTGAATGCAGATATCCTTTTATAAGGAAATTCATTTTGTTTGAATATGAGATTAAAAGTACCCGTTAAGTGGCACCCCTATTCGTATTTAAAAATGAATTTCCAGCATAAAAGGTTTTTAATGAACGATATTTTATTGTCTTGTTAATTTTAAGTTCTATTCCTAAAAAGGCTCTAATTAATTAGTTATTTAAAACTACGAATATTAATTAATTTAATGACTTTTATAAGAAACTGTCATTTTCATGAACATCTTCCATATATTTAAAGCCCTTAAATTAATCATATTCCTATTTAATTAATTCCTCTAATTAATTAAAGTTCCAGTCCTAATTAAGGCTCTAACAATTTATTATTTAATTATAAGTGAAAATGTATATCGAATATACACATTTATGACCATGGCTGAGATAACAACCCATTGTAAACAATGAAACACCATCCAGATTTGAACCTCAAAGATTCTATTCGATATACATTTAATTAACTACAATGTATTAATTTTAAATGTCAACTAAAGAACTAATTCAATATCCAATTATAAGTGTAACATATTAAATATATTCATTAAAATCCATGTTGAGATAACACCCCATTGTAAACAATAGAACACCATCCAAATTAGGATTTTAAAGTTTATATTTAATATATTTTAATTACTATAATTATCTATCCTATTTAATTATTGAAATCTTAATTAAAGATCTTAAACTAAAAGGCTCTAAACAATTATTAAGTCTAGGTGTGTTTAATTGTCTAACAAAAACATACTATATGCTATTTTTTAAAATATGCGCACATATAAATTAATAACATTTAATTGAAACAATTAAATAAATAATTAAAACGAATTGAAATGAACATTGAAACTGGATTTTATTAATATGAGACTTAATTGAAACTATTACATAGCCTAATACCCTAATTACAAAGCAGTGGTGACCTAATTAAAAGGATTTCAAAGTGCAAAGATCAATTAGGGAATTTGGGGATTAAATTGAATCAATTACAAAGCTCAAAAGGTCAATTCTAGAGAATTGGGGACTAAAATGAATGAATTATAGAAATAGGGAGACAAAATGGGAGGAAAAATGACTGAATTGAAAAGAATCAATGATCTGGACAAAAACCAAATGGATCCGAATGAAAACACGCGGATCCCGGGTTAACCCAGGTTGGACGCGCGAATCTTACACAACCCGGTGCCAAAACGGCAATGTTCTGACTCAACTATAAATGACTCAAAACCGAGCCAACTCT
The DNA here is from genome assembly GCA_019671005.1 of Hibiscus mutabilis. Classification (NCBI taxonomy): domain Eukaryota; kingdom Viridiplantae; phylum Streptophyta; class Magnoliopsida; order Malvales; family Malvaceae; genus Hibiscus; species Hibiscus mutabilis. The sequence continues at coordinate 39,065,386 of CM033744.1, forward strand.
GTCATAACCCACAAACCCCTTATCTCTCTTCAACTCTATTTTCTCTCTCTCATTTCAAAATTCTCTCAAATTAAACACTCCTTACCCAGGAAACTTAGTCCAAAACGGATCTAAACCCTTAGTTCATCCATTGTTCATCCCCAAAACCATCCAAAACCCTTATTTGATCCTTCTCAAATACCTAAAACTCTTGTTCGTCCCTAACTCTTCATTTGATCTCTAAAAACACCAAATCACCTTCCCTAAGTTGTTTTCTAATATCAAAATCCTAAATTCCTAAACCTGTTCTTATCCTTCATTCCCAAACTCTACAAACCCTAATATTTTCGTCCTAACTTCACCATAACTGCCACCCTTAGATTTAGGACCATCGTCCCTTGTCCCTCTGGCATGTTTGTCGGCCGCTGAAGGCGATGCCGGCCACCTCTGGTCATCGTCTCCGGTCACCTCTGTAACTCTGACCACCACCCAACTTCTCCGGTCATCCCTGTCATTCCACCGGTCACCGTAACCCTAGCTCTGGTTGTCGTCCTCCGCCGTGAGGCGATTTTTGGCCACCGTTCCAGAAACCTATAAACCTCTAAAATCCCTCATTTTTCCTGATCTATCCACCTAAACCTAAATCTAGGCCCCGATTCGGCAGAATCTTCCCATCTTCCCCACCTAAGCTACCTACCCAAAAGCCCTATCACTTCTATCATTTTCAACTCCTTCCAAAACCTAAGTATACACCAATGATCACTCAAAACCTCTCCGATCAACTCAAGATAAGACTCAAACATTACTATGATTTGTATTTATCTTTAGATCTAGGTTTTAGTTACCGTTTTTATACTTTAAGCTTGGATCTGAATTATTTCATGTGTTTTGCAGATAAATGAAGAATGGAGAGAAAAGTATACCTTCCGGTATATTTTTGATAATGGCATAGCTCCAGTGATGTCTTATCTTCTTCGACGTCTCCTAAACTCCCAAGTAACCTTTCAGCTTTCTTCTCTCTCTTCAATTACTCTTGTAATGATTGAGTAATTATTATCCTCATTAATTAACTATTTTTTCTCTCTCTGCAGGTATTTATAGCTGGGAGCCATTGAGCTGTTGACAGCTGGCTTCGAGCAAAGCTTGATCAGAGTAAAACACAAGAGAACCAATAACCACGTGCCACGTGGCCATTTTTGGTGGGCAAAAGAAACACAATTGTGTTTCTTGGGCCATTTATCTGACATTATGTATTTGGGTGGGAACTTTTTGTAAACGGGCCGAACCATTTGTAATTTTGGGCTTTGGATATGTAATTTGGGGTTTGAAGGGTTTTTTGTAATGTAATAGGTATGTAAAATATGGACTATGGACTTTATTTGTTTGGACTTTATATGATACTATATGTTATTTATTGTTTATTTAGGCCCGGTAAAAATTTGGGTATAACAATGATGAGGGCACCTGAATACCTGGTCATACCACAAATATGTTCAGGTTCCTTTGATGAATTATCGGTTGGGACGCAATTTGTAGACAAGGAAGAAGCTACATTGGCAATTAAAGAGTATTTCATCAGAAAGTATGTAGACTTCATATTAAAGAATCCAGTCTGAGAACTCTGTTTGCAAAATATGTTAAATATGGAGAAGATTGTACTTGGAAGATCCGAGTATCTAAAATTCAGAGGAAAAATTGTTGGGAGATTACAAAGTACAATGGTCGCCACACTTGTTTACGAAATTCCATCAACCAAGACCACCGTAAATTAGACTCAGATGTAATAAGCAGACACGTGAAGATGTTGGTTGAAACAAATCCAATGGTTACTGTTTCAACGATTATGGCATCTATTAAGCAACAATTTGAGTATCAAATAGAATATGGTAAGGGTTGGTATGCAAAAGATAAGGCGTTGAAAAATGTGTACAGTAATTACAAGAAGTCGTACAATGAGCTACCAACTTTATTAAACGCAATGGTATTATTCATTCCAGGGACCATAGTCAGGTACAAAACATTGGATGGATGCAACCGAGAAGGTGAACTTCTTCAAGGGAAGAAAATATTCGACAAATTATTTTGTGCGTTCAAGCCATGCATTGACGGCTTTCCATATTGCAATCGTATGGTCCAAGTTGTTGGCCCATGGTTGTACGGAAGATACATAACATGGTGATGGAAATATCTTTTCGATTGCCTTCGCAATTGTTAATAAAGAGTCGACGAAGTCTTGGAATTTCTTTTTGAGTAATTTACGTAAGCATGTCATCCGATAAGATAGAGTTTGCTTGATTTTTGATAGAGCAGTGGGCATTTTAGCTACAATTGATCGACATAACAGCGGATGGACACCTCCACACGCCTATCTCGCGTACTGTGTACGCTATATTGGCAAGAACACTATTGAAAAATAGAAAAAAAAAACCCACATTCGCAGCGCAATTTTAGGCATTGGGTATGTAATTTTCGTTTTCTCAAACTTGATTATTTATTTGTTATGATTTATGAAGATGCTAACAACATATATTATGAAACATGATACGAACTACTACGACCAAATTTTGAGAGAAAGTTGGCAAATTTAGGTATGGAGTACGACAAAGAAGTTTGGGTGTGGGCAAACGGTATAGAGCGAGAAAGATGGACCCAATCGTATGATGAAGGGCAACGATACGGGCAAATGACAGCCAACCTTGTGGAGTGCATAAATGGTGTATTAAAAGGAACACGCCACCTCCCAATAGCAAGCTTGATGAGAGAGACTATTATGGGTTGGCTAAATTTTGGTCCGATAAAGGGTCTGAAATCCAAGATATGATAAAATAGGGGACAAGTTTGGTCTCCCGATCTTGTAAGAAAAATAGGAAAGAATGTGGAACCGGCAAGATCGGTGGTTGTTCAAGGGTTCTACCTAAATGGACAAATTTGTGATGTTGTTGATTCCGTGTGCAACAACGAAGGAAGGCACCGCCAAATATTTCAAGTCCATTTTAGGCATAGATGATGTGACTGTGGTGAGTTTCAGGCATGGCGGTATCCATGTAGGCATGCAACTGTAGTGTGTATGTCTAAAGGGGTTGACCCATACAGCTTTGCAGATGAATGCTTTAACTTGCACATAATAGTAAATATTTACATATGTGAGTTCCCACTGACCGTGAATTCACAATATTGGCCGCCACTGGAGCATGACGAGTGGTTACCGAATCCAACACTCTGAAGAGAACCAAACGGCCGACCTCCATCGACTCACATCCATACTAGTATGGATCTTCATTACATGGAGGCAGGAGAACCAAATAGATGTACAAAATATAGGGGTACAGGACATTCCAAAAACAAAAGTCCAAATCGACCGAATTACATGGTCATACCTCGATGATTTCATTAACTATTCGTGCTAGAAGTAGTTTCATTTCTTTATATTTGTAGTCGAATGAACATTTTCTATTTGATTATGAGTAAGTTTTTTGATTATGAGTAAACATATATAATACACATATATATTGTTTATATCATCTGAAATTATATAATATATTTATAATATTATTTTTTAAAGAATATATTTTGAGGATAAAATATTAAAATACGTATAAAGAAGCCAGAAATTGATATAAAGATATAATATGCAAAATGTATAATCTGGTAAATTAAAATTGAATAACAATTAAATTAAGGAAATAAATTTAAATATAAAATAAAATTTATTGTCAAAAGAGACATTTAAGTTCCACGTGTATTATACGATGGTAGGGAAATATGTGATCAAAGTTTAGTAAAAAAGACGTGTATTATACGGTTATTTATTCGAAAGTTCAAATTACTTAGTTTTATTTCTTTATATTTGTATTTGAATGAACATTTTCTAAAATAACTAATAATAATAATAGGCATGTTCGGTGTTTATTTTGGTAAGTTATTTGATTATGATTTAGCATGTTAAGTGTTTATTTTGGTAATGAATTACATATATCACATAATTTCTAAAATAAAAATTTAAATAACTAATAATAACAGGCATCACATATCGAAAATAATAATATTCAAATTCAAATATTTGTATTACATAGAAGAAGAGTCACACGAAATCATTTTTTATATAATTTTTGCCCATGTCGGGGTGTGGTCGAAAGGTAACGCCGCGATGGTCGTAGATCTCGTTGCGGTCTTTAGGGTGCATCATCATCATCATCATCTTCATTATCATCAATCACCGGAGGCATATGAGGCTGCGTTGTAAACACATAGTCACTACTATGTGGTAAAAACGTGTGACTGTTAATCGACGTATACGCCATGAAATCTGTGACCCCCTGATAGTCTATGTTTCCACCAAAGCTCGGGTATATGGGTGACTGTGAATGATAAAAATCTGGTACGTATGCTTTAGAATCATTCACAACTGAGCTCTCGCCCATTATTGGATGATAAATGGGTGGCTGCGGATGATAAGATCTGTCATCCACTGGATTTGCAAACGAGCTCCTGCCCACAGTTGGATGGTAAATAGGTGGTTGCGGATGATAAAATTTGTCATCCATTGGATTTGCAACCGAGCTCCCACCGGTTGCTGGATGATAAATGGGTGGCTGTGGATGATAAGATCTGCCATCCACTGGATTTGCAAACGAGCTCTCGCCCACAGTTGGATGGTAAATAGGTGGTTGTGGATGATAAGATCTGTCATCCATTGGATTTTCTATCGAGCTTCCGACCACTACTGGATGTTCATATGAGGTTGAAAAAGTATCACTATACATATCCGGTGTACCAGATTCACTTTGGGATTCATCCGCTTGACTCCGACCCGCTGCACTCTTAGATGATTTACCACGACCACCATATTTTTTTAGAAATACTCGGCATTGTTCCCGTTCTTCTACAGTAGTCAAGTACGGTATTCCATTATTGCGATAGAATAACATGTACTCTGAATTATCTGATTCTAAATTATCTGCTTGAATTGGATAGCGATGTGGCAACAGTTCAAGTCTATTGTTCCACATATCAACGTACTTGACATGCTTTATTTCCCATGCATGATGCCCTTTGTCGCGAAAGTCCACACGGTGTAGCGTGTCATGATTCAGTGGATCTCTCAGAATGGGCTAGTGGAAGCCAAACTGCCTTAGGACCCTATCTCCAAACTGGTACTCCACAAAAGCAAAGTGGATTATCGATGTAACCACACACCAGAGATAGGAATCAATCATCAATGCTTCTGGTACATTTACGCGTCCACCGGTGTATAGCCTTCAAATAAATTGTAAAAATTATATAAATTTAACGTAAAATATAAATTAATTACATAAAAATAACATGTAAAATTAACTTAATTTTGATACCTCGTTTTTACAAGATAAATCAATAGAAGCTCTAAACACTTTCAAATTGTTGTGAGCTAACTCTGTATAAGCTTTTTTCGCATTCCATCTGCATACACATCCAAATAACAGTCATTTGATTATTTTTTAGATAAAATAAAAATATTTTATAACTGAGTAAACTTAAACTTCCAAGTAAAAAATACCTACTGACAAGAGGAAAATTTCTCGAACTTCGAGTAACCGGTGTAAAAATGGAAGTCGTTCTCATGCCCAAGCTTGCAATAGCAACAAACATCCACCAACACCTCTTGCCTTCACACCATTACTATCTAATAGAGCGGCCTTGCACAACTCACGATACAATAACGCTAATATTGTTGATCCCCAACTATAATTACCAGCTTCTGAAGACAATGACAGATATGGTAGATACCGTGTGTGAACAAGATTGCCAAATTTATCCGGCATCAGTATCCCCTCAATAAGCTGTAAAATATAGGCTCGACTTGCATAACTAATATCTTGCGGTGTGTTATTGCGCCCGAGCTTGAATTCTCTCTGCAACCAGCTCAATTTAATACGAGATCCTCTCATATCGGTTCCAGCTGGAACCTTTTTGAGGTAATCATAGCAAAGCTTTGCAGCTTAATTCTCCGTCTCCTTAACCAATGGACTCCCGTTTACCAGCATCCCGATTAGCATCACCACGTCTTCGAGCGTGATGCTACATTCTCCACACGGCATGTGAAACATATGAGTCTCCAGTCTCCAGCGCTCAATTAGTGCGGTAATTCAATCGAAAATCAGCTTGTAGCCACGAATAAATGTGGCATGATAAAATCTCACATCTTACAACCATTCAACCATATCAGGGTGTGGGTCATTACTTCTCATGCTTAGATGATGTTTGAAGGTTTCCTCGGTTGCCTGCAATAAATTAATTTTTTTAATAATAATAAATAAGAGAATAAAATATTACTAATCTCAAATTAAGTTCTTTAAAAAAAATTACCATATCATCAACCGCAACACTAGAGACGTGTTGATTTTGTAATCTCAACATAGGATTCGAATCGGCCATCCTTCTAACAAAGCTACATAGAAGACAAGTAAGAAAATATTAGTAAAAATAATAACCCTAAATCTAATCTAATCGTAAAAATATTCATAAAAAAATAAGACAACTTACTAATTTACAATTTGAAACAAAAATATTTGAATTAAATTTAAAAACAAAATATATAAACCTTACTATATTTTCTCGTTCTCCAAATATTTTTTTTCTTCTACTTCTTCTCTTCATTTTCTTCACAAATTTTCGAACTCTACAATACCTTACCTTAAACCCTTCAACCCCTATTTAACTACTCAAAATTCAGACATCAATTATTTAACCCACCACTCTATTTTTTCAACCCTATCACTGCCCTCGATTCAGACTTATCACTGCATGTTGTGTGTGCATGTGAACCCTGCCCCGCCTGCATCAGTGTATTATTATTCAAACTTATTACTGTGTGTGCATGTGAACTCTGCTCCGCCTGCATTAGTGTATTATTATTCAAGCTTATCACTGTGTGTGCATGTGAACTCTGCCTCACCTATTAGTGTTTAAGGCAATGGTAAGTTTTTGTTTAAGTGGCATGCATGACGTCGGAAGGAAAAAAATATGAATTTAATAATTTTCTCCCATGAGGTTGGAAGGAATTCGATCCGACCTCAAACTTTTTTTATTATTTTCCCCCTTGAGGTCGGATAGAAAGAAACATGCCTTTAAATTTTTTTATTAATTTTTTACTATGAGGTCGGAAGGAAAGCATGTTGTTTTCAATATTTTTTAAATATTTTTTTTATTTTTAACCATGAGGTCGGATAGAAAGAACCATGCCCTCAATTTTTTTTATTAATTTTTGACCATGAGGTCGGAAGGAAAGCATGTTGCTTTCAATATTTTTTTATTTTTGACCATGAGGTCGGAAAGGAAACATGTTGCTTTCAATATTTTTTTAATATTTTTTTTATTTTTGACCATGAGGTCGGATAGAAAGAACCATGCCCTCAATTTTTTATTAATTTTTGACCATGAGGTCGGAAGGAAAGTATGTTGCTTTTAATATTTTTTATTTTTATGAAGTCGGATTGCTTTCAATCTGCCCTTAAAATTACTGTAGAAATCACAATAGATTCGAAAATAATTTGATGGGTGCTATAGATTTTAAAATATTTTTTGGGGTGCAATATTGCCCCAATTTTGCCATGTTCAAAGGAAAAAGAAGGAGAAGCACAGCTAGACCAAAAAAATATATTTAAAATTTTCAAATGATGATAGTAACATAATATCATAATGTCGTGTTATTAAAAAAACTAAAAATTCCAATTCAATAGTCAAATTGAAAATTTTACTAAGTATACATGCTAGATACTGAAATGGACCAAGTTGTATGAGCTAAAAACTAAATTAATCCTTCTAAAAAAATTGTAAGGTAAAATACACAAATGGTCAAACAGACTTGGAAAACTTGGTTTCCTAAAATGCTCTGAACTAAAAACCTAGCCCTACTTTTTAGAAACCTAAATCAAAGCCGCCGCTCACCTCCTGCTCCTTCGAAGAGCCCTCATCAGATGGCTCTAGTGTCCTCGAAGACGGTAGTGCTCCGATAACCTCCTACCTTTGACCCTTTTGTCTTCAAAAGGATTTTTCGATCCATCCCTAGCCATTGTTGTTGCTTGGGATTCCCGTCAACCGTTTGTTGGTGGTTATCCCTTCCTACGTCTGATGGCGTTTTCTATCGAAATCATGGTGATAAGGGGATAAGTTATCATTTTCGTTGGTTGCGATCTCAAAGTTTACGGAGGGTAAAAAGGTGTCCGTCGTGCCCTTTCATCGAAATGGTCTTCGATCTTCTTCCCCTTCACTGCCAAGGCTTTTTTTTGTTTTTTCTCCCAAGCCCTCATTTTCATCATTTTACTCTGTTTGTTGGAAATCCAAAGCTTGTTGTGCTTTGTTGCGGTTCCTTGTGTCAAGATGCGACTTGGCGTGGAGTGTTGCTTCATGTGTCTGCTCGATAGCTGTGTATGCGGTGTTTTCGAGCCTTGTTGTCTCGCTATACGGCTGTCCTTGCGGTTTTGTTTGGTAGTCCCCCGGTGATGCAGATTGGAAGCTTTAGAGTTCAAGTAGTTATCTCTGAGCAAGAAACTCTTCCGGATCCGACTTTCATGTCCCCAAATATCCTTGTGTTGGCCTTTTGGTTTGTGATGGCCATTTGTTCCTTTTTCCTGTCCCAGTTGTTTCCACACTCTCTGAGTATGGGTTGTTTTTGGGTTTGTTATGCCATCGTTTGTATCGGCCTTTTGGTTTGTGACGGCTGTTTGTTCCCTTTTCTTGTCTCAGTTGTTTTCACCCTCTCTGAGTAGGTTTTGTTTTTGGGCTTGTTGTGCCATCGTTTGTATTGGCCTTTTGATAGTCTTTTTCTCAAGTCTCAATCCCGATGCTTTTGTATGCGACCTGTTATGGTAATGAAGTCCTTTTGCTTGATCAAAAAAATACACAAATGGTCTTCTATCAAAAAATACACAAATAGTCACTAAACTATCTCAAAAAAATATAAAATGGTCATTAAACTTTTAAAACTTACTTAATGGACATTAAATTTTAGTTTTTGTTATAAATAGTCAGTGAATCGTTAACACATTTAATAATAACACATTTAATTCTCCATATTTACACATTTAATCAATTTAGTCCTAATTTACATATTCAATTTAGTACAATTCACTGACATTATCATATTTGTTTCTTCTTAAGAAAATCATTAAAAGTGGTGGCACCAAAATTTAAAACTAAAATTGCAAGCATCTGGCTAGGAAGTTGGTGGGACGTGGTTTCGGGATCCCGTAGAAAATGTTTATTTTATGCCTCAAAATCTTTTAATTTTACAAATAAAATTGAAATTTTAAAATATATATTAATAAAAGGTTTATATTACAAATAAATAAATAAAAGTATATCAACTTTTTTATTTAGATACTTAAAGTATTTTTTAATCAAAATAAGTATTTAAAATATACTTTTTGGTTAAAATAGGTACCTAAAGTGTCTATACATATATATTTCATTTAAGTTCTTAAAAGTTAAGATGTGATATTGATTAAAGAAATATATTAGGTGTCTATTTTGATAAAAATTATACATTATGTATTTACTTTGACAAAAAAATACTTTAAATATTTATTTTGATAAAAAATATATTTTAGATACTTAAAAAATTAGTATATTTTAAGTACTTATTTTTTATATAAGCCATAGACTAATCTCAAATTCACCAAACCTTAACCAACCACGATTCAAGGTGTTCTGTTATGATTTTTCAAAAATTCTACAAATTACAAAATAGGGAATACGGAATTAAAGGAAAGGTGTTAAGAAGAGTCTGATAAGTCATTATAATCTGCATATATGGAGTCCAGCTAAGCCAAAGCGTAGCTTTGTGTTAGGTGTGGAAATCAGGTGGGCGGAGATAATTTTATATTTTCTATTCTATTTTTAATACTTGGGATTATAATTTTTGAGAATCTTCATTAAATATTTTGAGAATTTTTTTGTCCTCGTATTTTTCTCGTGTGATCTTGGCGATTTTCGAAAAATTTCTAATTTTAAAAATATTAAATAAAATTATTATTTTTTTAACTAAAATAAATGGGCAATTTGATTTAAAATATAAAATTAGATCTTCGATCGGAAGTAATTACGAAATGATGAAGATTAGAAGAGTGTTGTTCTGAGGAAGATTTAGACGAGAGTTTTAGCTTATATCTAAAAATTAAAATAGAAACATGTTAAGAAATTTGAGTATAATTAAGTTTGAAGATTTTTTTATTAAGATATATATTAGAGGTATATAAATATATATATATTTAAAAATCTTGTAAAATATATTTATACGGGTACAGTTCGATTATTCTACCATTAAGATATAACACTCCCGTGTCTATCCCTATCCCGTGCGTGAAAATTTTAGTTACTCCCCCTACTCGTCGGTCCGAATTCTCATCGTTTTCGAATTTTACCCGCCCAATTCCCATCCTATCTTTCATTGTCGCTGTCTCTTCCTTATGCTCCCCCTTTTCCCAACATAATTTCATTCTGAATCTTCAGATGAAGAAGGCGAATAAACTAAAATAAAAGGAAAATAAGAAGAAGCAGAGATCATTTCTAACAAACACACAAAAACAAATGAAAAAGAAAGGTTCTGTTAGAGAGAGATAACAAAGCTACGCGAATCAAGTTTTGACTGAGAAAAACCACCATTGTTTTGCTTCTCGCCTTTCTCCGTTGCCAAACAGTACTCTCCTGCACTCGCTTTCTGTTTCTGATTTTAAGAATTCGAAGATTCAAGTATGTAGCGCGACCTGTTTTCTATGGTTTTTAGTTTGATTCTTTGAGTTCTAGATGCCTGAAATGTGTAAGGTTTTGACTCTAATAAAGAAAGTATTACAGTATAAGTTGATTTCAAGTATCGTTAGTTTATGATAATGAAAATGAGTTTGTGATCTGCATTGCATGATATTGTTGTGTTGTTAAATGTTAATTGATTTTTGCGTATATTTGTGGATAATTTAGTGGTTGATTGTAATGCAATGGCGTTGATCGTCCAAGTGGAAGTCGTTTTAACTATTGTGTCGTGATTTTGACATGATTAGTAAGCACATTTAACTGGACACAAATAGTGATGTTGACAAGATTTGTTGCTTATTCTTGGAAGTAATTGGAAGATAGAAATATGCACTAACGCTCCATTGTTTTTGTTCAACTCAATCCGATGGCTGAACTAGGGACTAGGAAATATTTCAGCATTATATTTTAATTTTACTTATAAAGGGCTAAGTGAAGGGCAGTAGTACACAATTTCTTGTAACTGCATTACTTATTAAAAACAGTACTAAACTAATTTTTTGTTCTTATAAATAAAGTTCGTTGATTTGAATATCCTTTCTGATAGGGGGAGGATAGCAAGTTACAAATTCTGTGTCAGTATAGGAAACATCTGCTTAGCTGGATTTTGCTCTTTTTGTTTCCTAAACTGTCCTAGATCTTTTAAAGTTAATGTTCTTCCAGTTTAGTCCAGTCTTGCTGTGTGTCTTATGCCAGTGTGTTGTCTGCACTCTTTCATTATTGTGTCTTTTGTCAAATTATGTCTAAATGTCTGTTCTTCCTGGCAGGATGACATTGTTGGCTATGTGAAATTCAGTGCGAAGAGAAGAGAATATTTCTGTATATTGTTTATGAGAAGATGGTTTCAAGTATACAGAGAAGCATAGGACGATAAACATCTCTGTTAGAATGGGAAGCTAAGATTTGCGTGCAGTGTTGGATGCATGCAACTTTATCTACTGGTCAATTGCAGTGGATGGAAATGCATACATAGCGAATGTACCGATACCTCTGCTGGTGCATTCTCTTTGCACATTTTTACACTTCTGTCCTTTGTCTTGGTTTGAAGCAGTCAAAAATTCTTTTCCAGAAACCTAGATTTGTTCTGAGTGATGATTCCGTAAATGGCACCTCTAGCCACATTAAGAATTCGATTTCATTACCATTAAATGGTTCTCTATCTTGTGAGGGCCTAGAAGGCGTTGGATCATTAAATTCTACCTGCTTGTTAAACTCAAACTTGTATTTGAGTTCTGATCTTTACATTTATGGTACGGGAAACTTAGAGATACTTCCACATGTTTCTATCCAATGCCCTAAAGAAGGCTGTAAGGTTACCTTTAACATGTCAGGCAATGTAAATCTGGGTCAATATGTTGTCATTGTTTCCGGTTCAGTAGTAATTATTGCTGACAGTTTGACAGTTGGTCAGAATTCTGCTATCAATACAACATCCTTGGCTGGCCTACCACCTCCTCAAACTAGGGGTACACCTATTGGCCTTGATGGAGCTGGTGGAGGACATGGTGGCCGGGGTGCATCATGTTTGAAAGGTACTAAGAGAAGCTTTTGGGGTGGTAATGTTTATGCTTGGTCAACTTTGTCTGAACCATGGAGTTATGGGAGTAAAGGTGGTAGTAAGATTGGTAGTGCGTTTGATGGACATTGGTTTGGAGGCAAAGGTGGAGGACGAGTTAAGCTTATTGTAGAGGACATGCTGGATTTGAATGGATCTATAACTGCAGAAGGTGGAGATGGAGGTCTAAAAGGGGGAGGAGGCTCTGGTGGAAGTATCTATATAAGGGCTGTGAAGCTGTAAGAAATGCTCCTGTACAAACCGATTCTATATTTCAAGTTTTCTGCATCATTTTTTTTACCATTTGATTCTAATGCCTACTGGTTGAGCACTTCTACAAAATTATATTAATGATACCTATCGTTTTTAATTTAATGCAAACTCAAATATGCGTTATCCTTCCTGCTCACGTACAAATATCATATAAAAAGGTTGTAATAATTCACTAGTGAGTTACTGCATCCTAGCCATACCTCATTGCTGGAGATTCAATGTTTCCGTTGCTGCATTTTATTTTTTTATAAATATATTGGAAAGATCAGCTTGCATCAGTGATAGTGACAATTTGTACTGGAGTTATCTTTACAATGATTAAGTTGATACATCAGTTGACTAAATCCTGAGTTCATTTTGTAACATTTTTCGTTGATATAATTAGGAATTCAACCAAAAAAAAAAAAATTGTCCGAGTTTCTCTTGACCTTTTTTTGCCAGTTTCTCTTGTCTTGAGAAATTATTAAAATTTCAACATAGAAGCTTACTACTTCTTTCATGATGGTTAACAGTGGAGGTGCTGGAGATAATGGTGGACTCTTTGGAGACAAGGGCACAGTAACCTGGAGAAAGTGTCCAAAAGGCCTCTTTGGTACATTATGCAGGGTAATGTTTAACTTAATTTTAAAGTTGTTACACATTTTTGAAAATTTATGTTTCTACCTGTTGTAGCAAAAGCCTTGTGCAGTTATGCATCAACCCGGTGGGGTCTTGTTATGGAACAAAAATCCTCTACTTTTTTGGAGTCCCTTTCCATGCCCCAACACTAAAAAAATAAATTCTAAGCCTTAACCCTGAATTCTAAACCCTAAACCCTAAAAATACACCATATCTCCAATTCCATAAACTCTAAACCTTAACCTTAAACCTAATTTTTTTTGTGCTGGGTCATAATAGGGCACCAAAAAGGGGCAGATGATTTCTATTCCTTGTTATGAGAATACTTACAATTCTAAAGTTCATGATACTTTGGTGTATATGCCAAATCCCTCTAAAAGTTCATTAAATCCTAGTGCTACTTTGGTGTAGCATCGTGATACATTTCTTTGTAGGTTGCCACGGAAGGATATTAGAATGCTACTCAATTTTCCCCCCTAATGCCAACATGTTTTTTTCTTCGGTGATGACAGACAATTTGAGTTACTAGGGTTTTCTCTGAGAAAAAAATATTACTTCACATGCTATAATCTGTGTCTGATGTACTACTAGATTATAATGAGAAATTAGTCACCATTAATCAATCTGGGGCTTGATTTGGTTGACATATTGGTATGGAACCATTCAAGTCTTCTAACTTTTCACTTGACATCAATATATATGCAAAGCTATTTTCTTTTTTCTTTTAGGTTTAGAACTTGGTATCAATTCTATGCATCATCTTATCTTTTGATTGTGAAAACTTTTGATGTTTCAACTAATCTGTTTTTTTATTAAAAAAATTATATTCACAGGAATGCCTTATTGGCACTTATAAAGATATTGATGGATCTGATGAAGATCTTTGTACCCCTTGCTCTCTGGAGCTTCTTCCAATCATGATAATTTCATATATGTATGAGGTACTTGTTAATAGTGTGATTCACATTTTGTTCTGTGTCTTTATTTTCAGTCTTCCATACCTTGTTATTTTTCTCTTGATTCTTTCTCATATGTGCGGTCTTCCATACAGTTTCTGTTCACACTTTAGGGTGTTTATTTTTTCAGGAGTCCGTGAGTCATTTTGCCCCTATAAATGCATATCTGACAAGTATAGAATGCCAAATTGCTATACCCCTCTTGAGGTGTTAATGTATTCATTTGGAAGTCCTTGTCCTTCTGCACTTCTTCTGTCTGGAGTTTTGTTGCTTTTAGCAGTATTGTTGAACACTTAAAGAATCAAATTGGTTGAACCAAGCTCATGTGGTGCTAACATTGAACATCAGAGTAACGGATCATTTCCCATACCTTTCCCTATCAGAGGTATATTGTCGAAAGCCATATTTCATTGGCTTAGATGTATGCAGCTATGACTGGATCCAGTTTCATCATTATATGGACTGTATATATTTTCTCATTCTAGGTATGGGGAACCAGAACCGAAGAGATTCAGAGTCATGTTTACAGAATGTACTTCATGGGTCCCAATACTTTTAGAGAACCATGGAACCTTCCTTACTCTCCTCCTGATACCATCGTTGAGATAGTGTAAGAAAATATTTTAGTACCATAAAGATCAAAGTATGGCACTTTTTTTATGCTAATGTAGTATTATAATTCTCTAGTTGATCATTGCTGAACACAAAATTTATAATCCACCCCCCAATAAAAAGTATTATGCTATTTCCAAAACTTTTGTTCTCTGCATAGTAACCCAAGGGTTTAACATCCTGCTGGTCACATGGGAATTGTTTTTTATTTATTTATTTTTATTTTTGGAGTTTTCGGTTGTGAGAGTGATATGAGGAGTTTACCTCATGTACATTTAAGTATAATGCTAAAGTACCCTTTATGAACAATCCTTGGGAGAATAGTGATCATCTAACTATATTTACCCTGTTTTGCTCACTGTTGATGCAAAATACACATCATCTTGAGGCTTTCAAGTTATAGGGCTGCAATGAACTTTATCTACTGTAGTGTATTCATTTATTGAATCCCCCTTCTTTTTGTACGTTAGAATCCAGCTTTTCTTTTTTGCTTTTGGGTCCTAAAATAGTATTCATAATTAACAAACTTCATTGAGCTGTAGGTATGAAGATGCTTTCAACCGATTCATTAATGAGATCAACTCAGTTGCTG
Source organism: Hibiscus mutabilis (assembly GCA_019671005.1). Taxonomy (NCBI): domain Eukaryota; kingdom Viridiplantae; phylum Streptophyta; class Magnoliopsida; order Malvales; family Malvaceae; genus Hibiscus; species Hibiscus mutabilis. The sequence goes on from CM033744.1 coordinate 39,080,753, forward strand.
CATATGAGTGGTGGGAAGAATCAGTGCATAGTATACTGTCATTGCTTGCATATCCTTGTGCCTGGTCCTGGAAACAGTGGCGGTGCAGGGAAAAAGTACATCGGCTTCAGGAATATGTCAAATCAGAGTATGACCATTCATGTCTCCGCTCTTGCAGATCACGTGCTCTATACAAGGGGATGAAGGTCATGCTTCTCATATTTTATTCTTTTGTAGCCATCTTATTCCCCGAGTGCTAACCATTGTCTAGTCAACCTTTTCCTTATTGTTAGCTTGAGATATATTTCTGAAGTTATTCTGATGCCATGTTTTATTACTGTCTTGATGTCGCTTATGATTGTGAAGATGTAGAGTTCTATATCTTGTTTATGTTGGTGCCTAATTTATGCAGCTTGGAGCAACACCGGATTTGATGGTTGCATACATTGATTTTTTCCTTGGTGGCGATGAGAAGCGTATGGACATGGTATCAATCATACAAAAGAGATTTCCCATGTGCATAATATTTGGAGGCTATATGTCACCCTACTGTCTTCATAGTGATACATTGTTGACTAATCTTGTTGGCCAGGTGTTTTGGCTGTCTTATAAATTTTAGGTAGTTTTATCGTAGCTTGATTTAACCTTCATCTAATTTAAAGAAATGTGATCTTCTCAGTACATTCCACCAACTGTTTGGAATCGCTTGGTGGCTGGTCTGAATGCTCAGTTGAGGACTGTGAGACATGCATTCATCCGCTCTGCACTAATTCCTGTTGTGGATTGGATAGCTAGTCATGGAAATCCCCAGCTTGAACTCCAACGGGTTAAAATTGAGCTAGGTTGGTTTCAAGCATCAGCTTCTGGGTACTTTCAGCTGGGCATCTTGGTTGTGGTTGGTGACTATATCATTCACAATTTGCACCAACCTGGTCCATCAGATAGAAGCAATGATGGATACCCAAGGTAACCTAAAGTAACAACGCCTCTTAGATTTCTATGATTAACGTTTCAAATATTTAAATGGTTGCTCTTTGATCTCTGTAAATTATTATTTGCTCATTGGCTGTTTGTATGTCTATGGTTCAGGAAAGATGCCGAATCCACCGAATCCACAGGCAAAAGCCTCAAACAGCTTCAGCAGAGTTGTCCATACCCAACTCATGCATTATCCCGTAGAAAGGTCACAGGAGGAATGAATGGAGGTCTTATAAATGATGGTAACTTGAAATCTTTGGAATTTAAAAGAGACTTTTTCTTCACATTTTCTCTCTTATTCGTCAGGTGATTCGGATATATTCCTTGTATAACCTCACTCATATGGCTGATTTTATGAATCGTTCCATCACTAATGCTTAAAATTTGTGTTTCAGGACTCCCTTCAGTTCCTATTTACTACCATGCTTTTGACAGATCTTGCTGTTACCCTTCTTACTTTTCTTCAGCTCTATAGGATATCTCTCGGTGCATTCCTTTCCGTCTTTCTTATTCTTCCTCTATCGCTGCTTTCTCCATTCCCTGCTGGTTTGAATGCCTTGTTCGGTAAAGAACCTCGGAGAGCTTCTCATACTCGTATATATTCCCTGTGGAATGCTACATCTCTGTCAAATATTGTGAGTAACTCTAAATAGGCACCTTTTACCAATAACGGTTATTCCACTTTGGGATTCTGTTACTTTCTTGTTCTGTGATATATTTCTGCTGCTATGGCTTCCACTGTAAATTTTGTTCAAAATCGTACAATGCATCAGCTGCATTTGGCTTTTGCATTCTTTTATCCTTTTTGGGTATAGAAAAATAAAACATTTGAGATTTTTTGTGAATTAGAAATCACAAACATTTACATTTTTTCCCATCTTGTTGGTAAAAATATTGCTGCAAAAGAAGTCATTAGTAATGACTAGTGAAATAAATAAATAAACTCAAAACCATACCTCAAGATTAACACAATAATGAATGGTATCCCAAGATTAACAGTTTTCAAACTTTGTACACTTGAAATAAAGAAATGGAGTTCAAATGGCATTCCTCTTTTCGAATGATATTTGAAATTATATCTAGTGTGATCTTATAGTTAGTATTTGTTTATTTTTTTTTATCTTTTAACGAATTTGGGTCTCTTAGAGATAACAATATTTCTTTTTTATTGGGATACTCGGGGAATTTTAATTAAAAAATAATTTAATATTCTTTGCATTATCCAGCATTATGTAATAAGATAAAAAAAAAAAAAGTTCTAGTGTCCCCCTATGCAACTCTCCCAAAAACTGAGTTAGAGTTAACGTGAGAACCAACTCTAATTGGATCGATGATTATTAAATGATACATACAATTTGGAATCGGAGTTGGTCTTCCATTTTTAAAGAACAATTTTGCAACACTCGAACTCGGGTAAAATTCTGATGCACATGTTTTGTAATAAAATAAATAAACATGCATATTTATCATATAAAACCTAAATACTAAATTTCTAACCCTAAATCCTAAAAGTTAACCCTAAACTCAAAATATTATCCTTAAATTCTAAATATTAATCTTAAATTCTAAACCCTAAACTGAACTTCTGACATCGAAAATAAAAAAAATCACACAGTATGTATATTAAAGTTTTTATTTTTCCTATTTAGAATTTCCAAAGTACATTAATATTATAGTTTGTGCCTTTAATCACGTATCAACAAATCAGAATGGTGCATGTTATATGGTTTATACATTTCACGATGTTGGCTTATGATTATTTTTTGTTTAACTATCTGTATTCAATTTATTGATTGATTAATTCGGATCGAGAACTGCATAGGCCTGTTATGGGGTGATCATCACAATCTAATTTATTTTATTCATATTATAAAAATTTAAACTTTTAACCCTTATTTAAAAAATTTAATATCTGATCTCACCGGACCAACTCCCTGTTGCGGGGAAATAGCAATGGTTATATAAGTCCTGGATTTATTCAAACTATGTGGGCTTTCTCATATTCATCTGTTTTTGGGCCGAAACCAATGGTTCTCTTCGTTTTGGGTTTACTCATACTAGTCATGGTCTTCAAGTAGAACGTAATTTAAGCAAAGAAGAAGTAAACAGTAAAAAAAGGGCCGGGAAAACAAATCCCAAGTAAACAAACGCTCAATACATTTCATTTCCCCAATCTCAAAACCCCAAATCCTGCCGAAACCAGAAGAACCCTATCTGACCATGTTCCGGCAAGCGTCACGCCTCTTGGCTCGAACCACCGCATCGAGGAGGAGTCGAGCTTTTTCCTCGGATGTACCGGCCACTCCCGCCGCCCAAGATTCCAACTTCATCGAGTCATGGACCAAAGTGATTCCCAACCTAGACCCTCCCAAGACTCCCTCTTCCTTCATGGCCCCTCGCCCCGCTACCCCTTCTTCCATCCCCACTAAACTCACCGTTAACTTTGTCCTTCCTTACGCATCTGAGCTCTCCGGAAAAGAGGTTTATTCCCACCTCCTTTTTTTAATTTTTTTTAAAATTCTTTTAATTCTATCGTTGTTTGCTTGGATCCTTTGTGTGTGATTTATGGATATGGTTTTGGCTTCTGGGTATTGTTTCGATTTGGATTCTATGGGTATTTCCCCATTGATTTATGTTTTTTTTAAAAAAAAAATTGGATTGGCCATGTTGAGGCTCTCTGTTCCCTGAATTGATAATGGTCATCAAAAAGGATTTAAGATTGGAATATAGTATTCTATCATCCGTTTTAGCTTGGAACTTTGATTGTTTTTGATGTATTTTTTTAAAGGGCTAAAAGTAATTTATTGTTAAGCATTTAGTGAGAATCTGTATCTTCTTCACTCTGTCTTTGTTGACTGTTTAATTTGATAATTTTAGTTGATGGAAACACTGAATCAATTATCGGTTCAAGCATTCTTGATATATCTAATTGCCTGTTATTTGAACTTGTGCATCTTTTTTATGTATCAATTCCATTTTGTGCCTTATTTTACGAGATATCATTTGTTTGGAATTACAGCTTTTGGCTGTTGAATCGTGGGATGTCTTTAGCCTGTTATTTGAACTTGTGCATCTTTTTTATGTATCAATTATCTGTTCAAGCATTCTTTCTTTTCCTTTTCACTTTGCTCGTAGAAGATGGATAAATAAGCTATGTTCACAAACTGAATATACCAATCAAGCCTAGCATAATCTGCTCAACAATGATGAACCAGAATGAGGTTCTTGAATTTAGTATATTAATGTTTTGCATCCTTTGTGAGAAGGGAAAGCCGAAAAGGGGTGTTGAGTAACAATTTCCTATTTTCAGAGACATTATATTCTCAAATTTCTGATCTGTAGCGCATCTAATATTTTATCAGGTTGACATGGTAATAGTTCCAGCAACCACCGGACAGATGGGTGTTTTGCCTGGACATGTCCCTACAATTGCTGAACTGAAACCTGGGATTTTGTCGGTTCATGAAGGAAACGATGTAACAAAATATTTCCTTAGCAGTGGCTTTGCACTTATCCATGCCAACTCTGTTGCCGATATTATCGCCGTGGAAGCAGTGCCAGTCGACCACCTTGATCCTGCCTTGGTCCAGAAGGGTCTGACAGACTTTACCCAAAAGCTTAGCTCAGCTACAACTGATCTGGAGAAAGCCGAAGCCCAAATAGGCGTCGACATTCACAGCGCTATGAATTCCGCTATTACAGGTTAATTGTTTTCTTAATCTACTTTGCTCGATCCCTGGGCGTTTCCTAAGATTGCTTCCTGTTGTGTGCATCAACTTTTTTTGTATGTCTTGATGATCATCAAATGACTGAGATCTCTGAAGATGCCTAATTGGTTGGTTTTTAGAGAGTGGAATAAAATTTTCTGAAACAAGTACCATCTCTTTGTTTGCTAGTGATGGTTTTATCCATCTGACACATAAACTAAAACATGTTGGTCCTTTTTTATTTCAAGACATTGAAAGGTGATTTTCGTTTTATTTCCCGAGTCCCATAAATTTCAAATCATTGTGATGGTCAGTGAGGGGTTATGAATTTCACATTCGCTTTGAATTAGAGATTATTAAAAATTAAAATTGAAACAAACAGTAAGTTGGGTTAGTGAGATGGGGTACTAAATCTTTTAAACAATGTTAGGGGTTTAAATTCTGTCATTTTGAATGGGGCAATTGGATGGGGAGAATCTTCATAATAAAAAAAAATTATATTATGGGTTGGCTTATCACATCAGTTATGATCTCATTCAATGAAAATTATCCACTTTGCCATAATTTTTCATGTCATTAATATAATAATATAATAATTTTCAAAAAAATTTAAATGACATGAAAAAAATTAGTGAAGATTTATTGTTTGGAAAAAATAATGGGAGAAAATAGTGGTGAAATGGGTAGTTTTTATTGGATGAGACCATAGTTGATACGGTAAGTCAGGTTTGTGATATAATTTTCTAATAATAAGTTTCTGTAATACTTTAGAGTTTGAAATTTATAAATTTGAAATTGACATAATTCTTTGAAAAAAATCTAAATATATGTGTTTGGAAATTGAAAATTTTAAAGTTTAGATTCTAGGATTAGACTTAAATAAAGGTTATATTTTAATATAAAAGTTGTGCTTTACACAACTCTTTTAAAATTTAAAATATAAATCTCTAACCCTAAACTTTAAATTAAGTCTCTAAGTCTTAAAATTGATGTGTAAATTTTACACAAACTTATGTATTAAAATATTTTTTTTCTAAAATGATGATGTTCATTTTAGGAATACAGGTTTAAATTACTTTATCTACAAGATGTATGTATATTGTTAAAGGGTTAAAAATATATATAAACAGATACTATTTTGTAATCTCATCTAAATTATTCAAAAAAATATTTTTCTAAAAATAAACTCTCATCGAACAAAATGTTTCGTTGTTAAATTAAAGACATGTTTTCCATCTTGGACCTTTCTTCATTTAAACCCTTTTTTCTATCAAATATTAAAATCCATTCATAAAGCAGAAAAAACATACATCGAAGGACTGAAACCCAACGCAAACAAAGCAAAGGCAAACTGAAGGCCCAAAACAAACAGGGCATGGACGCCCAGAACAGAAAACTTAAGAAGAAAGGCTCCACAGGAACAGAATCGAACCCATAATTGTCTCTTTGCGGCTGCCTGTCAATACAACTCATATTATTGAGGATGGGAAATAAAACTTTTTGGTACCTAACATTAAATGTTCTTTTAATGGTACAATTAGGAACCAATTTTTTTGTACAATTAAGTACTTAATTTTGTTCTTTGGTACAATTAGGTACTAAACATTTTTTAATTACTTCTGTTCAATTCTAATTGGTAGATATTTAATATGTCAACTTCATTTGATTAAAAGAAAGATATATGTAAATCCCCCCACTAATAAATCAAGAAAAATTACCAAAACTGATTTTTATAAAAAAAAAATGGAGATACGGATGCTCCCATCATGACTCACTGTATACGCCCCTGACACGAAGATGTGTAATTTAAAAAATATCAAATATCTAACTGCCCCCCAAAAAATAGATATTTACATTATAGGTACCCAAAAAAATATTTAGGGTATTGGGAACGAAGCATCATTTTCTGAGTGATGGTTTATATATATTCCCCTTTAAAAAAAAGTCTCCCCACGCATAAGTGCAGCCTAGAATCATGGATTCTCAATAATGCAGGAATGGGGCACTGTTATAGCTGTGATTGATGCCACTCCTTTCCAACTGTTGCTTTTGCCATCAAAGTCACAGGATACATGCTTTTTCATACTTTTAAATTTCAAAATTTATTCATACAAGTAATAAGCAGTATGATATAATTAAGTAAAATTTTAAATTTAACGGTCTAATATCAAGATTTTAAACTAAAATGTTCGACTTTTAATTCCAAATCTTCAAAAGTTACAATTTAGTCAGTCAGCCATATTCGCTCAACCAATGCTTAGCAAGTCCTTGGATGCAGCTATCGGTGATTTTAGTCAGAAAAATTATGCGTTAATTGAATTCAATAATTAAACAAACCGGCACCTCCAAGCCATTGTGGTCTTCATATTAAATGAAAGTGACCCAATATACAATGGAATCCAAGCCTAACCCCCACCAACTACCCATTCAAATGTTTTCTTGGATCTAATTATCACTTTTTTTGTTTAACCACCTATAATTGGCTAATTGGCCGATTAATTTAGACCGTATTTTATAAAGGGTCATTATGGGGACGATCATCTCAATCTAGTTTTCCCCATTTACAACGTTAGTATTCGAATTTTTGACATTTCTTAAGAAACTTAACGTTTTATCTCACTAGACCAATTGGTTGTTGGTTATCTAATTATGACTTTAGGGCTGGATTTTGTGGCCAAAATAGCTGTCCTCAACAAGCAGGCAGCTGAGGTAAATGTTTTTGTTCCACAAATTAGCTGCCAAAACTAAACCATCCTTGATTGTGTTTGATATGGACATTGGAAAATTCATGGGCGGTGCCTAAGCTGTCCACTTATTTTGGTTGTTTGTGCCTTTGCTTTAACCTCATTTACCCATTAAATAAATGTGATTGAAACCACTCAAATTCATAATATCAAGGAAAGAGTGCTCACGTCGCTTCAATTTTCTTCCCCACTCAAAGAAAAAGGACAAATTGATGAAATGACTGCCACAATTTTTTTTATAACAGGAGGGATAAGGTTTGAATCTTGAATTAAGAATGTTATTATCATTAATCTTGTGATTCGAACCCTCATCTTAAGCTAAGAAATGAACTCTTACTCGATATTAAATCAATCAACAAGCATCAACTTATTATTACTGGTGTTATTATTATTGTTTTTTTAAGTATCGAACGAAATAAATCGTCATCTCGTAATTTATGATACTTTTGTTTTTAATTTCACAATCGACATTAATTAATCGTCCCAACTCCATATATGGGAGTTAGGGATCAAAATGGTACAAATTTTGTAATGAAACATTATAGATTAGAAGATGAACGTGTTGTAGCCGAAGCCACATGATGTGCTCGGTTCCAACGCCCATGAATTTTATAAATAATTGGTTTCGGATTTGGAAAGGGTTGGGGCCCTAATCTCAAAGGATGGGTCGGCTACCGCTGCACCTGCCCTAATTCTTACTTTTCAAGTTTAGCCCATCGATTCCACCTTCAGGCCTATATCTGTTTTTCCTTTCACACTACTTCGTTTGCTCTTAGTGGAAATATCGATCGAGTATTAGTTCAGTTAATATTATTATAAGATAATATTTTTACATATATTAATTTTAATTTCAATAGTAAATCCTATTTACCTGTATATTTTAAGGTTCAAAATATACAATAATCCTTGAAATTTGTGCGTTTGTAAAGTTGGTGGTCAAATTTCGGAATTTAAAGCTTAACCCAGATAATTCTTAATTAAATTAAAAAACGTGTGACATTTAATACGTATGGCTTCAAATCGAACACCTATAGTCCCACTATTGCTTTAAGATTATGAATTCTTTTGTAAAAAGAAAAGGGTGGTTGGATTCTATTTTTCAAATAACATGATAGCTTTTTACCCAAACTAAAAAGAAAGAAAGAAAAAAAGATAGCTAGAGGTTAGATTCATCTACCCACTTTTTAACGTCATATCACATATTTGATACATCACTAGCCTTAGAGTTAACATTATGTATTCGATTAAATTATAATTCGATTGACACTTCAAAAGGATTGTGAGTTTAAACGCGTTCAGATGTAATTGTTTCTTATATAAGATTTGAAAGAATTATCGGTAGTTTAGGTAATGTATTATTTGAAATTTTGTACCATGTAAAAGAGATATTTTTTTTAAAAAAATTAAGGACAATTTTACCATATTCATTGAAGGGAGATAAATTTGGACCAAACTAAGGGGTATATTTCAAGGTCAATAAGTGCATGTTTCTCTCACAAATTAAACAATCTCTTTAATTAATATTGAAATCAAGTTTTTCAATGTCTGCCACTGCCACCTTTGCTGCACAATAAAGCAATAAGAAACGTTTGAAGGCAATGAAAGCAATTTAATTAATTAGGATGGATTCAATCTGAATTATTTTAGTTTCTACAAAACAATTGTTCATGTTACAAACCACATACTTGCTTAATTGATTAGCATCAACTAATACTTATTTATTATGTGTGGGGCCACAAGCAATCTCTTTATAATAAATGAATAAATACCCCTCAACTCTTCTCTCCTTGACAATGTACCTCAAAATTAAAGTAGAGAAAAAAGGGGTTTGAAATTTGAACATTGTAAACTTGATGAGAACATAAATGAAAAGGAAATGCATGGTGCATGTGATGGGGGAGTTGGAGATTTTGAAAAGATTCTACTCATAAAGCTAATGAAGTTTTCCATGTATATTTATCTTTTCCCCCTATTTTTTCAAAATCTTCTTTTGTGTCTTTTGTCCTATTGGGTAGGTTAAGATAAGAATGGGAAAGATTATCTTAGCTATTACCAGGCAAGGACGGAGCTAGGATCAAACATTAGGAGGGGCAAAGTGCTTATCGAGCAAGTCGATCGCGAGTTGAGTAGTGCTCAACTCTTGCTCGTTAAAAAATTCTGTTGCTTGACTAAACTCGTTGCTCGTTAAGCTCGCTAAAATTTTGCTCGACTCGTGCTCGTTAAAAAATATTGTTGCTCGACTCAACTCGTTGCTTGGTAGGCTTGCCAAAATTTTTACCTTATTTTTTAAAATATAGATCAAATCTAGTGATACTATTAGAGCTTAATATAAACATACAAATTCAGGAAAAAATCGTGAGTACTGAGGAGATAAATAAAAGAACATGTCATGATTGAGTTAAAGATGAAGTCGATATTCAAGTGTGAGACTCTTTGTAGTTTCTCAACAATCTTTGATGAACAAAAGGCGAGAAGGCCTTAGGGATTTTGGTGTTTTGACTTCAATCGTATTTTTTTATATGAGAACTAAAGATTATTTTCCTTTTCTACTTTTATACATAAAATAATATCATAAAAAAGATGAAAACCATCTACCCTAACTATGCCCCTTTTGGTGCCCCTACTTTAAAATAGTGGGTTTAGGGTTTAAAGTTAGGGTTTATAGTTAAGGTTTAGGAAATTAGGGGTAGGGTGTATCATTGCCCCATCCACAACATAGCTTCATCCTTGGAGCACTAGACGGAGTTAGAATCAAACAATAGAAAAAACTGGTAGCAGTGGTGAAACTGGAATCAATTGTATCATTGCCCCTACAAAAATATTGAAAATTTGAAATTTTTTATGACAAATTCACTCTTTAATCTCTAAAAATATATATATAATTTATTATTAATTCTTAAATTTAATTTTTTTAAATAATCATCTCACTAAATAATGTTAAATTTAGTCACCTAGAGTGATTTGAAATGGACCCCCAAAAAAATAAGTGTGATAGATGAGAATGAAAGCATGAACTGATCTTGGAAACATGGAGACAAAGGGAAGAAATATTAAACCCTTCGTGCATTTAATTTTAACAGTAACAATCTTCGATCAGTCTGGATTAATTTAAATGTTAATATTTATAACTCCTCATTCCTTTAAATTTATGAATAATATGAATCTGTATAAGTTATAAGAGGTGGGGCGGTGGGCGGTGGAGATGTGGATGTGGATGTGGATGGTGTTTTAAGGGGAAGAGCCTTTCATTTGATAGTCTTCACCACTTAATGATGTTTGTTGAAGAGAGGTGCAATTTGAACCAACACATCCATTATTCTCCCCATCATCTATAAGCTATTCTCCTCAACAAAAGAAAAACAAGTGAAATAGAAAAGAAACATATTTGTCACTAAAAGCTTATATGCCCACTTCCTTTTTGTTCAAATCTTGATGAATACTTCTCTCCACCATGTTAGTAAGATTTAAGAAGAAAAATACAAAAGTTAAAGTTTCCCAATCACAAAATGAATACTTCTCTCTCAACTAGGTTACCAAATTCGTACAATTATTGAAAACTTTCTTTTACCATGGGAACTTGAGAGAGAAGCTGAGACATCCATAACCCTCGACCTCTAAATCGAAGACAATTATATTTAATTAAATTTTGAACCCGCAATCTCTTAAATATTATACAATAGTAATATTATTATTCGAACTATTACTCAATTGACATTATGCTATGTACTTTATTTGTAATACTTATAGGGTGAGTATATGATGAAGATTGATCCTTGCATGTGATATTTGGTGAAAGAATCTAGTGCTTTTTTCTAGGTCAAAATTTTATCAATAAATCAAAAAGGTTATAAAACTAGCGTAGAACTACATAGATGAGGGGGGAAAGCTCAATGCACCTAAGCACCGAAATACCAATGAAAGAACTCTTAAATGTCCATCACAAACTTGTAATTGTAATACGTTGAATGATAACGGTGAATATATGAGCGCACATTAAAAGAAAAACACGAAAATTTATGTGAAAATTTCTTTTTAAAAAGTCGGCAAAGGAGAAGAAATTTATTAATATAAAAGGTATAAAGTTAAAGAATACCCTCAACGTTCGACTGAATAGTCACTTTGGTCTCTATTCTTTTTAGAGCAATTCAACTCTCAACATTTTATTTCGGGTCAAAATGACCTCTTTGTGGATGAAAATTGTTAGAAAACTGACGGTAAACAATTTGAAATGACTTGACAGAATGATAAGTCAGCAGAATTTTTTTATATATTTTATATAATTTTATAAAATTATTTTTATCTGCTGTAACGTTTTTTCAAGTCAACACATTTGTCTATATGATATTGTCATGTCAACGTGCACTGTCATATAGGTTTATCCCGTCATTTCAAGCCATTTACCGTCAATTGACTGACAGTTTTCATTCACAGATGGGCCATTTTGACCCAAAATAAAACATTGATAGTTGAATTGCTCAAAAAAAGAATATAGGCCAAAGTGACTACGCAGTCAAACGTTGGGACATTTTTTGGCTTTATGCCTATAAAAAAATAGCATGATACAACATGACTATGACTTAGCACGATTTATAGGTTATTCGACTATATTTTAATTCTAACTATTTATATTTCTACTTTAAACCAAAATATAATTATAAAAATGTATTTTTATACACACAATAACTATGGAGATATATATTTTATATCTTCATTAATTAGATTTGATAGGACGGAATTCAGGTCACAATTATGAAACATAACTTATGCACTATGCTTGAATAAAATATTAAAGCATAACTTGTTTCAGGAGTCACAAACCTTTACGTGCTTGCTTCTGATTAATTTTCTTCTCAAATGTATTTTAATCATTTTTTGGTGTTTCAATGACGACGCAACGTGCATTTGGCATTGCTCCATATGGCTGAAATTGATTCCATTTGAAGGTTAGACTAGGTTAATTGATTTGATTTATTCACACTCTTAAAATTGGAATCGGTACCAACAACTCGTTGGTCTAGTGAGATGAGACATTAGATTCCTTAAACAAAGTCAGTGGTTTGAATCTTAAAGTAGTGAATAGAACAAATTGAGTTGAAAGTGTTGTCCCATAATCGACCAATAGGCTTGATACCAGTAATTATAGAAAAAATGGGACTGGGTGTTGTAAATAATAATTCTTATAACCAAAACGAAACATAGCTTTCTTTAAAGTTGCATGCATTATTCGTATATATCTTCAAAAGCAATAATTGTATATATAGAAGTTGGTTCAATGGCTTTTGCTTTTGCACAAGGAATTAAAGAAAAAGGGAATTGCCCTCACTTGGGTATTGCTTCATCTTGGAGAGTGCTTGTTAATTATCTTCAAAATTTTCTTGAGAAAATGACCTAAACCAAACATGTCAATCTTAGAAAATTACACCATCTAGAAAAATGTGTTGAAGAATATAAACCCAGTGAATGGAGACGAAATTATTCATGGAAAGAATCGAACAAATTAAGTGTAGATCCCTGCCAGAAATTAGAATCAAAGCAAAGCAAAAACAAGGTCAAGTTGTAGATGGAGATATTCCCTTGTTTATATCCCCACTTTCTAACAATTTCTAACTTATATTTTCTAAATTCTATTTATTCTATTTGAAGGGTTAGAAAATAGGCAAAATAACAAAAGATGCCCCCAACATTTGCATGTTTTGTCATTTGTTCTCCTATTCTTTTTTTTGCAACAAACAACCTCCAACATTTCAATTGGTCCAAATATACTCATGTTGGATGGAAACAGTCAGTCAACTGACGGTCAACGGCTGATGTTGACTGGACTTGCCACGTGTTAAGATCTGATGATGCATCAGCATCATATTTGCCATGTGTCAACATCATATTCGTCACGTGTCACCATCCAGTTCGACCGCGCGTCAGCATGATAGTCAGTCATGTGTCACTATAAAGAAGGGTATAACAAAGTAATTTTTAAAAAAAAATATGACGTAGCATATGTCACATCAACAGATCTTAATGCGTGGCAAGTCCAGTCAAAATCAGCCGTTGACCGACAGTTTTCATTCAACAGGGGCATATTTGGACCAAATTGAAACGTTGGGGGTTGTTTGCTCCAAAAAAAAGAATATGGGCCAAATGACAAAACATGAAAACGTTGGGGGCATCTTTTGTCATTTTGCCTAGAAAATATCATAACTCAAACATGATATATTTGAGGTAAATATGAGCGAACAAAAATCTTTTGTACTTTTTCGGTGTTATTTTTTATGTCCCAACACTAAAATATTAAATTTTAAGCACTAACCTTAAATGCTAAATCCTAAACCCTAATTGTAAACTCTAACCCTAAACCTTAATACTAAACCATAAATTTAATTTTTAGTGTAGGGGTATAAATAGGGGCACGAAAAAAGAGTAGAATATTTTTATTCAACAATGAGCACATATCAAGATGAAAAGATCAATATGTACGCCAAAAAATAATGATAGATTAACGAGATAATCAAATAATTAACCACCAATCATATAAGTGACGATAAATCTAAGTCCGAAAGAAAATTTACAAAAATAAAAATTAAAACGGGTTATAATAAAATACAAAAACATCAATAATTTTCATAATAAAACAAGAAAAAAAGTTGAATCTTCTAAACAAATGGGAAAGAAAAGGAGGACGAAGAGAAGTTGAAGGAAGGAGTAGATAAATAAGATCACAATTTTGACACTTCTTATTTCTAATTTTTTATGAACCACAATTGTCATCGGTCTAACGGTTATATCGAGATAAATAAGATCACAAAAAGAATAATAAGTTCATATAAAGTATTTTTTGTATAATTTTCGGTATTCAATTTATTGCTTGATTAATTCGGATCGAGTGTTACATAAGTCTATTATGAAAGCAATCCTTTTAATCTAATTTGCTCCATTCTCAAAGTCAGAATTCGAACATCTAACCTTACTTAAAAAATCTAGTGACTCATTCAACGAAATCAACTAATTGTTGGTCTCACATAAAATATTTAAGGTTGTTATATTCCTTCCTACTTCTTAATACTATTTTTTCTGAAATGTACTTTCTAATACTATTGAAAGCTTATATAAAAATAATTAATACACTAAAACCACCGTCAGTTAAATAATCAATATATTTATGAAAATTTTATGCTAACATCAATTTTTTATTAATATTTAATTTGGACTCAAATAATGAATAAATTAATTAATGAGAAAGATCACTTTATACATACGCATGAAGAGTAAAAAATGTCCTTTTAAAAAAGAAAATTATACAATTCTTTTTTGAGAAAAAAAAACCATGATTCATATCATTTATGGTTATTTTAAATTTAAAAAAATAAAATATTATCCCCATTTAAATTTTAAGTAAGAGTTTTCAAGCGATACGTGCAATGAAAATAACTTAAAATAATAATCCATGTCGAAGAAAATTTTGGAGGGAGATTACATATTTTTTTCTCGTAATTATTGATGAAAAAAATAATATTTTAGGTAATTAGATTTGGTAATTGGTCTTTGCATCTAACGCTAATCTCTACAACTAATCTTTTGATTTGGTAGGTTTTGCATCATAATCAAATGATAAAAGTCATTAGTTGTGTTTAATTAATACTAATAATTCATCCAAAATCTTATTAAATACTTGTGAAAAATGACAGAAAGGGTCTCAAAATGTTGGAAATTCTTAAATGCGACTGACACGCAAGAAGTGGAAAGTGAAAAATGACAGAAAGGGTCTCAAAATGTTGGAAATTCTTAAATGCGACTGACAGAAAGGGTCTCGAAATCTTATTAAATACTTGTGAACAATGAATATATTGGTATTGTAACCCTATACCAATTTAGAAAAACTTGACAACACTGAAGCTTTACTCTCTTATTTTGAAAAATTGTATGTTAGTTTATGGGACCATTGTATTATTATTTTCTATTAAATAAAGATATATTATATTTTCCTATCGAGATTTAAATTCGTACAAAATAGAATAATATAAACATCTTAAGTCACTGGGTTAATTAGTGGATCTAGGGATAGGCATGGGTTGGGTTTTTCCAACCCAAACTCGACTCGAAAATAATTACCCTAAATCCGACCCCATACTTTAAAAAAACTTGACCCGACCGGACCCGAAAATTATATACCTCAACCCGAACCCAACCTGACTTGATCTATAAAAAATCAATTTTAGGGATCTAATTGTAAAAAATTAATTTTAAGGACCAAAGTATAAATAAAAAATCAATTTTAAAGACATAATTGTAAAATAATATAAAGGTGGAGCATTATTACAAATATACTTAAAAATATAAGAAAAATTACACTATTAATTCTAGGTCGGGTCAAATGTTTTCACCATAAAACCAATCCTAACCTCATACTCAATAAAAAATCGACTCGACCCAACCTAAACATATTTTTTTTACAAAAAAATCCAATCTGATTGAGTCAGGTTGGGTCCCGACCGGATCGGATGAAATGTTCATCCCTAAGTGGATCTCTCTTATTTCTTATTTTCTTTTCTGTATTTATGGCTTTTGTTCTTCGACCAAACTTGCTCAACATTCATTATGAATGTGAAAATATTTCATGCATTTAAAAAATCAATTTTCCATTGTTAAAGAAAATTTGTGATTTTCAGAATAATTCATAAAATGAATAAAAGTGATTAATTATCGGTTGATCTATTATAATGAAGTATTTGTCCTTTAAGTATGGTCATATATTTGAATTTTTTTTATTGTGAATGAAGTAAAATAAGTTGAAAATGTCGTTCTCATAACGAATTTTTGTATTGTCTGATCTGAATGAATCAATAAATGAATCAGATACTAGTAATTATGTAAAGATAAACGTATAGGTGAAAGTGTGGTAAGGTAATTTAAGAATGAAATAGAGTCAGCATACAAATGGGGCGTATACCACAATGGAAGTGCGGGCACAATGAATATAGAGGAAAAGTGAGATGTTTTGGTTTTGGTTTTGGTGTGAAAGTTTTTGATTCTTTTGAAGCCAATGCAAAAGCCCCACTCTTGTGTTGCAGTTGCTTCCCCATTACCCCTTTTCTTGTGAGTGGCGTTATAACAAGAACACAACACAAGAGATGCCATTGTCCTTTCAAAGACACACTCCCATAAATTATTGCACCATCCACCACCTCCCCCTACTGACATTTTCATAAATAAGTTTCTAACTCCCTTTTCTAATAGCTACAAGAGTATCGAATAAGTTTAGAGTCGAGCGGGATCAGATTTCATTTAAAAAAAAGTTATTTCAATGTTGTTTTTTCATCAATAAAATTCAAATTCAAAACCTTCTTTGAAGATAAACCAATTTTTTTATCACTCGACTCAACAGAAATTACTTTTACACTTTATATTTGAGTATTTGACCAATACCATATAGTAGTATTTTCTAATAGTAAGCCTGCATGTAGGATAACTCTTGTAGAAAAAAAATAGTTAGGTATCCCACCACAACCCTCTTACCTCCTCTTTACAATTGGGTTTTGCTTATAAATTAAACTTATTGTTGTCTATATATATATATATATATATGGAGGGATCCAATTAGCTTAAGTTAGGTATAAATTCATGACAACTAACAAAAATTAGATCACTAATCCTCCATTTCCTCTCATTGTTAGATCATTAAAAACCCATGAATAATAAGATAATATACAATATTGTTCATTGCATGTTATATTGATCTTGTAATTATTGTGGTAGGTTATATTATATATATCACCAGCACTTATTCCAAACTTTTCTCATCTCTTAAATACTATTTCACATCAAATTAGGTTTAAAAGCAAAGTTAGAACACTAAATTGATTAAGAATTAAGAGTTAATTATTGCATATAGGATTATTATCTTATATACCGGCAACAGAAAAATATTTCACAAGCGAGATTTTAATGTTGTCATATGTTTTATTTAGAGTTTAAGATTTTAGGATTTAAGGTTTAGAGTCATTCTAATAGATCTGAATGTAGAGTATTTTTACGGTCAGAGCATGAAAATGATAATTTATATATATAATTGAAGGGTTGAAGTTTGCAATATCTATAGGTTGGAATTGGGGTGATTTTGGAGTGAAGAAAGGCATGAGTAGTGGGTAAGACTGTTGGGAAGTGGTGGAGATGTGGGAATATGAAGGATGGTGCCAAATGCCAATGGGAAAGAAAACAAGGCCCCAAGGTGCAATGAAAGCATGGGAAAGAGGAAAATAGACAAGAAAACTTTTAAAAAGAATATACATATAAATATTATGGGATGGGACAAGGGGGAAATGAATGGGAATGGTTGAATTAGCATTAAAGAAAGTAAAGTTGGCATTGTCTTGAAGCCAAGAAAATGTGCCTCATTTCATGATACGTCTTGGAAATGATGATTCATTCACATCGGACTTAGCTACCCTGGTTTCTATCTCATGGAAACCACCCCACATGCAATTGCCTTCATTTTCTAATATTAATTTTATGAATTTGTAAGTCATAAAATAGTTAAAATTGGTTTCTTTTAAAAAATATATATAGTTAAAATTGTTTATTTGTTATAAATAACGGGTTTGGTCCACGTGATAAGCAGATTGATATTGTTTAATCAAGATTTAAATTTGACTTTTTGTATACAAAAAATCCTTGCCACCAAAATTAAATGTCGCGGGTCGATCCGAATTAATATTTAGGGAAACAAGATGCAAGGTTTCAATGACTTTATTTGAATCCATGAAAAAAACAACACGCACAAAGTTTTGAATAGAAATTAACTGCTACTTTTCGGTGTTTGTATTTATGTCTTATACTAAAAAATTAAGTTTAGAGTTTATGGTTTAGAGTTAAAATTTTAAGTGTATGGTTTAGGATAAGAGTTTAAGAAATTTAGGGTATTGTGTATTTTTATAATTTAGAATTTAAAATTTAAGGTTATGACTTAAAATTTAATTTTTTAATGTTATGGTATAGAAAGAAACACCGAAGATGAAACGAAGATTTTTGTCCCAAAGTTTCACTTCAAGCAAAATTGACAAAGGGAGAAGGAAACAATGAATAATGAGTTGGATGTGATAATAATAGAATTATATTTTTAATACAATAGAAATACACAATTATTTTTTATTTAACCTAAAAAATATTTACATTAAATTTTAATTTTATATACTAAATTCTAAACTTAAATTCATATGTCATAAACCTTAAATTAAACTTCTAAATTCTTGACTGATTGGTTTACACAAGATCATCAACAAAATAATTCAAATGCTTACATTATAAATAAAATAATTAAATTTATAAAATTATCTTTTAATAAATTTTTATAATAATCGATTCGAATTAATTTTAACGGATTTTTTTTTTCTAGTGGGACAAAAGTCCAAATACAAATGCCATTGTCCGAGTGATTCCCAAGCACTCACAGTCAGTGTCACCTCCTCCACTGATTAAAGTTAAAATACCCTTCTTGGTTTTGGGGAAGATCACCAATTTCAGGGTAACTTTTGTTTTGCCATCACATTTAATTTTAATTTTAATTTTAATTTATGAATTTACACTACCAAAGGCTATATTCTGTGCTATATAGGATAGTTCATACTGAACAGCATTCAGAAAATTTAACAATTAATATATCTTATATAATTTCCTTAGAAATAATCATATTTTAATTACCTCAACAAGTTTCTCCTCTTCTACAAATGGAAACCAGTGTTTTCTTTAATGGAATCGGCTTTATTGACAAAACCTTCGAATTGATGGGGATTCCCACCAATATATTGGAAATTTTCTAATCATTTTCTTTAATTTTAAAATTATATCCAAAAGTATAAAGAAATTTGTTAAAAGATTTGATTGAATAATGATTTTTGCGAAAAAAAAGAAAATAAAAATAAAAAAGTTATTTTATAGTGAATTTTTTAATATTCTAATTTAAGATAATGATTAAATAAAAAAGAAAACCTAAACAATTAGGTCTGTTATTATATAAAGAAGAGAAAAATCTTTGATTTTTTTTATAAATCACGTGTTTCTTTACTTATTTGTTTTAAAGATCTAAATAGATATTATTTTTACTGGATCATATAAATTATAATAATATTAAAATTATTATTTTTGTTTAATCATTGTTATTGACTAATCGGATTTTATAGTCTCACGTCTTCATTTCAACCTAATTTTTTTTCTTCACAATATTAAAATTTAAACTTCTAACTTTACTTAAAAGATTTAATACCTCGTCCTGACAAAAAATAATAACTTTAATTTTCAAAGAAACAATGAAAGAGGGGAATGGGTGACGAAAAAACAGATGCATGAGCCATTGGCCCCATCTACACAAACGATGTAACCAATCCCAGCGGCAGAGACCCTGCACGTCCTGCCTTCACCCCACCTACTTTCAACCTACTACTTAATACATATATTATACCCATAATATAATTCAGATTTTAGGGTCATTAATTAAAAAAAAGATTTAGAGTTATTAATTAGTAGTTAATTAAGCTGAAAAAAAAGATGGGAAGGAGGGAGGTATTAAGTGGAGTTGAAATGGATGTGTGAAGTTGATATCAAAGACAAACACGAGACGTGAGATTCCTCAGCTAAAGCCAACTCCACGCGAAGAACAAGCGAAAGTAAACCAAAAACAAAAGAAATAGACACGAAGCAGCAGAGAATAAGGCCTCTCTCTCTCTTCTTCTACCTATATATCAAAAACAAGGAGGCCAAGGCAAAATGTTGGCGAGAAACCAAATGAAGAAACGAGAGAACGAGGAAAAAGAAGGGTGATTGGGGTTTGTTGAGCCGTTCTTGATTCATTCATCGTCTTCTTCCCTTCTCCTTTCAATTCACCTTCACATCCGCTTTAATGGCCGTTCAAGCTTAATATCCTTCAAATGTCCTGCTTTTTCAGAAGTGGGCAAGATGAGTTTCCATTGCAGAAGCAAGGAGGAGTTTATATTGATCAATCCCACATGTTCTTCAACAATGGAAGCAACAACAACACCAGAAATAATAACAACCCGAGGAAAAGAGGAAGAAAAGCGGCGGCGGCGGCAACAGCGCCGATCAATTCATTTTCTTTACAAACGCAACCGCCTCAATTCATAGACATTTCTCAACTCCAAAGACCAAATGTACTCTCCACCGGACTCCGCTTATCTTTTGGGGACCAACAGCAGCATTTACAGCAAAACCAAAACCAAAATCAAAGTTACGAACTCCAACGTCAAAATCTTGTTCCCGACTCCTCTGCTTTTTGGTCTGTAATATCAGATGATTTGGGTACCCAAATCAAACGCCAGAGAGAAGAATTGGACCAATTCCTTCAAGCCCAGGTACCCCAGATTGTTCTTTCTTGAATTGGGTTTTGGTCAATTTTTGTTTTTTAAGGGAAATTTGTGGAGTAACATTTTTTAAATAAAAAAAATTGTTTTAAAGGGGGAGGCATTGCGGCGTATGATAGTAGAGAAAAGGCATAGGTACTACCGAACGCTGTTGGGGGCAGCGGAGGAATCGGTGGTGAGGAGGTTGAGGGACAAAGAAGCGGAAATGGAGAAAGCAACTCGCCGGAACTCAGAGTTGGAGGCACGCTTGGCTCAACTTAACGTGGAGGCGCACGTTTGGCAGGCGAAAGCCAGAGCACAGGAGGCAACGGCAGCTTCGTTACAAGCGCAGCTCCAACAAGTTACAATGAGCGCAGGGGCCGCGGCGGTGCAGGATATCAAGAGAGGGGAGGAGTGCGGTGAGGGAGCGGAGGACGCCGAGTCGGCTTATGTGGACCCGGAGCGGGTGGTGGTGGCTTCTGGACCGGGTTGCAAGGCGTGTCGGAAACGTTTGGCGGCGGTGGTGCTGCTGCCATGTCGGCATCTTTGTTTATGTACAGAGTGTGATCGGGTGGCGCAAGTCTGCCCGCTTTGCCTCAGCGTCAGGAATTCTAGCGTCGAGGCTTTTCTTAATTGATTTAAAAAAAAATCAAAACGACGAAAAAGAAAGAAAAATCAAATAAAACCAATATAAACCTTAATTATAAATAAGTTTTATATTTCTCAACCTTTTATTTTGAGTTCTGATTTTTGGATATTTATGAGGCCCTGACCCGAAAATTTACATAATAAAATTTAATTATATGGTTTAAATTTTAGTATTTGAACTTGACATAATTTTCAAGTTGATGATATCTAGTATTTTTTATAACATTACAAAATTTAATTGACACATTAGCACAATTATATAGTACACATTAGCACAATTATATAGTACGTTAACAATAAGATCATATTTTCTATTTTTTTAAATAAACTATAAAAATAAAATATTTTCGTGATGAAAATTTTACATTATCATATCAATAAAAGTTAACGTTGTTACAAAAATTATTATATTAGTAGACAGAATTTAGGTGCCAAGTATATATTTAATTAAATTTTATAGATAAATAAATCAAAAAACAAGTTAAAAGGTTATAAATATATATCATCTATTTATGAAAAAAATATAAACATATAAGGATTAATTTAATACACTGTCAGTGAAAAAAGTTTATACAAGCATGTCTATTTTCAAGCCTAAATCTAAAATATAAATTTTTAACCTTAAAACCCTAAAAATCTAACCACAAACCTTGAACCCTAAATTATAACCATGAATCCTAAATTCTAAACCATACAACCTAAACCCTTAACAATTAAACCCTAAACTAAAACCCCAAACCCCTAAATAACCCCGCTTGTGGAAACTTTGTTTTCCACCGGTGTATAGGATAATAATCCAAAAAATAATCGTTGATAATGTACATGACAATAAATCTATAAAGGTTATATTTTGATACACAAGTTATGTAAAAAAAATTACGCAACCCTTCATATTTAAACTACAAAATCTAAAATCTAAATCCCTGGCCCTAAAACCTAAACCTTAAACCCTAAACTCTAAATTCTAACCACGGGCTCTAAATTAAAAGGCTTGTTAAACTTTACACAAACTTGTATATCAAAGTATTTTTCAATTTATAAATATAAATATCGACATTTTTAATAACAAGAAATCTATAAATATAGGCATTTTTATTATTTTTCGTTTATCAAATTATTAAAAAACCATTTGTTTTAGTTTTATAATTATTGATGTTTAATTTATTGATTGATTAAGTCAAATCAAGTACTCTAATTAGGGCTGTAAACGAACCGAACGTTCATTGAACCGTTCGTGAATCGTTCGGGAGGAAGTTCATTTATGTTCGTCTTTTTATTAAACGAACGAACCTGAACAAGATTTTTGTTCGTTTAATTAAATGAATGAACACAAACAAATGGCTCATTCGTTCATTTATGTTTGTAAAAGTTCGGTAATCCGTTCATTTATGTTCGTTCGTTTATGTTCGTTCGTTTATATTCATCTATGTTCGTTTAAATTTATTCATATATGTTTAGGGGTGAGAATTAGATCGAGTCGAGTAAAAAAATTGATTTATTCAAGTTGACAAGTCTTATTTTATGACTCGTTAAAAACTTCCTTCTTATAGGCCACGTGTGTTAATTGTTCGATTAAACCAAACTAACCAACCGAACCAAAACAAAATTGGTTAACCTGTAAGATAATTTTAGGTTTCAGCTAATGATTAAGATTTTTTTCTAATTTCAATTATCGATTAATTCGGTTTAAAATCGGTTAATTAACTGAATTAATCGAACTAACCCGAAAATATTAAATATTTAACGTATTATATATGTTATTTATGTTCATTTGTGTTCGTTATGTTCATTTGTGTTTGTTTATGTTCGTTTGTGTTCATTTATGTTCGTTTATCATTTTAACGAACGAACACGAACAAGCTGCATTCCTTAACAAACGAACACGAACAAGAAATTTTATGTTCGTTTATGTTCGTTCATTTGTTCGGTTAAAGTTAAACGAACAAACATGAACACACCATCGTTCATGTTCGTTTCGTTCGTTGAAAAGGTTTAACTGTAGTGATCAATTATGATGACAAATTTCTCAATCCAATTTATTCTTTTCACAACGTAAGAACTCTGCTTAAAATTTTTAACTCTCATCTTACCGAATAAATTGGTTGTTTGTAGCTCATTTGTCAGATATAAAAAAGATTTTTATATTAGGTTCAAATTTAAAATTTAATCTATGTAATTTTTTTTGTGTAATTTATGTCCATTTTATATTTCATGTTCAGGACTCAAAGCTCTTTCCCCCAATAATATTGTCCTTAAAATTTGAATATGAATTCTCTTATTGTGAATCCAATGCAACTTGCCATTACATCCAATATCCAACAATAATTTCTAATGTAATTTTTAACACGGTCAAATGTACGTGTCACGTACATATTATTTGTTTTAGGTCACGTGTCTTAATTCCGAATTCAGTTATTTTTTTCGGTCCTTTTACTATGCCTAAATTTACGATGTAGTCTCTTGACATTAATTTAGCATAATACGTAGTATTGATTCAATTTAAAATATATGTTCAAGTTGTGTTTGTGTTAATAAGGAGTTTAGGGTCAGGGATTTCAATTTTAAATACGTCTGTGTAAAAGAAAAATTTATAACTTTTATGTATAGGATAATAGTCCATAAACTTTTACACAAATAATTTATTTTATGTATATTTTGATCATTATTATATATGCATTATATTTGTATTATTTTTTTAAAATGTAAGATTTTTATTTATTTATTTAAAATTAGTATTTACATTATCCAATATTAATTAAATATTATGTTTAAAACTTTAATTTGATTTTCCGAAACGTAACGAGAAATATATTCTAGTGTTATAAACAAAAACATGGTTAAAAATTGAAGCACAATCATGTGATGAACAATGGATCCAGTTGTTGGAAGAGAGGAGATAAGAGTGGTGTGAGTCCATGTGTTGCTGAGTGCCTCCATTACGCAAAATTATTAAATGAGTTTGATCCACCACGTCATCCATGGTCTCATCTAATAATAACTTTTTATTTTATTTTTTAAGGTAAATCTTCACATCTTTATTACATATCATTAAATGAATGGATCTCATTGGATGTGACAATAGATGACGTAGTGAGCCGGACCCATGCAATAACACATCAACCACCACTATAATTATTGCCTTTTGTGGGCAAAGACATATATATAGTCCTATGCAGTTTTTTTAATAGTCTTTGGAGAAATTATATCATTGGTCATTCCCGCCACGTTATTCATGGGACTAACCAATCAAATGCATTTATTTTATTAATTTTTTAATCTCGTCTTTTTACCAAGTGAATCTTCACTTGCTAAAAAACTGTTTTTAAATTTAATTTACAGTAAATATTAGTGAAGATTCACTTGGTAAAAAGATGAGATAGAAAAATTAATGAAATGGATGCATTTGATTGGTTGGTCCCATAAATAACGTGGTGAGAATGACTCATGATATAATTTCTCATAGTCTTGAGGTGATTATACGACAGTAATTGGTCATACATTTTACTAAACCTTGATAAGGTCTACACACTAAACAAATAAAACTGTTTGAATTCAAATCTCTTAAAAACACAATTTTCTTTCCTACTGAAATTGCTTGTTCGATTCTAAATCATTTGCCGTTTAAGATTTGAAGATCTGAGACTTTAACTTTAGCTGTTTTATATGGCATACACACTATAAAATTGTTCGAACTCAAATCTCCTCAAATAAAAATTATTTTTTTCCCACCAAAATCACTTATTGGGTTCTAAGTCATATGCGGTTTAAGATTTGAAGACCACATACTTTAACTTTAACTACGTTTCTAAATGAACTCGCAGATAAGCTGGAATCTTTGATTGTGTCTCATCACATTGCATTCTCCAATGCAATTCCTTGTGGGTTCCTCAAGGCTGTACGACGTGAACAAAAAAGCAAAAATAATTCCAGCAAAAATATTACAGAAACGAAGAACATGATAAGAAACAGCAACAGGGAATATGCTGTTTGGTTTTTTTTATAGTTCTCATGCTTCAACAACAAGCTTGAATTTCTGTGTAGTCAGGACAAACAAGATGCCCGTAGGATCTTAATACAGTTTAAACATCTTGTAAATATGAAGTTTTCGAATTCTACACCACAAAATCAAAGGGACCAATACACTATAAGGAGTATAGGTCAAATGCTGGTTTCCATTCCATGGGCAACTAAATTAAACAGACAACATATGAAACTCAAAGCTATCAAATGGGGCAAACGAATTGCAGAGTGTCCCATTTTCCCATGCCTTGTAATAAAGAGGGACACGGTCCTCGTTGAACAACCACGACCCTGGAAGATGATGTACACAAGAGTATGACCTAGCTCACTCGGTGTGTTTCTTTTTCCCTTTTTGATGTAATCCATGACAGCAACTCCACGGCACTCGGTCAATAATTTAATCTTAAGTGGAAGGCAGACAGTTTTGTCCCTTTTGGTGGATCGTTTTGATCGCTATATATATGAAATGTCATCCACACCGTTTGTCCATACTGCTTGGCATCGACCACAAAGTCGTATTTTCGATAGATACATGCATTTCTTTTACCGTCTCGTTTTCATTTTAAATTTGTAAGAAAAAACACATTCAAAATATTTACTGTTGGTAAGAGTGACTAATTTTTTTCACCGTGAATATTTGAGGATCGATTCTTAACTTTATAATTAAGGAATGAGCTGAACAACCACTGCACCGTATTTCATCGTTTTGAAAAAAAAAATCGGTGTTCTTGTAGATGCCGAAGCATGTCCCTGTTGCCATCCCAGTTTGAAAACCAAAGGTTTATTATCTAGAGCTAGCCCATAGGTGGCTTTGGGCCAAAAGGCCAGACAATTGAAATGAATTTGCTTTGCTTCATCTGCATGGGTGAAGAATCGTTCAGTTCAGTTAAACTCAAGATTAATCAAAGTCCTTAGAATAATGAAGCTTAATTAAGAACAAACCACGCCTTGTTTTTTACATTACATAAATAATTCCCTCCAAAGACTGTCCAACAAATTTAAATATCGCAAGAAAACAAAAAGGGAAAAATGTTGTTTTCAGTGCCACCTTAAAGATCTACAAAAGAAAGAACATTTCAATTAAATAAAACACACAAACCAAATGAAAGTGAAAAAGAAGAACAAAGAATAGGCTTCGCATCTCAGAACATGCCTGCTGTTTGTGTAGGAAACGCACGTGGCCACATCTTTTGGAGCCTAACCACGTGTCCAAATGTAAACCGTGGCAGTCTAAGCGCAGAATTCAAGTGCAACCAGGCTTTGTTAACATTAATAATTATGAAGAAGAAACAGTAAATATTAATTATTGATTTAGTCGAAACTTGAAAGATTTGTTAGGAAATTACTTAAAAAGTCAACTTTACTATTCTTTTTTCCTCGTTGAATTTCCGTTTGGAAAATTGATGGAGAAGGACTGTGTTTTTCCCTATGCTAAATGTTCACATTTCTACGTCATATGGAAAAATAATATTTTAATTAATATACTTCAATTTTAAGTAAATACTGTGGTCTAATTTTTTTATTCCTTTTATTTTTAGTTTTGAATCAGATTTTTTTGTTTTGTATTTTTTTTTATCTTTTGTTGTGTTTGCTTATCTATGTGTCACAATTTCGTCTATTATGTGGTACGATTTTTCATCAATTTTTTGGTAGTTTAATATTTGTGTAGCGATCATCACGATACACCGTCGATCTTTCTTGATTAGACGACGTATGTATCAAAATAGAATTGAAATATAACGTTAGGTACCATTAATATTTATGTGTCAAGAAATCACCAAACATATGTATGATGATTATTAGTTTTTTCTTGATTAGACGACATATGTATCAAAATAAAAACAAAACATAACATTATGTACCATTAATATGTATCAAAAAAGATCGACGGCCTAATATGGTTAAATCCTCATCTGAGTTGGTCTTTCAATGCAATTAAAACTGTTAGTGAAACAATTACAATATTAATTTTTCCAATCACGTCTCCTACATTAATATTTTTGTGTTAAATTGAATAAAGACCAAAAAATATGATGATTATTAGATTTTTATGAAAGATAAAAAATCATTTTCAAAGGAAAATTTATGTTTTTTTTTTAATTCTTCATGTCTTTGAATATACATGTTACAATTTTCTATACATAAAATCTGACTTCTTGTTCATATATATATATATATATGTCTACACATTTAGATGATACAAATATAATAAAAATAACAAGGGAAATTATGATGTTTATATAAACTTCGTAAAAGTAGTTAAGTATCCCACTCCATGGAGGGTCCCATTGAAATCAACTAAATGAAGGGTGTTGTGGTTCCAACGGCACTCACACCCAACAGGACACAATCAATGAAATCACGAAAATGTTATATTTCGTTGGGGGTCTCTATCAATCATTCAAATTTCAAAGGGATTCAAAAATAATGTATGGTCAAATTTTGTCTACGTCTCAACATTTGATTTTATTATAAATAACAAAATAAGATTATACATGGGTTAAACCCTAACCAAAAAACTCAAAAAATAATAAAATAAATATATATCACTATCGTCGGTGAACGATAAAAATTAATATAGAAATGCATATAACGATAATAATACATTGGCATTTTTTTTATCACAATTCAACCACGAACTACCATTATTGAGTGCGAGCACCTGTCAATACAAGAATACTTGTTTCATGATCCAAACTAGGGATAGACAAACATAATAATTAAATAATCGTCAACTAGAGAGACGACATCAAATTCAATTCTGAAAAAAGAGAAAAATGTTACAAGAGTAAAAAAAACGTGTCATACAAACAAAGAGAGCGTGCTACAATAGCAAAAAAAAAACAACCACCATTTTCGTTAGAAAATAGAAAGATTTATTAAACTAAAACACACACAAAATTCAAATATACAAAAATAAAATTAAAAAGATAAAAAAGGAAACACGAGAAAAAAAAAACGCAACAAAGATTATGACAAAGTACAATAGTAACCGTTTGATCAAAGGCTGACGACGCTACCCACCTAAACCACTATGAAGAAAAGGATTATAATTAGTCATAATGAATTAAAATAACCATATTGAAAAGCATACATTAAATTCATAATATATGCATAAAAACTAATGATAAAGCTTAACTTTGTACAAATTTAATGAGTGGGGCAAGTTTCACGTATAATTGATTCGAAAGGCCATATGACACAATTAATTTATTAAAAAGTAACTCAATTATATGACATTACTTTGTAATATGAGCAACGACTTCATTACAAACTTTCGTAGTCAAAGTGAAAGCAATTAAAACAATCAGACATGATGCGAGATGGTTTAATTATGTTGCAAAACGTTAAACGAGAAAAAAAAAAAGTCCACTTTCTTAAAAGTCTTTGGGTTTAAAGTAGGGAGATTGTCAATTCAATACAAATCAAAACCATGTCTCATTAGAACCAAATCACACTTTAATTCTCAATTTTTTAGGGTTATATTTTGATACACAAATTGCGTAAAAAAATTACACAACCTTTCGTATTTAAGCTATAAAACTTAAAACCTAAATCCCTAGCCCTAACACCTTAAAACCTAAACCTTAAATTATAAACCCTAAACTATAAGCCTTAAATTATACAAACCTAAACCTTTAAACCCTAAACCACAACCTAAATTTCTTTTTTCTATTATTCATATCCTTTCTCTTTACGCAATTAAAATAAGATGCTAATTTATTTATTTGCAATGTTTTGATTCTTCCCATGTGAGGGGCTCAATCATCCATCAATCAATTTTATACACATATTTTGGTATATACTATATGGTATTATATTATTGAACTTTGTTGTGATAATTGAGATGACTATAATTAATTATATTAAGAAAAGGTGGCTATAATTAATTAAAGAGGTGTATTAGAGATATATGGAGGGATGGGAATGGATTTGGGCGGGTAGATTAGTATACCAAATATAATTAGACTCAAATTTAAAAATATTTCTGTTTGTTTTTTCATCTGATTTGTTCAAAAAAGACTATTGATAGATTCCTCCTAAACTCAAATCAGACTCGAAACTTGCATTTCATTAAAAATTTAATCTTATTAAATCGAATCGAGAGTTGTCGAGTACGATTCTTTTGTCATCTATAGTCGTATGATATTGAATAAGATAAAAAAAAAAAACAGGAAACGATATGGAGTAATCTAACTAGGGAAGCTTCATTGATGATTTAAATTAAACATTAATGGTTTGATTGTTATTAACCGAAATTTCTCAAAGCTCATAATAATAAGGGTAAACCGTCTATTTAGTACTTCACCTGTGCCTGTATTTTTATGTTGGTATCTTAACTAATTTTTTTTACAAAATGATAATTAATATTACGCTTTATTTCTATTTTGGTACCTCTGCTGTTTAAAATTAACGGAAATGATGATGTGGCTTGTTTTAATAACGGTTTTAGTCAAAAAAAACTTATACAATCTATCAATTTAGTTTGAAATTATATCAATTTAAACATCATTTTAGATTTTTAAATGTGTAATTTTTCCTTTTCCTCTTCTTCCCCTGAAAATTGTTCATGTTTTTTTTGGGTTTGGGGCTTTGTGTTTGTGTTCATCCTCCCTTACCAAGTTTTGACACACATAGGGTTCTATGAACAGTTTTGAGGTGAAGAAGAAGAAAATGGGAAATTTACACTTTTAATCTAGAAAATTAAAATTACGTTTAAATTAATAGAATTTTAGAAGTTTTGGACTAAAACGATTATTAAACCAAGTTACATCACCGTTTTCGTTAATTTTAAATGACATATGTTTCAAAATAGAAACGAAACATAACATTATGTACCATTTTGCTAAAAAAATTAGTTGAGATACTAAAATAGAAATACGGGCATAGATGGGACACTAAGGCTTTGTTTTTTGTTGCGGTGGCAAAAATAAGGCTTGGGGCAAACCAAGGTTTTAGAAACTAGTTTGGGGGGCAAATCAAGGTTTTGACACTCAAAAGTTGCATGTTTTTTGTTGTTTATGGGCAAACCAAGATTTTGACACTCAAAAGCTGCATGTTTTTTGTTGCTTATAGCTTCTCAAACTAGCTTTTTCACCCAAACACAATAAAAAGCATGGCCTAAATAAGAAGTTTAATAATAATTCAAAGAATAATGTTTGTTTTAGTCCTCATATTGATACATTAATGAAGATTAACCCTGACACTTCCCCGTCATTGCTCGCTATAATGTGATGTTCGGCTTATGCTAGTCATCAACACATCAATAAAAATTAATCATGTATTAAGTGGTTTAGGCTTCAATCATTCACATTCGAACCACTGAATACGAACAAACATATTTTTGTTATTGAAAAATATGATTGTAAATCTCTTACCGATAAATTTAATTGCGATCATACTAATCAATGAAAATCAGTTGTGAATGAAAAAGTCATTTCGCATTGAGATCTTTAACGAAACATGCAAGCAAGTTTGAGGAAAAAGGTGCGAAATTGAATCTAGAGAAACCTAGAGGTATGGGGTTGAGTACTTTTAGCCGTATCAGTTGGTCCATAGTTGCTCCCTCTTCTCCTATCAATTTCTGCGCTTCGTTCAATAAATATTACTCCTTTAGTCATATTTAATATGTCAATTGTTGACTTTTTACGCAGTTTAAAAAGAATTGTGTAAAAAATATGATGTAAAATAATTAAAACGATAATTTTATTATTAAAAAGTTAATTTTTTTTTATTTAAAAACTAAAGAAAAAGTATAAAGAGAAATATGACTTGAAAAAGTTGTTAATTTTTTATGAAAGGTCAAAAAGACATTGAAATTTTGATGGTTAAACAATGCTAAAGTATATGATAAGATAGTACAATGAATGTGCACTAAAAACTTGTTACAAAATTTGGTTAAAATATGCTCACAGTCATCGCAGGTACTATACATTTGAATTTTAATACCATTTTTTATTTTTACCTTTAATTTAGTCATACTTTTTTCTTTCTTTTTTTGTTATGACTCTCTTCAGTTTTGTCCACTTTATTTTTTATGTTATTGACGACAATATTAATTTTGTGTTGACCGTCAACTGTCATTTTTTTAATTTTAGTTCCTAATATTAATCAATTTTATCTTAATTTTTTTTTACATATTATAACGCTTGTTTAGTCTTTGTGGCAAAATTTCTATTTGCCTCATAGAGCAGTTCTTGTTTGTCTTCTCATATGCTTTGGTGATAGTTTAATATTTGTGATTGATTGTGGATCTATTTAAAACTATCAGCCTATCACTATTACATTACTATTTTTTTGAATATGCTTGTGTGATTATAGATTAGTATCTGTTTAACTTTTTAACATTTTAATAACGTACACATACTATACACACATGGTGTTCGAACTCAGATTATTTGGATAAAATATATTATCTTTTATTATTGAAACTTTTCTATAAATTTTTATTACATTACTATTTAAACATCTAGTCAGATACACACGTAAATTTTAATGTTTTCTATGGCATATAAAAGTTGTTTTATTGTTTCTTCGATTAATTCGAGTTTTCATATTTTATTCTTCTTAAAGGAAAGTTCCAGGTCAGCCAACTGTGAGCGAAAACCCGATCATCATCGCTAAGTAATTCCCCGGTCTAGAGGATCACAAATGGCATTCGTCGTCGATTAAATCCAAACCGTCAAACGTCTCATTCCGCTAAGCGACAACACAAGATCTTGGCGTATGGGATCACCGCTCTTTGCACCGTCAAGAATTGAATATCGTGCTGCTCTCTGTGTCAGCAAAACCAAGTTACATACATTTTGTCGTGTTTCCGAACGCCACGTGGAACAAAGTAGGTGAGGTGATCTTAGTGCTACGGTGGTGAGAAGCACAATGCCACACGTGTACAGTGCAAAATCACGGGCAGAGTGGCGGGCTGACCGGAAGATCCGGGCACGAGCAGTGGTTGGAGAAACAAAAACCTCGGAACAAGTGCCGACGTTAAAGCAAATGGCCCCACTCCCCTGTAGTTTTGCTCTTTAATTTTCACTTTTTTGAGTTCTCACATCTGTCCGAAAATTTTAAAATTATTTTACGAAGATCCGAAATTAAATTATTATTTGTCTATTTTTATAAGATTTTAATTATAAATTAGTATTTGTTGTTACTATTAAGTAACCAACAAATAATTGATTCCAAATGGAAGACAACTGGCATTGAAAATAATTTAGATATTACATTATTTTATTTGTTTTATTCGAATCACAATCCAACATCAAAGGCCAAAGCCATAAGTATCATCGTCATCAGTGATTAAAATAAAAGGAAGAGCATGGAATGTGTGGTCCTCACTTTCGATTGTTTTTTGGGGAATGGGCCCCTCCCTGTTAAGTTGGAAAAAAGTATGGGCTACGAAGACGACAAAATCAACTGAGAGAGCAAAAATAATAATAAATAATTGTAAGCTGAAGGGTCGGGACGTTATTCAGGGGTAACGTGAAGGGAGCGATGGGTAACGTGAAATTTCTTTTACGGTCAAATAAAGGTATAATACATGGATTGGTCCTTAAACTATATGTTCTTCCCACTTTTGTTCTTTACCTTGTTTTTTGGTTAAATCAAGATCTAATGTTATTATATTTTACAGATTAGTCTCTGTCATTATCAATGCTGTTTAAAAAGAGTTGACAATGCACTAAAGGAGTTAGTCCAGGTGGTAAGCAACTTGATATCACTAAGTGGTTGATCCAAAAATTTAATAATGGAGGTTCAAAATATTTTTTTAAAAAAATGGGGATGCATATTCTCATTTCCCCCTCTCTACACCCTAAATTAAAATTTTTAGAGGAAATTTATCGCTAAAATTTCCCCCCTAAATAATGGGGGTACAAATGCTCCCTTAGTGGGCCGTGTGGCTCTACTACTGATATCACTTAAGCAAATCTCGAGTTTGAGGTCGTATATGCAAAAAAAATTAGCTGAAAAATTCACCTACTAAAACTAAGTGTGCGACGCGGGTCGACTCACAATAATCAAAGTAAAACCCTAGAAAACAAAAGGGCAACAAAAATAATGAATTGATACTTCACAGTGCTGCATTTTAGAATGCATCATTCACCCAATCAAAAGTAGAAAGGCCAAAGTGAACAATTGGATATAGTTTATGGACCAAACTAAATAATAAATCATAAAATACATAAACAAATTCAAAAGTTTTATAAAAATAAAATACTTTATATAATATAATTTTTTCCTTTTAACTTTGACTAACTTTAAGTGACCATCGGCCGATGTAGTCCGGTATTAACCGACTCGAAAATTTTATTTTAACATTCTTAATTTTCAGTTTTTACTTAAAATTTATACATTTATAAGATTTTAAAATTTTTTAGCAATTTTTTTAAAACCATTGAGTTTTTAGCATTTATATTAGAGAGTGGCCAAATTAACTACAATTCGAAAGTTGAATTATTAAATTAAAATTTTTAAACTTTAGTAACTAAAATAAGAGTGAGAAAAAATTTGAGGGATGAATTATGTAATTTACCCATTATTTTATTCAAAATTAATGTCACATCAAAAGCTTTTAGCGAAATATAACGGGAAGTAACATATTGAAATCGGACTAAAAATTCAGTGATTATAATATAAATTTTAAAATTTGATGACCAAAATGAAAGTATCTTAAAAGTTTGTCGAACATTTATGTAGTTTACCCGGAAACTAATTAGGGGTATCGTAGTGCACAGTACAAAGTATAAATTAGAAGAGTTTTTTAGAAGTTAAGGACAAGTCAAATTCTCATTTATAGCGCGTGGGTCTACCCTACTACAACGATTTTAATTACGAGTACAACTTCATATGCTTTTGGTTTCCTTTTTCTTTAATGATTACATTGTACTCTCATGAACTTTGGACTTCTTCAATTTTGCCCAGAAAAAATTTGAAATCTTATGAATTTCGTGAAGGTTAGGGGAAGTGGGGCATGTACATTTTCCTACTTTCTAAAACTATTTTAGGACTTATTTGGTCATATTCATTTGTTTTTATTAAAAACACAAATTTTAGTTTTTGTTTTTCAATTAATTAGGATTGTCAATATGTAAGAGTTGCAACTACAATCAAAATAGTCCTATGTTTAAGGGATTAAACTTGGCATACAATTACAGCATATGACATGATCATGTCATGGCTTAAAAATAAGCCATAATATAATACCAAACTGTTGCTTGGAATCCAAAAATTGACCTACACCTCCCTCCCCAAGATATTTTGTTTCTTCACCTTATGTCACATAACGTGTGGCATGCTTCTCCATCTCAAATATCCCTTCACTTGAAAATTGAAATAAAGAGAATAATGCTTAAATAGGATATCAATTCTTGATTGAGTTTTGGTGAGAGTAAAAGGATGGTGGTGATTTTAGACGATTCTTCTCTTTTTAGTTCGAGTGAAGAGTTGTGATCAGTAGTTTGAGAAGAAGAATGAACGAAGAGTTGGAGAATATGATAAATATTAGTTTAGATATTTAAAAGTTCTCTTCCAATCTACTCTATGTTGGTATTTATATGCCGTGACTGATGGTTGATGTCAGTCCTATGGTTAATAGATGCTAAAGGGTTGTAGGAGTAGATCTAGATGTTAGGTAGTATAGTCAATTTACGAGTTAAGTAGGCGTTAAAAAAGAATAGTGATTAAATTATAACTCTTGACAACAATCATGTAAAAAAAAACTCCAAAGATTTTAAGGCCCGTATGCGAAAGAGTAGCAATAGTTAACTCGAAGATGGAGATATAATAAGTTTAAATATAATCGAACGTATATTAAAGATATTTAATATTTTTTTTAAAAATAAAATTATTCACAAACTCGATTTTGAGAGTATTTATAAGGTATGATCGAACAATTTCAAATTATTGAATTTAGATATTTGATTATATCTTTCAAATTCAAGATGGAAAAAAGAATGAAAAAATAAACTATTTTTTTAGTTGCACCTTTTAACGGGTAATTGGAGAGACCCACCAGCACTAGCAGCATGTTGAGGAAAAGAGGAGCCGAGATTATGGCGGTGTAGTCGTTACGTTAACGCGCACTGGACTAGCGTCCTGGTGCGGTGGTGCCTGCCTCAGAGGTTGACGTTACGTTAATATTTGCGGTGTGGGCTTCTGTTTTCCGATATCCTATTTTGAACCTACCATTTCCCTCATCTACCCATACATCGTCTACAAATTCACGAAATTGTCATTCACACTTTTATTATTATTATTATTATTATTATTATTATTATTATAGATTTCTTAATTACTTGTAAATCCTTCAAACTTTTAACTTTTCACATTTTAGGAGATTTAAACTCGATCCCTAAATTATTGTATCATAATATTATATTTTAGTTGTTGAAGTTTCGAATGTTACAATATGACCATTAAAACTTTTGATTCGGTTATAAAATGCATAATATAAAAAATGTCCATAACATTTGACTAGATAATTATTTTGATCCATATTTTTTGGGAGAACTTTAACATTTAACGCTTTATTGTGGGTCAAAATATCCCATTTGTGAATAAAATTTGTTAGTCAACTAATGATAAACAACTTAAAATGACTTGACATAATGACACGTCAGTAAAAAAATAATTTTATATTTTATAAAATTATTTTATGACTGATGTGTCATTTTGTCATGTCAACATATTTGTTTATATAACACTGCTATGTCAGCATGCTTTTTTCATGTAGGTCTACAACGTCATTTCAAGCCATTTGTCGTTAGTTGACTAACTTTTTTTATCCACAGAGGGCCATTTTGACCTAAAATAAAAATGAAACGTTAAAGTTTAAGTGCTTAAAAAAAAGAATATAAGCTAAAATGAATATCAAATCAAATGTTAGAGGCATTTTTTAACGTTATGCCATTACAAAATTATTCTAACGTTTAATGATATTTCGTAATTTTTAAAACTTTAATGACTAAAATATTAATTTTACATAGTTTAGTGACCACTAATATACTTTATCCTTGGCTTTTTCCTCACTCTAATGGCATAATGGTATATTTGAGTCTAAACGAAGAGCAATAACCGGAAACAGTCTAAAAAACTTGAAGATGCAGGTATTTTGAACCAATGGATTCACTTGCACGGACTCCTAAAACCTGCCGCTGTTTATAGTCTTTTTTTTAGGTTTTCTTTATTCCCCCCCAACAAAAAGAACAAACCTTTCTCCCCACTATAAAATCTCCCCTTTATTTTCCTTCCACAACTCATCTTCTTCCTTTCTTCGCTCCTCTCTCTTTCCATCTCCCTTCAAAGCGTT
Organism: Hibiscus mutabilis; assembly: GCA_019671005.1. Taxonomy (NCBI): domain Eukaryota; kingdom Viridiplantae; phylum Streptophyta; class Magnoliopsida; order Malvales; family Malvaceae; genus Hibiscus; species Hibiscus mutabilis. Next base: position 39,117,477 of record CM033744.1, read on the forward strand.
TCCGTAGCCTAAGCTTTTACTTTCCCATCGGAGATCTAACAAATGGACTCGTCTGGACCTACAAGGCGCCCTTGTTTCATCGAAGAAGACGATGGGTTGGCTTCCCTTGCAGATATGGAGGCCGGATATTGGGGAAACAATCACCAGAGGGTTAGCCAAAATGGGTTTTTTTCTAGACATCTCTGTTACTCGAGGAGAACCAGTTTGAGGAATCTCTCTTCTTTTTCTTCCGGTTCGGTTCATTCCCCGAGGTCTGCCCGGTTTTATGATGCCAGATTTGAGGATGTTCAACAACCCCATTTCTTGGATTCTTGTTTACTCTGCAAGAAGCCCCTTGGGGGTAACCGTGACATCTTCATGTACAGGTTCGTACTTTAATGATTTGTAGTGTTAAAATGATCATAATTTAGGGTTGAAAAATAGAAAATTTATAGCTTTGGGGTAGATATAGATTTGGGTCTGATTAGTTTTTTTTATGTTGAAAATCTTGCAGAGGGGACACGCCTTTCTGTAGCGAAGATTGCAGGCAAGAACAGATTGACATGGATGAAGCTAAAGAGAAGAACCAGAGCCTGTCTTCCTCAATTAAAGCTATGAGAAAGAAGGATCAAAGGAAATCTACATCTCCAAATAAAGATCAAGGCTACCCTTTCAGAAATGGAACTGTTGCAGCTGCCTAAATTCACATAACAAGAGAAATAAACAACATATCTACTATATACATATAGAGTTAAAAGAAAAAAAAGAAGAGAAGGGTGATGGAGATAATGAATGAAGAAAAGGGCCAAGGAGAGAGAAGGATGAAGAAATCTACTTTGAGTGGTTTGCAATCCCTTTGAAAACATACTATATAGTTTTAGCCTGTGAATGTTCATATGTGAGGACTGGGTCTACTCTATGATATGGCTCCTTTTTTGGTGTTTTTTTCCCCACTTTGGCCTGTTTCTGTTTACGGTATCGCAGTTTTAGCCTGTGAATGTTCATATGCGAGGACTGGGTCTACTCTATGATATGGCTCCTTTTTTGGTGTTTTTTTTCCCTCTTTGGCCTGTTTCTGTTTACGGTATCGCTAATGTTTAATGAGCATGACATAAATGGAACTTGCTCAGAAAGCTGTTTTCCTTATTGTTTGCACTTTGTATTCTACTTTACCTCTAAAAGCTTCTTCATTAAGTGATTGTGGGGAACTTAGAGAGCGAGCGAGAGAGAAGAAAAGTGAGTTCTTTTTCTGGTAAAAAGCAGTGCTTCCCACTTCTGAATTGGTGGCATATGTTGTTAAAAGTTGCCTGTCACTACAGCCACAGCCACGCGGTTCCCATCAGGGGAGCAATGGCTAATTAGCCATGCTCAAAGGCTTCATCTTCAATCCACCAGCACTGGAAATTAAAGGGAAATCTTCTTTCTTCCTTGTTTTCCTTTTGGGACCATTTCGATTTGTGCCACATTTTTTTTACTACAAGATGGTTAAAGAACAGAACTTTAAATTTAGCTAAAGGGTGAGTAGTTGAGCTAATCCCAGTTGAAACCATAAAGTGATTGGAGCCATTGTTTTAAATGAAGAACACAATATTAATGGTTTAGGATTAGTTGAATATGGTTGAAAAGTTTTTGTGAATGCCATTAAATTTATTTTGAAGAAAAGATATTTGCAGTAACAGGAAACCGTATATGAGAATGAATACATGTACACAGCACGTATTATAATGTTGAACTGCTGTGTTAATGTCAAAAACTCAATGGAGGAGTGTACTTGTCTCGAGTTGTAATAACTAGATTGTAAGTTCCTGAAATAACTAAAGGTATATTACCTTCATCAACGGTTAATAAACACATTCTAGTTCTGCCAACGTTGGATATTTTTAATGACAAATTCTGATCTATATCAAAGGTTCTTAATAGATTTCTCCGCTTCAACGATGGACAAGAAGACACCTTTGGTAACATGGATCTAAATAGGAACCAAGTCTTACCTGATTTGGGTTCTTAGAAGTCCATGAGTCCAACTCAAACTTGCTTTCACTTCGTCGGCCTTTCTCAACCTGGCTGGTTTTCATTGTAAATCAAGTCTAACAATATTTCTAGTATGTTAAGGTACGAATTTAGGTAAAAGATTTTGAAAAATTATTTGCTATACAAGTTGTGAATACTTTTTTTTTTGAATAATTTTTATTTAGGGGAGGGAAAAAGAAAAATTTTGCTCTTATTGGGTCTTGAACCCACAACTTAAAACTGAGAGCTTTAACCACATTATCTATAGATTGTTGACAAGTTATGAATACTTTTAATTTACGTATTCTTGTCTATTTCACGGTTTAGGAATTTAGTTTAAAATCTAAAATTTATAATTTAGGGTTTAAAATCTAAATTTTATAATTTAAAATTTAATAATTTAAATAAGAAATGTTGTGTTTTTTTTTACACAACATATATATCAAAATATAACTAAAAATTTTAATATGCGGATTTCATTATTCTTTGTGTACGGGTAAGGAGTTATTTTTTTCAGTTTAGGCCCAAAAGATGATGTCCAAGTTTATGAAAAATTCGGTCTAACCAATTCACAGTTCCAAGGTGGTTCTATTCGGTTCACATTCATCCAATTTGTTGGCACCTATTGGCCTTGCGTCACTGATTCGACCTGTCTATTTTTTTAACAAATTTTAATTCTAATTATAATCTTATTTAGAGGACGGAGGAAAGAAAATTCTAAAAGAAGAAAGGGGTTATTCTTAATAGGTTTAGATCCCGTAACCTAAAGGAATACGAGAAAAGAAAGATGATCAGTTTGACCAATCTATTAATATGCTTGCTCATTAGACCGATCTATTGAATGGCAACAACCATAATCTATATTATTTATAAAATCTTTTAACTATATTGGTGCCACAACATAAATTTTATTAGGAAGAGATTAAGATATTATTTTATATTAATAATAACTAATATTAAGATAAGAGTATTTTTATCTTATAATATAATCTTTAAATAAGAAATATTTACTTGAAAAATCAAATATAAGAACCCAACAAGTGGTTACAGTGAAAAGATGATGATATTCATTTTAGGAGACCTAGATTCAAATCGCTTTGTCTACAAGGTAAATATTATTAAAAAATTAAAAATATATATGAACAGACACTACATTGTAATCGACGAGTTGAAATCGCTTTGCCTTTCATCATTTATTAAAATAATTCTTATATATATAGTAAAATATTGTTTTGTCTTTTGTATATTAACATAACAAAATCTAGTTATAAACAAAAACAATTAAACAATATATTTTACATTAAAAAAATCAGGGGAGGTTGGTGAGGGTCGAGGGAAGGCCCCACAAAATAGTAGTTAATACAGTTAAAACCATCCACGTGGCAAGAGTTGTATGGCTAAAGCTTATTAGGAAACTTTCAAAGTTTTTTCCCGCTAAAAACGGAAAGTTAAAAAAGCCCACGTCCTGTGTTTGCTCATATATATTCAGACCGGATCCGATCGCATCGCACTTCTCATTCATCGCTTACTTCACTCATTTGTTGAGATATATATATGGACGGAGAAATGGAGGGCCGAGATGAACGCTTCAGATCAAGTTGGGCTCAGGTAGTGTCGGGGGATCATGATAACGAAGATCATCATCCGTCTCAAAGGAGAAAACAGGTTTTCCGTTTATTCAATAATTATTTTAGTCCTTTTGGATCTGAAATTGAAGTGTTTGTTCACTGTTTTATTGATTTCGTCGGAGCAGAGTCGTATGAATTCATTAACTCTTTGGTTTAGGGGTTTGATATTTGAAATGTATTTTTGTAATCAAATATCTATATTTGTATTGTGAAGGAGAACAATGATGGCTGGGAAACTGCTGGTAGAAAGCCTCGAAGACGACCGCAGAAGGTGCATTTTTTAAAAAAAAATCTCTTTTCTTGATAGTAATGACTCCATTTGCTGGTTTTGTTTCTCCCCCGTATATGCTTTTTGAGTAATTACACCCGAATAAAAGATGGTCCCTCTTCTTTGCACACGAGACATTCACTAGACACCCTATAACCCCACGATAGCATTGGGCTTTGTTGACGGTAAGAATGAGATGATGGTGGTTTTAGGAGGTTTCTCCTGAACAGAGCGTTTAACGAACCGTTCGTATAACGTTCGTTTATTAAACTAAATAAACGAGTATGAACAAAATTTTTATGTTAGTTTAATTAACGAACAAGTATGCTCGTTTATAGGCTCGTTTCGTTTTTGAAATTTTAAATATTAATGAAGGTAGATACTAAATTGAGAATTTTAGAGTTTAAACTGTAAAGTCTGAGGAGCTTAAGGACTAATGGATTAATTTCACAATTTCACAACTTTGGAGGTCGTTTTATTTTTTGTTTGTTTAGTTATAGTTGAACATATAAACGAATAGATGTGGCAAACTGACTAGACCTGACAAACTTGATCCAAGATTCGAGAATTGAACTGATTTATTTGAACCAAGATTCAAAATCGACCCGAACACGATGACCCGAATTTGATTCGAAACCCGAAATAAACTGAACTGAGCCGAATTTCAATTGAACCGAAAATAGACCATTACCAAATGGATCTTAATTGAAGGCAACCCGAAATAAAGAAAATATATTAAAATAAATAAATAAAAATGAGATGCGAACTATCGCACAACTCACCAAAAGGTCAAATATACATGCTATATAAAGTCATATATAGGGTGGAAAAACCTAACTCGGCCTGAAAACCTGACTAAAACCGATCGATCTCCTATTAACCTGATATTAACTCGATCCGAAATAAGCCGACTAGAAAATAAATGATCCAAAATCAACCGAACCGACGTCCTGACCCGATACCCAAACTAAAATCACCACAAACCCAAACTAAAACCGAACCAAACCCGAACCGAACTTAAACTGAATGTAGTCAGACCCGAAATGACCCAAACCGAAACTGAACTAAATGACCCGTTTGTCACCTCTAAAACTGACCCGAGACCCGATCAATTTTACCTGATCCAAGACTTGATATCAACCTGAACATGATAATCCGAAACCCGGAACAAACCGAATCGAACTAAAATTGACCCGTTTTTAGTTGAACCGATATGGACACGATCTGATTTTCAACCGAACGAACATAACTGAACCGATTTTCAAGTGAACCGAACAAATTTCATCCGAACCGAAGGCAACTCGAAATAAAAAAAGATGTTAAAAGAAATAATGAAAGATTTGATGCGAACCGTAGCACAACTCACCAAAAAGTCAAATATATTGGCTTTATAAAGCCATATATAGGTGTAAAAAATTGATACCACCTGAAAACTTGACTAAAATATATTGATATCCTATTGAACCGATCTTAACCCTATCCGAAATCTACCGACTCAAAAATACCTGACCCATTATCAATCGACCCAAAAAGCAACCGAACCGATGTGACTCGATCTAACCCAATACCCGAGTTGAATCACTATAGACCCAAATTAAAACCGAACCAGATCAGATCAGATTAGACCTGAACTAAACCGAAACCGAATGTAGTCAAAATTGAATCTGACCCAAACCAGAAATGACCCAAACCAAACCCAACCTGAACGACCCGTTTGCCACCTCTATAAATGAACGCGTTCACGAACGTTAAGCGAACACATTCACGAACACTTAAAAAACACGTTCGCTTTCAAAAATAAATAAATGAACACGAACACAATATTAAAATTTTTAATGAATACGAATCAAACATAAACACTTTTAAAAATAAACAAACGAACACAAACATAGTGTAATAAGGTCAAACCCCTACTTTTGATTTGTGCGGAGAGCCGCGGTAGGCATGGAAGTACGTAAAAAAGTGAATAATGGAATAGGGTTCATACCCCTTTTGTCTAACCTCTGTAGATGTATAAATGCCCCTTAGTGGATAATGTCAACTTTAGGCTTGATTGGTATTAATGGGTCAAGAGTAAACTGCTTGATAATAGAGTTAATTGGTGAACTAAATAACTATTGTGTCGAGGTACCATAACTCTTGACAACGGTCGCATCATAGAAACTTCCAAAGCTTCAGGGCCCTGTGTCCGGAAGATTTGGATTAAAAGAGTTATTACGAAGAATCTGAAGGCGAAGGTACAATATTCATCCCAGAGATGACAGAATGTCTAGGAATGGATAGACCACCGAACCAACCTATGTCAATCCACTTCCAAAGAAGCATCATAGCAATAGTTCCAAAGCTATTCTCTTCAGCTTCATCACCTTGTTCCAATTCCAACAGACATTCTGATGATGATCTGGCAGTTGTTCTAAATTTCTTCCCTTCCAATATTTTCAACTTCATCAACTGTGTGAGGGTGAGCCTTGGTAGCAATGCGAACTTGATCCTCTGGGGAATGCCCTTTTATCAACTATGGCATTCGTAGATGAATCCTATTTGCTCGAGGGTTCTGTGATTATTCGCTGTTTTATATTTTTCTTTTCGAATCATTATGTGTAACAGTAACACCTATATTTGCAGGTTCATATGGATCACTGGCAAGGCTATAAACGACTTCCCAATGAGCAACAATATGCCGATCACGTCGGAACTGGTACTAGCATTGAACCTTCAGAGGAGGAACTTGCTGATTTGTCACAAGCTTGCAACAGGCTGTGGCAACTTGATTTAAACCGATTGAAACCCGGAAAGGACTATCAGATCGACTGCGGCGAAGGGAAGAAGGTTCACCAGAAGGGAGATATGGCAGAGGACAGCCTATTTTATTCACTGGGTGAAGACATATTTAGAAAACCTACATTCTCTCGTTTCTGTGCTCTCCTAGACAATTACAACCCAAATGTTGGGTGCAAAGAAGTTGTTACAACCGAGGAGAAACAAGAGCAGTCTGCTTTTATAGAAGAAATCAGTAGGACTGCACCTATTAAATATCTTCACAGGTACCTTTCTTTGAAGGGCATTGTATCCGAAAACTATCAAGATTTCAAAAGAATGTTGACGAAGCTATGGTTTGATCTTTACGGTCGAGGCGGAACGTCCGGTTCTTCATCTGCTTTCGAACATGTTTTTGCGGGGGAAATCAAGCAACAAGGCAAGGAAGAAGTCATTGGCTTCCACAATTGGCTTCAGGTGTGTCCATTAAAAACAGCATTTCTTACTGTATAGATGTTTACTCCTAATCCTATATAATTTCATTTGGAAAATCTTTGATACATAGGCCGTGTAAACTAAAGTTTACACGTGTCTTTTAGTTTTTACACGTGCCTTTTAGTTTTAGGGGTTAAGATTTTAGTTTAGGGGTTTAGGTTGTAGGGTTTAAAATTTAAGGTTAGTGTTTAGAATTTAGGGTTTAAGGTTTAGGGTTTAGTTTTTTAGAATTAGGGTTAGAAATTTAAGATTTTAGTTTTTATAGTGTAAATACATAGGCTTGTGTAAAATTACACAGCCTGTGTATCAAAGTTTTACCCATTTTATTTTCCAGATTTACCTAGAAGAAGCAAAAGGAAGAGTTGATTATCAAGGTTATATATTGCCCCGAAGACGAGGCGAAACTGTAAGTCTCTTTATCTTCAATCTTTGTTCCACACCTGTTTTTCAATAGTGAACATCTCTTCAACCTGCGTGTCCTTTTGCAGCCAGACTCTGAAACACAGTTGCTTACAATTCAGTTCGAATGGAATGGGGTCCTTAAAGCTGTGACCAGCACTTTGGTTGGGGTGAGCCCTGAGTTTGAAATTGCTCTCTATACTCTGTGTTTCTTTGTGGGTGGACAGGATAACCATGTTCAGCTGGGTCCATACTCTGTTAACATCAAGTGCTACCGGCTTGGAGATAAGCTCGGTGCTGTGTTTCCAATAGCCGAACGTTGATTAGACCCGGCGAAGTCGATTCGAACCTTATTACTTGAATTGATTTATCTGATCCGAGGCTCAATACGGACTCAAACATGATGACTCAAACTTGATTCGAAACTCGAAACAAACTGAATTGAATTAAAACGACCTGAATTTTAGCTGGACTGACATTGATCCTGTTCAATTTCACTCGAATAAAGTAACCCGAAGTGAAAGCAATCTGAATAGAAGTAACTTGAATTTAATTTGCCCAAATAAGGATTGAATATCTATCCGATTTTAACCTAATAATTGAGTCAAAGTGAATGGATAATTTTATTATTATTATTATTATTATTTAAAAATATGATAAATAGTAAAAGGACGAAGGTTTTATTCTTCTTGTGTATTATATTACTACTCTACTAGTTAAACATAACAATTGGTAATAACTAAATGGGTCAAAATCATGTCCAATAAGGTGTTTTCAATAATTACATTCAATTGAACTCATATTCAAGTAAACCTGAAATGACCGAAGATTCAAAAGTTAACCCAACTCGAAAATTAGTCAATATGATATTAGCTCGAATCAATAACTCAATTCCAAACCCGACTAACTTAACATAGACCTAAACTAAATCTGTACCAAGTCTAATTCAACCCGAATCGAACTTAAATAAAATGTAATCCAAACTCAAAATGACCCGGCTCAAATTCGATCTGAACGACTTGATTACCTCCCTCTGATCCAAACTAAATCTGAATGACTCGCATTCTCCAGAAGCTACAGAAAGACTAAAGACATGTTTATGTTCCTGTCTACCGCAAGTTTATGATATCATTTACTTACAAAATTGGTAATAATACATGTGTAAAACTTAGGTACATTGTTGATATGCATTCCCCTATGGCTTAATCTTATGATGATCGAGAATCAAAATTCTGCATATACTTCTGAACTTCCATGTTTTGAGCATAATGGGACATGAGAAGAGACGGAGACATTAATTCTACGTCGAAAAAGGACTTTGGAAATATAAGTGATGGCGTTGCATATTCTATCATACATGTCTTTTGAGAAAAAGATAATAACCCCATAATAAATGATACTCCCTCTGTCCCAAAAATAATGTCCCTTTTGTATTATAAAATTGTCTCACTTAAATTATCCTCTTGAAAAACTCATCAACTTTTACTAAACACATTTCCTTTTTTACCATTCTTTTAGTTTTTCAATAAAGCAAACTTTAACTTTTTAAGGAAGAAATTGTCATTTTAATTACTTTACAACACACATTTTACACAATTTTTTTCTTCCTAAAACTACGTGAAAAGTCAACAAGAGACATTATTTTTGAGATGGAGGGAGTATTAGAACGACTCTTTGACTGCTCGATTTTACGTCGAGCGCCCATGAGTGAGGGGCTCGGCTCGGGCTCAATGCTCGGCGAGCTCGAAATTTTAGGCTCCAGCTCGGCTCGAAAACAATACTATTGGGCTCGGGCTCAAAGCTCATCAGGCTCGGCTCGGGCTCGTCAGGCTCGGCTCGACTCGAAATGGACAATTTTGCTATAATTTTTTTTTTATAAAAGATAGGGCCTCGTTAAAAATCCCTTACATAACAAACACTGAAAGGAAATTCAATATCGAGGAAGGGGAAAAGAGTGCACAATTTATTTTAGTTAATTTATTTTTAGTGAATTTTCCCGTAATTTATTTTATTGCTTTTCTTTTGCTAAAGAGATTACTTTTAGTGTATATGTAGCATATATATATATATAACATATATAATTATTCCGAGCCCGTTCACGAGCTTTTCGAGCCGAGCTTGGGTCGGCCCAGCTCTGCTTGTTAAGGTTTCGAGCCGAGCTTTGATCGAGCCGAGTCCGAGTAGCTCGCGAGCCGGTCAGGCTCATTATCACCCCTAGTGAGGTAGGCAGGGTGGACAATCGTAACAATGTCCATCACGAGTGTGGTAAAGGAAAGTCTTGGAGATATATATATATTGTGACACTGTATATCCCATCAGATATATTTTCTAGAAAGAGAATAATGCTCGTCACAATAATCTTACAAGGAAAGCAAGCTTATGAAGCCTAAAAAATCCTATCCATAAACGAACAGAAACATAGCAATGGGATGATAAGCAAATAAGTCACATGAGATGTTCCATCTGTTCTTACAAAAATCTACAAGGTACAAAGTAAGCCTTTGTCCGTATTCTTGAACACATATCGGAAAACTTTTCTTCAGTGGATTCATTCAGTGTTATGGAGGTTGGTCGAAATATCTTTTGAAGGTTCATCAGATATTTCTGGACGAAGTTCTAGTTGCTAACTCTCCACCTCTCTTTTCTTATAAATGGGAATATCTATTATGACAGCTACCCAGTTCTTATCAATACCACGTTTCTTGGTAAATTGTCAGCTTATCATATTTTCACAGCAAACTTATCCATCATTTTTCTATAATCACATGTAACATTTAACCATACAAACTTGACCCGAGACTCGAACCGATTTACTTGATTTGAGACCTGATATCAGTCCGAACATGATGGTTTAAAACTCGAAATAAATCGAACCGAATGGACCCGAACCGAAGGCAACCCGAAATAAAAAAGATATTAAAAGAAATAAAGAAAGATGAGATGTAAATTGCCGCACAACTCACTGAAAAGTCAAATATATTAGCTTTATAAAGCCATATATAGAGTGTAAAAAAACTAATCGACCTGAAAACAAGATTGAAACCAATCGATCTCTTATTGACCCGACATTGACCCAGCCTGAAACAAACTGATCAGTTGTACCGATATGACCCGACCTGACCCAAATAACCATAGAAGCGAATTAAAATTGAACAGACCCAAACCAAATGTAGTTATGCCCGAAATAACCCGAATTGAACGACCCATTTATCACCTCCATAATAAATTCTTTCGTTTTACGGTTTAAGATATGTTTGAACCGATGTTCGAACAGATGGTATTTAAGTAAAGTTCCCAACTAACAATAATAATTCCAAATTCTTATCATTGTTGACTTTGCCTAAATATCATTTCGATCCGAACAAAATGACTTTGACCGTAAAAAGAACAAGAATGACTGTGTCTATACTAAAATAAAAAAGTATAACAATGTATAATCCATAATTCATAGATGAACCTACACAAATTGCAACAACTAACACAAAATAATCGCAAAACTTAAAGAGACAATTCCCAGTATGGCAATCCCTTTTACTTTAAAATATTTCTTAAATAGTTGACTTCTGATCCGGCATTTCAATTCAATATACTATGTTCAATCTATACCTACCAAAATATTCAATTTTGAAAATGATTTTGGATTCGCCACCGATCATTTTGGTAGACTGGACACCATAAAAATAATCAGATATTCGTTCTTTTAAAATTAGGTTCGAGAGTCGGTTACGTGTGAGGGAAGGATTAACACCCCACAAACGCCCTATATCGGTACCTTTAATTTTGCGTGGCATATTGAAATTTTGAATAACACTTTGAAATTAATTTAATCAATAATTATTAATTAGATTTATGTTCCAAATAGAAATATTCTTTTTATAAGGAGATGTATTTTTTTGAATCAGAATATGAGAATGGAAACACCCCTATCCGCTCACGACACCTCTATTCATATTCAAAAATATCTTTCCAACATAAAAGGTTTTTAATGCATGATTTATTATTGTCTTGTTCATTTTAAGTGATAATCTAAAAAGGCTCTATTTAAATTTGTGTTTTAGTTAAATCTATGAATATTATTTAATTTAAAGGTTTACGTGAGACAACAACCAATTGCTTGAGCACCATCCATATTTAAACCCCAAAATTATATAATATTCTTGTTTAATTAATTAAACTAATTGTGAAAGTTCTAATCCTATTTAAAGCTCTAATTAATTAACTACATTATATATCAATTTCTAAGGTTTTAATGAATACCAAGTACTCTACTTAAAAGTCTATGTTGGACAACACCCCATTGCAATGGGACATCACACAAATTTGAAACTTCAAAGTTTTCCACTTAATATTCATCAATTTGCTACAATGATCATTCCTAATTAAATTACTAAATCCTAATTGATATTAAAATTAGGTTTTAAACAATTAACAATTGAATCTAAGTGAATTAAATTGTCTGACAATTATACTATATGCACAATTTAAAACATGCAAATAATTTAAAGCAATTAAATTAAATAATTAAACATGACTAAAATTAAAGGATTTAAACTTGAATATGATTTTATTGAAACATGGACCAAATTAGATTACAAGACTAACCGGGGGCCAATGAAACGTTGACACCCATGCTTTTATACTTTTCCATGAATATAGATATTTATAAAGTATAAGCAAAGTGACCATTTTACCATTAATGAATCAACATATCTTCAAAAATGTCATTCATACACGACACAAAATACTGCATTCAATCGAATCTAAATCAATAAAAAACGATTCAGAACCACAATGTTATGTTCCTTAGGTATTGCTAAGACTTCTATAAAATTTCCATAATATTATGAATTCAAATAATCATCCGAATTAAATATCGAAACTTATCATTTTTATAGCTTTTCACACAAATCATGTACCAAAAATTTAATTCCCACCAAAATACTTATACTAGATAAATTATTCATTTATGGGATATCATATAACTGTTGAGAAAATTTCCATATTTGTCCCTAAACTTTTCTCAATTTTCACTTTAGCTATCAAACTTTAAAAATTTACGTTTTAGTCACTGTATTAAAATCACCAACTCTTAACTCTTTATTTTTGGTCACTAACTAAATATTGAGGTATTACACCGGTGGTCGTGAGGCGATTTTCGGTCGCCATAAAACCTTAAAAAATTCTCTCTTTTTTAAAACCTAGCCCAATCCGATATGATTCCTCTTCTTTCCTAATCTAAGCCTACATTTATCCGAATTCGAGAGAATCCTCCCAATTTCCCTGACTTAAAAGTCTAAATTTACCCGTAACCGCTACATATTCAACCCCGCCGTGACTAATAAACACTGGTTGTTCTTTTAACACTCCGACAAAAGATAAGCCACTGTCTTGATCTTTTATTTTTTTTGTTTATTTTATTTCATATAAACCGATATTTGTTTGTTTTGTTTTTGCAAAAAAATAAAGAAAATAGATGAAAATATATCTTCTGGTTGTCTTTATTGACGAATTTTTGTGTCCGATCATTTTTTTTGACGATTTTTTTAATTTTTGGTCACATCTCGACTTTTTAAATAAATTCTCTCTCTCCTCTTTATTATTATTGTTATTATTAGTAATGATTGGTAATTAATTAGCCAGACATTTCTCTCGTGAGCTTGGGCGTGATAGCTAGGAAATTAAGATTTGTGATTTTGAATTGTATTTTGGGCTTTACATTGTAAAAGGACATTAAGGGATTTTTTGGACTGATATTATTTATTATTTAAGAGAAAATATAGTATATACTCCAGGTAAAATTCGGGTATTACAAAAATAAAATGGGAAATACGAGGGGGACCATGTTTCAATTGATTGCGAAAGAAGGCAATGTCTCTACTGGGAAATTGAAGTGTGAAACCATTAGGAAAATGAAGTATTTTTTCCCTCTGCAATTTTGTCCTAAACAACATGTGTACTGAAACTAGACGTTCATCTTGGGGTGAGAGGAAGGGAGTTATATCTACCAAAGAAAACTGATCCTTTGAACTGGAAAAATGTGTTTTTGATGGAGAAAGAAAGACTAATTCCCACCATTAGAAATTATCATTCTTTCTTTCAAGTTATGCATTCCAATTTGCCTGTGATGTTGGAAAGAGATGCATTTTTTTGTTTTTACGCGCATTTTCAACACAAAACCCGAGTTTATAGCCGGCATCGATGGAGTGTTTAAATTAAGAAGAGAGACTGTTAGCCTGAAATAAAAGAACTGATTGCATATGTTGAAATTCGAATCTTAAACTTATTGAATGCCATTCTAAAGGTACTTGAATAATTTGACTTAGACTAAGTCCAAGTTAAAAAGAAAAACTATAATTAGTCAGAATATGTCAATTAATATGTCCATGCCATGTCCTGCAGGCATACAAGTTTGATGCTCTTCGGTTGGTTATAGACAGAAAAATATGGGCCATGCATGCTTCTTAATTCACCATTCGGCTCAACGAAACACCCATTTTCTCCTTTCCACTTGATTATTGTTTCCTTATGAGAAAGAAACTTGGAAGAGATAAGATGTAGTTTCATTTGCTCCACAAAACTTGCTAAGGTCCGCATGGGAACTGAGATGTTGATTGGCCAACAACAGCTAAATCGCTCTCCGTATAGGTTTTTTTCTTCCATAAGAATTTCCTTATTTTCTATGGTTAGTCACACACATATGAGTTAGGTCAAGTTAAAATGTAAAACTTTTTTAGTTTTACACTGATTTTGGATGATTTAGTTTTACACTTTTTTAGATTGTCGGATGAGAGTAAATGGATAGAT